>ML685798.1:2356287-2466800 GCA_007922175.1 Pelusios castaneus
CTCTCTCTCTCTCTCTCTCTCTCTCTCTCTCTCTCTCTCTCTCTCTCATTGTGCCTTAAACTACAGCAAGGAGTGGGGTGGAGACCTACCATGAATGGGAGCACCAACAAGGCTTGTGCTTCACGTCCACATAACTTCTGTGCGCCCATGAAGACAGTGCAGCGTCTATTTCTTCCACCAACATACCCCACTCCTCCTTTTTTTGAGGATTCAGGATCATTGCTTGTCTCTTTTGAGGGGAACCTAGCACAGACATCAGGACTCAAGTATTGGCAGCACAAGAACAGCGCAAGTGTTGAGTATTCAACGGCTTAACTGGGCCCAACCCCTCTCCTCCTTCATTTGCTCATGCTGTTACAAGCACACATTTTACATCCTTAAGCAGAAAATTGATATAGTTTAGCTTGTTAGCATGATGTTTCCCCTCTTTCTTTTCTTACTTGGCACAGGAATAAGAATCAGGCTGTGCCACTGAAGTGCCTGGGCCAATGATGAGCCAGGGCTGCTCAACCACCTCAGTGGGAGGGAAATGTCCAAGCCATGCATTAGATCCCAAAGCAATTAGACTCTTTTTTTGGGGAGGGGAGTTGGTGAGTGACTCCCTGAGCTGTCCTGCCTCTCCATTCCCAAGCTCAAAACTGAAGCTCGAACTAGTCAGGCTGCCTTCTCTCTTACTAAGGGGTCTGAGCAGCCCTGGGTTATTTTGGATCCAGGCAGGATTTAGAACAGTTGCCTATCTGCTGGCTCCAGCATGAGCCTTACTGCTGGGGTTCAGAGAAACCATATCAGTGGCACAGAATCCAGCCCTCCTTGTGACTGGAGAACACTGGCACGCCACGGCGTTCTGTAGAGCTAAACACGTGGTATTTGAGTCCCTTGTGCCTTTCTCATATTTCTGGATAGTAGGGGACAATATGGTCTTAGTTTCCAGCGTGGTTGGAAAAGTGTGTGGAACTCACGGTTATCACTGTTGTCTTTGGCAGTCTGATGCTTTTCCCTGCAAGGTTTGATGGTCCTCGCTGTTGATTTGGCACCACATCCCTCCTCTCAAGTGTTGTCATATTCACCCTTGCAGGGCAAATGGGCACTGGTCCAGCACTAAATCCACAAAAATGAAATGTGAAGTCAATGGAACAACTTTCTTTATTTAACATTTATTTACCTGGAAAGGCTTAGCTCATACTCTGCATCTGGTTTTCAGTCAGTTCCTGAGCTCTCTCACTCTCTTTTTTTAAATCCCGTTTTCCAGCTGGGTTGATAGAGGAACCAATGAAGATCAAACAACTTGCCAAAGGTCATAGAAAGAATCATTGCCTCAGCCAGGATTTATAGAGGGAATTGCCCTGACTTCACTTGGATCAACAAGTTGCACCTGTGCTTTTTAGGTCTACTCTGTCATTAGAGTCCACGGATCTGACTCAGTGGTGCCAAATCTTATGATTTTTATTGCATGTCTTGTGATATTTGGCATCCTTCCAAGAGCCCCATCTCTTGAAGTCAACTGATTCTGTGAGCATCTCAACTTCCCTTCTTTTTAAAAAAATAGCTTTTTGGTGGTAAAGAGAATATGGCCTGAGTGCATGCTAGAGGCAAATCAAAAGAACGCAAAGCTTTTTAAAAGCATCTCATGATCATCTTAATCTCATGAGTTTTGGGAGTCTTGCCTTGTGACATTGGAACTCTTGTGGTGTCTAATACTCTGATCTTTCTTAGACCTCTTACTCCCCTTCCTGTGACCTCCTCTCCTCCCTTATTCTGACTTGTCATTCAAGCAAGAAGAGTAGCTGGTCTTGGTTCTCCTATTCAACTCCTAAAGGCCTCTCTGTGTTGCCTGGCGGCATATGCCATTTCCGCCACAGAATAAGAAGACCTGCTTGAGACAGTATAATATGAGTACCACCTGAACAGCTCTGCATTTCTCCCCTGTGCATCATGGATTTCAAGGGTGCCTCACATTTGGATAAAAGTGTCCTGATCTTCAGAGTGGCTAAGTAGCTGCAGATCTCATATCTTGAGTGGGATTTATAGGTGCTCATAATGAGCATCCCTAAATGGGTGCATATCAGAATAGGCTTTCTAATATTCTGGGGCAGCTGGCCCTGGTCTAATCACAGGAAGTTATTTGTTCAAAAGACAAAATTTTTTTGAAGAGGAACTGTGGGGGTGTTTTCTATTTAATCTTATACTTTTGCTATTAACAGCTATTTCATGTCTTAATCAGCATGACACTGACCTAGATATGAGTTTCAGTTTGAAGGTTTATGTTCATGTGGAAAAAATACTTGCAGTCCTGAAATTGCTTGCTTGCCCTATGAACATTGCATAATAACCTTTACTCCACACCAATCTTAACATCCCTGCAGTGTTAACTGCCTAGTACAGCATGTAATTATATACAGAGAATTATCCCTGTGCTATGATTAGCCAAATGCACTCATATGCCTGCGGATTTGTCCTAGCGCTGACACAGTGAAAAGGTTGGAGGCTACAATTTTCTCTAGGTGTGAGTGAAATGTATCTGGGTGGTCCTCCAGAGATAGCACTACTAATGGAAAACCTTACTACTTGCATCCTGATACTGTATCTCTTCTGCTGAAGGCCTTCAGTGGTTAGATGAACTGAAGCTGTGCCACTGGATATGTCTGCGGCTTTTATCTAAGCATAGTCAGTCCTCCAAGGTTCAGCACTAGAGGCTATAGATTGCTTGCAGGAAAGCGCCTGCCTTTGATTTGCTGCTGGCTGGAGCTATGTACAGCTAGCTTTCATCAGCCCATTTAGGCTATTATAGAGGGAGGTGGGTCGGACCCTGAACCAAAGATGTAGATACAAATGGAACCCCCTAGCTGCTGTAAAAGCGGACAATGAAGACACAATCTGTTGTTTTTGAGTAGGGAGAACGAAAGACCATCAAACTGCAGATCCCTAAAAGAAATATAAGATAAGTCCTGGAGCTGTCCTGACGTCCAACAATGAGTATCTCTAACCTCTTAAATCTGAAGAACAGCACTCCACTCATTCTCTTTGCACCGTGGGTTCCTAATATGCCTTTTGGCATAGGCATGTCTGCTGTGCTCATGCTTGCTAGCCCCACCCCACCTTCCTGTGTAAGAAACAAACTTATTCCCTTGCTACCACTCTCAGCCCAGTCCTTTAGTTCCTGCAAAGGTGACATGGATCACTGCTGGGTCCTCTCACCATGTGGGTTTTGTAGGCTGATCATCCTTGCAGCCCTGTAGATCCATGGAGAGGGAAGCACCATTCTGCACAGAGCCCAGGAGCCAGGATGGTTGCTGCTGAGCAGGCTCCCCTCCATTCCCCTCCTTAGCATGCTTCCTGCTGCAGTCATGATGCCAATGGCTGGATCTCTTTCCAGTTGTTCAGAGGGGAGCTAAAGAGGTTTGAGCTGGACTCTGTCTCTCACATGGGAATCCAGGAACATGTGATTTAGTCAGAACTACGTAGACCCCCCTCCCAGACTGACATCTAAATCCTAGAGAGCATTTGCAGGACAGAGGTGGCTTTTGGGGTAGGTGAAGCAGGCGCATGCCTAGGGCCCCAAGCAGAAAGAGGCCCCATCGCCTGCTTTGCCTACTGCCAAATCTGCATCTGTCTTGGTTGGCAGCAGGAGGAGGAGCTGGCCCCTGGGGCCAGGGCCCACAGCAGGGAGCTGGGGCTGGAGGAGGGGGAGCTGGGGCGATGGGAAATTGGGGCTGTGGGGGGGTAGGGATGGGTGGGCTGGTGGCGGGGAACCAGGGCCACAGAGTGGGGACCCTGTGGGCCTCTGGGGCCCCGCAATGGCCCTATCAGGGGCCCTGCAATGGGCCTTCGCCTAGGGCCCCCAATAGCCAAAGGCTGCCTCTAGGACCAATAGTTTGAAAAAAGCTACAGTTATAAACAGCTTAATTGGTTTGGAATTAATGACCCAATAAATATTAAATAATATTAATCACTATGATGCCATCTTACCCTCTTCTTTTTGTATTATTTGCATGTATTACTACTGCTATCAGAAAAGAGTATAAAGTTACATTATTGTATGTGTTGGGGTGTGTCCACGTTGCAAGTAGGGTCCTGTAGCCGTGGATCTTGGGGCCTGGATTGACAGACTCTGGGTCATGAGGCTTGTTCTATGGTACTAAAAACAACTGTGTAGACATTTGGGGTCAGGGCTGGTGCTTGGGCTTGGAAACCACAATGTGTGAGGGGGTGGGGTTTCAAAGCCCAAGCTACAATGTCCACACAGCTGTTTTTTAATGCTATTGCTCAGGCCCTGCAAGCTTGAGTCCATGGATCTGGGCTCTGTGATTTGCTGCTCTGGGTGTTAAAATTAATTGTAGGCATATCCTGTGTTCGCACTGAGTTCTCTAACTTAATATATACATGTATGGACAAGCCTATTGTGCCAAATGCTGATCTAAGTTACGTGGGTGTAAAGCTCTTGTAATGTCTTGGCATGAGTTCTGCATTTTTTCCAGATTTACCCCCAATTAATGCATTCTTAACCTATTTACTCTTCAGATCCTTCTTATAATGTTATTAGCTCTAAGTTAACTGTTTATACTTAATATTTTAATGACTTCTTTAACTATTTGGAAAGTATGTGACCAAGAAAACACTTGGTGTAAAATCTGAATATATGTATTCCGAGAGGAGAGATTTCCCCATGGAGGAACTGATCTCTGAATAATGTGCCCTGGAGTTGTATTTTTGTGTTAACTCAAAGAATTAGTTTTTTGGTCCACCCTTGGTAATTAGCAGAGCAATTGTTGGCAGCTAGGTATTACAGGTAGGAACAAAAGAGAGGAAGTTTAGACACTTTATCCCTGTAAGTTAGCCTTACATAACGTTGTTTTTGAAGACATTCAGTTGCAAACAAAGGTGCTTTGAATACAAATGATGGTCTGTATCTTGTGATGAAGGGTATTGCGTTACAGACACACTAGACAAATACACAGATAAAGCAAATAAATATTCTGAGAATGAGAACACGCCTTGCTCCAGTTCAGTTATAGTACTGTGGTGCATTATTGCTGGAGATTTATCACAATGTTACCCATATATAGTAACTAATGTGCAAGTTTGCAAATCCTACTAAATTTTCCTCAACGAAATCCAGACATACCAGAAAATCTTCATCCACTAAGGTATCTGCTCATGTATCAAGTATACAGCCTAATTCATTTACCTGTTCAGAGTAGTGGTAGACAAATTAGGAATGCAAGGAGGAAGGAGAAAATATTTTTGTGTCCATGAAAAATGGAGGTCAAGACTTGCATTTTGGCATTGTAAGGGTAGTTCTACTGAATAGGGCTTAAAATCAAAGGTCTCTAATTAATGTAAGATTTTGTTTCATTTTACAGAGTCAAAGCTATTCTTGAAGCAGGTTGTGTTGATTTGCAAACAGAAGTGATAAATATCACAGGCTTTAAGAGGCCCAGAAAGATCCTAAGTTGAAGCACAAAATATCTATCTTAATTTGGAACATGACAGAAGTTTAGACTAAATGGTGCTTGTCTAGTGACAGACATTGATCCAAAAAACCCTTCCTCAGTGGTATAGATTCCTTATGTAGAGCTGATGTTCTATAGGCTTTTCTGCTGTAGCATTTGGTGTTTAACACAGTGCATTAGATGGCTTCTAAGATCTGTGTGTTGCAGACATGGCCGTTCTTGGTGAAAAAGATGTTTGCTGAGATCATATGAATGATTTCCACACCTTTCAATTAATAACACGTAGGCCGAATTATGGTCTTGTGATGATGGGCACAGGAACAATAAAGTGGACACAAACTAAAAGAGAACCAGAGTATTGGTGTTCAGGGGGCAATTTTAAGCTTTGCATTCTGGTTGTTAGCTGCGAGGTGATAAAGCATAGGCTAGGGAGTCCCTCCTTTTCAATGGCCTGTGATGCTATCAGGTGAGAATCAAATGGGAGCTGAGAGTACCCAGCACTGCTCAGGAAGTGATGAATAAGTCCTAAGTGGATACAGCCTTAATGCTGCTGGTGAATGGTTTTAGACACCCCATGGCTCCACATCTGTTTTGTTTAATCTCCCTTTCAATTATGTTGCTCTATCTTCAGACACTAGTGTTTCATTCTTTTGTCAGCATTGCTCCACTGCTGAGGAAAGACAACAGTTGACTGAGGCCCTGTAGGTTGGCCTTTCCAGTAACTGAGGTGGTCAGACAGCATGCAGGCAAGGTTCCCCCCTCTCCTCCCACCAGGTATCTTAGTGCAGTGCCAATCACCAGTTCCCAGTGAGCAACTCTACCTCTAGAAACAGCTCTATATGAAGACTGAATTCTCCTGCTGTTAGCACATTCCCTCTCCAAGCATCGCTGCCTTTATAGGAACCTTGCATAACAAAAACTAATGCAGTACATCTTCCAAAGGCTAAACATTTGCTCACACAATCAAAAAAATAAAAAAATAATAAAGGTAGGTTGCCTGGTGCTGCCTGCCATAACAATTTAATATTAAGCACCTCACTGAATCTATATTGAAACTGACATGGGTCCAGATGTTTCCCTCTATTTTTATGAGAAAACCAAGAAGCAAGTAATGGGAATGAGGTGTATTATCTCTACAACATATTTCTATGCCACTTATTTTAGAGACCCCAAAGGGTTGAGGATTAAGCTCTATATGTGGAGAGGAGTGGAGCTACTGCAAAGATGGCTGCTCTCCAAGGTATCGTTCCCAGCAAAAAATATCCAAGGGAGTTAATGCTGAACCCATCACTAGTGATATGCTTTTTCCATCACTGAAATTGTGTGGTAAATTTGGGGGATATCACAGACTTTTACCTTTCCTAAGATTTTACTTTATGTATGGTGGCAAAAATAGATTTCGTTGGTTGAAAAACAGGATCATCTTCAAAAATTGCCACAAAATGCAAAATACTAACACTTTTGGTATTTTCAAACTCCATTGTAAACTCTTTGTCAATTTACTGAGTGCTGTGCCTATGTGGACTGACACCATGCAAAGTAACACCTCTGTTTTTCCAATGTATGTGATAAGAAAGTATAACCACAGGATTTAAATACCAGCTGAAGATGGATTAGTCATGTTCCAGATATCTGGCTCGTTGAGGCAACACCCTCACTTAAACGTGGCTTTTTCTGGAAATGAGTTTTATTTCTGTCCATCAGGGCCTCAACTGCCATGGGAGACTTAATGCCCAGACAGCTTACTAACCTATCAGTTACCTGAATGCTACTTGCCTCTCATTCTTGAGAGTTTTACTCTTGCAACAGGGGGGAGGAAAAAAATTCAAATTTCCCCCATGTCATGGCGTCTTGCACTATTCATAACTTGGCAACACCTCCTCATGACTTGTTTGGGGAATTAACTCACCATTGTTTATGCCCCATTCTGCAGTCACTCTGCCCATTGCCAGGGCTGGATTAAGTCAGGGGCTTTGGGGCTGCAGCCCTGGGCCCCGACCTAAAGGGGGGCCCTGCCAAAATCCGGCCCTGGCTGAGCCACCCTAGGCCTGCCCATCCTGCCCCCACCCAGGAGTGGGGCAGAAGCCTTGCAGCTTCTGGCCCGAGGGCCCCCCGTATGACATCTGGGCAGGCCCTGGACTCTGCCCCCCCCCAGCACTAGCTGTGGACCCCCCTGCAGTGCTGGTGGGGAGGGCTCCCCTCAGCCCTGGACTACACCACCCAGCACTAGCCAGGCCAGACCACCCCACCCACAGACTGGCTGCTGCAGTGAGGGGGCAGGGCCCAGGAAGGGGGACCCATAAAAGTGGGAGCCTGGGGCCCCTTAATCCGGTCCTGCCCATTGCCCCAGTTAATCGCTTCACAGCCCCTCTCTCACTGTCAGGAGTTGCAATGAGTCTCCTTAATGGCTTAGCCCTCCAATCAAGTTTGCCATCCTCCCCTTCTGGGAGTCTTAAGCAATCTATATCTCCACTTTTGAGCTGAATGCCCTGCTTCTAGAGTGGCTGGTAGGGAAACCCAGGCCTACCAGGTTCCAGTCAAGGACTCTCAAACTAGCTATTCAGATCTAGTCCCCTCAGACCTTACTGCTCCTTCCCTGGACTGTTTCCCAACCTGCATTTCTCCAGCTCCTAATCGCACTGCCCCCACCCCCACATAGCAGGGAGCGTGACTACAGCCACCCTGACTCCATCTATTGTCCACTTCCTCTCTTTGTATAGGTAGCCCAGCTGCTCCTCAGATGGACTTCACAAGCTATTAGGTTGCAGCACTCCCTGGATTTCCTCAGGTGCAGCCCAAGGGTTAATTGGCCTAATTTACCCCTTCAGACCTTGTATGGGGTGGACACCCAATCACACTCCATATAAATGTTCTTTTATGCTTCAGTATGTCCAAATAAGTAGGCCTTCATCAAAAGGCTTGTTCTTAGAATAAACACTTTGTTTTTTAGAAGTTTCTAGCCAATAAATCTACTAACTGGCTGCCTGACAAAAAGAATCCTCCTATGCCCAAAGCAAGAACAAAGCCACAGAAACAAGATTTCTAGCCAGCAAAAATAGAGACATGCATGCTTCTCTCCTCCAAATTTCATATGTTGAGCAAGCAGGTCCTCTTGCTAAGATGCTGATTCCTTGGTGTCTGTACAGTCTCAAACACTCTGAGGAGATGACAATGTTTTCCATGCTGTAATTCTGTCAGCCACTTGCTACTTGTCCTTCTTTGATGAACTGTTTGCTCATTTCCCACAGGGCTTGAAAATAATTGCTGGATCCTGTAAGCAAAGGAGATACAGAGTGACTCATTGGGAGACTTCTATCCTCTGGGGAGGAGCTAGTGACAGATACCAAAATCCCCCTCCCCCCTGCCTCCCTGAGAAATGGGAAATAGAAAGAAGTTTATAGCCACGGCCTCAAGTGAAATTTGGTATCTCCCTTGGAGGTCACGATACCAGATAAAGAAATGCTTAATAGTGCTACATAGAATCACAGGTAGGGGAAGGAGATGCTGCCCACCTGTACAGAAGTCTCATTTTTAACTCCCTTTCCAATTTTGAATATTCTTTTCTTCTTTAATCTGCCATGACTTAACTCAGTAAAAAGTATGACCAGAGAGTTGGCATTTTTCCTACTCTTGCTATTTCTTGATTGTGTAAGAATAAACTAGAAGATAAAACAGAGGTGATTTAGTTAATTTAATCTAGCTATTTGCTAGGGGATGGCAGTTATGCGTCCATCCGATATGTGCCTTATAAAGTAGAGTACTGATTCCACATAGCCTCACAAAAAATAAATTAAAAGCAGCTGTGGAATACAGTTCTGCTATAAACTAAATTGAAGAGGAAAACTCTTTTGAAACCTTAGCCTTAAAAAGCATTAAGAGATCAAGTTCTGCTTTCTGTAAGACTATGGTAACTGTCAACAAGGTAAGCTCTGTGTAATCAAGGGTCAAGAAGCTAGGACATTGGAGAAATCTCCAAATTGCCCAGTCCTTGGTAGGAGCAAATGTAGCGATGCTTACAATCTGATCTGAAAGCAAACTGCTCGTTAATAGTGCTAGAACAGTTTTTAAAGTACTTCAGTTAACTTACATTTACAATTTTCTGTTTCATTCTGTTGACTCCTGGGAAGGACGACTTCTTCACTTACTTAGAGCATCAATGGACCCCTTTTTCATTACTATGCGACAGATCGTCAGCTGCTATAAGTTGCCTTCAGTGGTGCTAAGATAAATCACACTAGTGATAGCACTTGTCTTTCCAGGACTGGAGAGCAATGTATTATTTCTGTCACAGGGCACAATTCTGCACCCATTGAAGTCAACAGTAAAACTTCCTTTTGACTTCAGCAGTGCAGGAACAGGCTTATACACATACAGAGGCTGGCACATCAGAAAAGTCCCCATTTCAGTGGAAGTCACAAAGTCATGTTTCAGTGGAAGTTAGCTTGGTTTGGCTTCACTTGCCACTTGTGAAAGGCGGTGCTTCTGAGAAGAATATCTGATGTTCGTTCAATCCTAGAGGAGTGGGTGGGTTCATGAATAACTCTCACCCTCACAAAATCCCCTTTACAAGAGGACAAGACCAGTTGGCTTGGCGCATGGCCTCTACAGTGACAACAATTCTACATTAATTACTTTTGACCATTTTCTTTCAGGAATCAACTGAAGTTTTTCATAGGTGCTGGTGCTTTTGCATCTCCTATTTTTCTCTGAATGGCTTTATAGTCACAAGAGTGCACAGAGCCCCTGCATGAGAGAGGATTCCATACCACATAGTTCACACTCCTCTTTGAGCAAATGAAATGTCCAATAGAAACAATGGATAGCTGAAACAAAGACATGCAGGAGCTGAGTGAGACCAATGAAATAGTTGGAGTTGATCTTGCTTTGAGCAGGGGGTGGACTAAATGACCCCCTGAGGTCCCTTCCAACCCTATCTTCTGTGATTCTATAAATCTATTTGCTAGGTTTCTTTTCCATGGTCCACCTTTTTTTTTCCTAGGCTTGATTTTATCAGACAGTATTTGAAAATTTACTCAGTGTTCCTTGATTAATCCTCAAACATATCTAGTACTAAATATAACCATTCTCACCTTTCTGCTCTGTACAGTTTATAGGACATCTTATTGTGCAGTGTTTGTTTTTGGTATGTCACAGCACTGTGGAACCCTAGTCCTGATCCACTGTGTTAGGCAATGTACAAACACAGAACAAAAGGATGATCCCTGCTTCAAAGAGTTTACAATCTAAGGCGTACATGCCTCAAGGTTTGTTACCATGAAACTAAGGAGAAAATAAACATTACTTGGCTACTTGCTAAATTCTACTATTTTCACCTTCTTAAACTTTAGTCTTCCCTTTTACAACTAAAATCCTGGTTCAGAGGCTTTGAGTTCTGCTGATTTCCCACTTTCTATATATGAACTGATGTCTTGACTGAGTTTAAGGCTAAAATTGAAAGCTGCTTTTTTACTTCGGGTTTTAAATATGTTTTCATTGTATTAGAACAGTGGTTTTCAATCTTCATCTCCAAATGGAGGTGTGGACCTCGCTGGAAATCTTAGACATTGTCAGCAGATGACCAGGGGCTATGGATCGCAGGTTGAAAGCAACTATATCAGAGTTATGCTTTGATTTTATTGTAACTGTTCAATACCTTTTGATGTTTGAGCTGTGGCATACTTGTTATTATTTTGCAGCTGTATCAACATCAAAGGGAGGGACTTTCCTGAGAATCTCTGAAAAGGGATTGTCAGATAAGAAAAATTTTAAAACGCAATCAACTCTTAAATAAATCCAGCATGATAGTCTATGATCAAGACTAACAGAGAATGCAACATAAGCCATCAAATTGAACTTAACTAATTTGTCCTGTTTTGGTTGAGGAGATCCAAAGTATAGAGTCCCAAATAATTCTCCAAGTGTGTTAGGCTCTGTGCTGGGGGCTTTCTCTAAGTTTGGGGTGCAGAGAAAGAGGGAAGAATTTGTTCAGATCACTACTTGGACTGGATCAGCAGGAGAAGTCTAGTGTCTAGAACTCATTTTATCTTTGACTCACTAAAAATGGCGTATGTCTGTAGTGTAACGCATCTTTGTCATAATTAAAGTAGATATTGAAGGAAAGATCCATGTCTCTACTTTACTTCATTCAGTACATGGCTAAGTTCATCAATAGGGCATGGCAAATAGTTAACGGTGCATCAAGATTCCTTCATTTGCTAGTGATTTAACCTCCTCCTTGCTGGTTCACTTTGATACATGGCAGAAAATGGAACCTATGATAGCAGCAATGCCCTCTGACAGGGAGAAACCCTGGGATCTAAAATAATCTTGTGACTCCTAACAAAATCAATAGCCCCAAATTCTTTCCCACCTAACAATAAACCTAGGAAGCGTACACTTGCATTCTTGTGCCAATCAACAATTTAGGATTAGCTGGATTAAAATTTACTTTTATTGATGGCCATCCAAGTCTGAATTTCAATTTGGCAACTAGTCAACAAAGCAAGTGCCATGCCAAGATCTAGTGTGGAAAATACTTCTTTCCCTCCAGGCATCCTTCTAGGTGACTTACATGAGGCTTTTCAGATTTGCTTCATGACTAGTGGCAGGCATACTGCTTAAATGCTCACCTGTGTATCTTGCAATGTAGAATGGTGAAATGCTACCATGAAATGAAATCGTTCCTCTTCCTCGTGAAAGTAGAAGGACCCATTCTTTCTCTCCCTCTCTCACATCACCTCTTCCCCCACAGAAGTAATGTCTGAATAAGGCCTGATAAGGTGACTTTTGTTGACCTACTTTACATTGACCTAGTCATGCATATGTTTATTCTTATATTTGTCTCTGGCCCAATGTAAGCTCCCTGTTATAGCAATGCAATAACACCACCTTCAGGAATGGTGTTGAGCTGTGTTTCATACAGTGTGAGCGTGACCTACGTTGTGATCTATGTCACTCTTAACAGTCCTCCAGCAGCTGTTCCACAATGCTCTGGTCACAATTATGAATGCTACTGCCCAGGGGTTACAGAGACTGGAAGCCAACATCTCCTTTAAAGGTCCACATTCTTGAAATGCCTTTTCCGTATGGCCCAGCTTGCTGAGCACACCTAGCAACTCTCCACTGTTGTGTGTAACTGCCCATCAGTGCTCTCCTGCATAGGGAAGAGAGAAGGTGCTGGAGCTCCTGGGTCTGTAAGAAGAAAAGACTGGACAGGGACAGCTACGGACCACTCCTAGAAATGTGGACATCTATGAAAGGATTGCTCATGGGATGCAAAGGAAGGGTTATGACAGGGACCTACAGCAGTGTCCTGTGATAGCAAAGGAACCACGGGAGGCATGCCACGGTCAAAGAAGCCAACAATCAGTCTGGTGCGAAACTGGACCTATCACTTCTACAACAAGCTGCATAGCCTATATGGTGGAGACCCCACCAGCATCCTGCAAACCACTGTGGATAACTCAGTGGTGGCCAAGATACAGACTTCTACTATGAACAATGAGGAGTAGAAGAAAGGGGGACAATCACGGGGTGGGTCCAAAGCTATAGCATAAACCAGGACCTTTTTAAGACTCCACTGCTGTCTAGAGAGCACAGCCATCCAAGTATGGATGAGCCCAGTGAAGAGGAACAAACCTTGGGTATGTGTATGCATGCATTTTTCTTTACAGTGTTTAAATGTAAGATGGTTTCCATGCCCAACCTCAAGTTAGCAGGACTCCAATGTTGACTTTTCATTGTTTTACCTGTGTCAGAAGCTTGCAACAGAGGTAAAGCTATCTGCTTTTCTTTCGTTGTACACTCAAGAGGTGAGTAGTCATGTGAGGCAGTTTGTTGTATACATAGGGCTGTCCCTTGTATTCTCCTGAGAGATCTTGATGAAACATTCAGGGAGGCATTCTACAATCCATTTTTGAAGGTTTCTAGAGATGGCTGCCTATTTCTTCCTCCACAGTAGGACATTTCCCACTCCATTCTGCGATGACTTCAGCAGGCACTGTTGCAGCACACAGTGGCATATGGGATAGGGTGGCTTTGGTATGCTGGAGGTGGCTGTGCTCTCTGTGTCTTTGTCTCCCTCAGGAGTGAGAGATCAGCTAAAATCACCACTGCCTCTGGAAAAAGGTGCTAGTGCTCTTTGCCACTGCCAACATTTTTATTGTTTCATGCCACTAACAACTCTCGCTCTATTCCTGTCTCCCACCCCAACATCACTTCTGGTTAGCCATGCTCAGCATGGCAGGGGCTAGAGAGCAGTGCTGTGCAGAACTACTCCAAAGCTGAAGAGTCAAGGAACATATCTTATTTAAAACTTCTATGGGAATAAAGGGAAGGGAGCAGTGAAACTTGTCTTTCCCCTTCCATTGTGACCGTAAATACAATGACACATCTGTCTGTTCTATCTGTAACTGCTGCTGTTGTGGCCTTCCTGGTGGTATGGAGTCCTCCATACCAGTGGAATGACTGACCCTGATGAAGAGGACTAGGGAGGACATATTCAGCAAGATCCTGCAAGCCAATGTTGAACTGGACTATGAACAGAGAGCTTGGGAGCATGAATATAAGAGACAGCCTGGGACGAGCCAACAGGTAAAAGGCCCAGCAAAAGGCAAGAGAAACTCACTCTTGTTGACCTGCAGATCCAACAATCATGAGCTCGCCTCCTTTTGCAGTTGCACCTTTCTCTGCTCCCCGACATTCCATGTGGCACCAGGGGTTTCACCCCTACTGTGACCTCCCCCTGTCGGGAGACAGTCAGGAGAACCATAATATCACAACCACTGACCCATGAAAGCCACAGTTGGCGTATGTTAGGTAGGAATGGACAGAAATATATCCTACCATTTTTAACTTTAAAGTGCCGTTCTACTAAGTTATTTTTGAAGTTTGTCTTTTATTTGGTTTTTAATTGCTCTTTATGTTGTGCACTGATTTTGGTATGCAACAAATTTCTATTTTTTTGGAAATAAATTCCTCTCTATTATCTCACAACATCTAATGCAGAATGTGTAACGTTCCTTGATGCACCCACTCCTAGCAATTGTACAGGGCCACAGAGCTTATCGTTTCAGTGAAAGACACTGTAATAATTGACATGTACAGCTAGTACCATACACTTCATGAGTACTTTAAAAGACAGCATTGTGTTTATAGATGTACGCCAAGCACTATATAATTCCTAACTGCCCCCAAAACTTTAAGGCCAGATAGAGCACAGGCCCTGCATCACAGCACTGTGGTTGATCATTAAAGTGCTCTTTGAAGGTTTCCCTCAGCAGCATGGATCTGTGCTGAACTCTTCTAATGGCCCTTGTGTCTGACTGGTTAAACTCTGCGGATAACCACTCCACCTCTGCCCTTCAGCCCACCAGCAACTTTTCCCCCTTTGCCTAGTTGATATTACATATAACCAGATATACTCATTGAGATATTTTGCTCACTGAGATCCAGTCTTGTTAGTAAACTCCACAAGCATTCTTTTACTCTACCAAAACCACACACAACTGTTTCTCTGCACCTGCTGAGCTGGTAGTTGAATCTTTCCGTGGCGCCAAGGTGGCCAGTGACCATCTCCATGAATCAAGGGAGCAAAGGATAAATTGGTTTCTGCAAAATCACAATTAGTATCTCAACATCACCAACAGTAATCTGCCAATCAGGAAAGAATATCCCTCTTGCAGCTTTCTGAACAGTCCTGTGTTCTTAAAAATGTGAGCCTCCTGCACCTTCCTGGACCAGCCCATATTGATAGATAAAGCATCTCTAGGGATCCACCAATGCTTGCATAACCAAAGAAAATTAGCGCTTTCTCTTGATATACTCTAAGGCAAGTTGGGCTGGTGCCAAAACTGGGATGTGTGGCCATCTATTGCCCCATTGCAGTTCAGGAACCCCATTGCTGCACATTTGTCCACTATGTCTACACATTGCTGAATGTCAAAGTCCTGTGTAGCAGGAGGTGGTTAATAGCCCCATACACTTGCATGAGGTGGCCATAGCCTATCTAGGGCCCTAGGCAAAGGCCCCTTGGGGGGCTCCCTAGAGGGCTCCCTGGCACTGGTCCTGCCCCCCCTCACCTCCTGTGGCCTCAGCGTCCCACCGGGGACTCTGAAACCCCACCTGCAGCCCCGCCTTCTGCCCTCACAGCTCCAGTGCCCCTTCCGGGTCCTTCACAACCCCAGATCCCTGCAGCTGGCCCCCTCCGCCCCACTGGTGCCCCAACCCATTCCCGCGGCCACAGCGCCTTGGGTCCCCACCTGTGGCCCCAGTGCTCCACCCGGGGCCCACGTAGCCCCGGATCCCTACAGCCCCGGCACCCCGTCCGGGGCCCCCCTTAACCCCAGATCCCTGCGGCTGGCCCCCTCCACAGTCCCAGTGCACCGCTGGGGGCCCCAGAAACCTCCTGCAGCCCTGGCTTTTCATCGCCAGCCCACTCCTCGGCTCTGGTTCCCTGTCTGAGGCCCCAAACTTGGAACCGGTGCCCTGCTGGGGGCCCCAACCCCCCACTGCCAAAGGCAAAGGGCAGGGCAGAAGCTCAGAGCTGGGCCTCTGGGCTGGCCCACCCCACCCCACCCCCAGAGGTGGAGCAGCCAGCCCAGGGGTGGGGCAGAAGCACGGAGCCTGGCCTCTGGGCCAGTCCGTCCGGCCCACCCCCCCCATTGCCAGGGCCCCTGCAGGCTTGCCTGCTCACAGGAATGCCACCCCACGGCTGCAGCCGTGGGCCCCTGCCTGGCCCGGCCCGGCCCCTGCCATGTGTTCCGCAGAGCGGGAGGCAGACACGGCTTTTGAGGTAGGCCAAAGGGCCCCTTACTGCTCGGGGCCCTAGGTGGTTGCCTGCTTCACCTACCCCAAAAGTTGCCTCTGGCATGACAACAGCTCCTACTGTGGATTTTCCAACTCAAATGATTGCCCGTGAACTGATAACAGTCCAGTGCTGCATGCTTCCACGGTGTGATTGCCACGTGTTTCTCAACTGTCGGCGTAGCTCTCGTTCTTGTGTCCTGGGGCTGGTGGGAGCATGGCAGATGGATCGAGGAATGTGGCCTTTTGCATCTAAAAGTTCTGTAGCTATTGCTTGTCATCCCAATGCAGTACGATGCAATCACATCATTCAGTGCTGGTTTCTTGGGCCCAGAAGCTGCACTCCACCTTCTTCAGCTGTTCCAGGAAGCCCACTAACAGCCTTAGCTTGTGTTTTGCTGTGTGGCTCAGCAATTTGTCTCCAAGAAATCATCCTGGCCCTTTTTGGTGCCGTTCTTCCCGCGGCTCTGCAAATACTGTATGATCATTCATCCTGTGTTCGTGATGCTCTGTAGAGTCTCTGGGCACCAGGCTTCTGTCAGAGATACCAACCAGCAAAAATTGCTGCATGGGTTTGTGGAATTTCTTTTTAAACAATACAAAAATTATGGAATTTGGATGATATTATAGCATGGAGAAAGCTGCATGATGGGAACCTGATCCCTTGTTCCCAATCCTCCTGTGCAACTGATATCTGGCCCAGCATGCATTGCCAAAAATTCTCAAAAGATAATGCATTGGATGATGGCAAATGGCATATTGGTATATTCACCCATGGTGCACTGCACTCCTGGTCAGTGTGCGCAACACTGATGCATGGCAAAGTGTGTATGCACACAAGTGATGCATTAATTGCGGTGGGTTTAGATTGACATTTGACATTGAGTCAATCGAAGTCTGTAGTACAGCTGTGATCTAACAATCTACTTCTCTCTCTTCCCGCATACAGTTTCTAATGAGTATTGACTGACATCACACTTACAAAGGTTCTATCATCTGTATGGACCAGTCTTCTCTGTTTGACGTGATATGATAAGGCAGTGATAAGAGGACACTACAAGATAAAAGTACCCACAGAAATGGAAGTATTGTCATTTTTCAGTTGCAAAGAGATCTGGATTGTACCATGGTACCTTACTAACTCTCAGCTGCATGAATCTGTTCAGCTTTTAATTTATGTAAGGCCATAAGAACAGCCTTACTGGGTTAACCTAGTGGTCTTCCAACAGTGGCCAATGCTGGGTTCTTCAGAGGGGATGAACAGAACTGGTAATCATCATGTGATCCAGATCCTGTTGAGCATTCCCAGCTTCTGGTAAACAAATGACTTTCTTTGTTAAACTGAGAGTCCTTTTCTAAAACAGGCAGATTTGAATTCAATTCCTAACAGGCATTCCTCCTTCTTGATAACTGATGATCAATTTTAGAGTAATTCTATTTGCTTTCTTAAAGAGCTGCAGATAGGCTCCTAAAACCCTGATTTCTCTTCTATTTTTATTTCTAATAATGGAATTCTTGATGGATACTGCACAGGAGGCATGCATTGTGGGTAGAGATTTTAAACACTAACGATACCTACTTCCACTTTTTCCAAAGGGCTAGTGGAAGTCCAATCTCAGTTCAAGGACAACTGACCTTGCTAAGGAATGTGCAGTTTTAGCTCTTTACTATGGAGTTGATCACATTCTTAACTAATAAGTTATAAACACACACCACTTTTCTAGTACAGTGTTTATATATAAAGGTGAGTGTCTCACCCTTTATGTATAATGACATTTTGAATGTCTTATTTGGGGCCAGATTTTGCCAATGTTAGGTTGACTTTACACAGCAAGTAGTCACATTAAAATCAGTAATACTATTCACAAAGTAAAGTTAGTTGGACTGGGTGTGGGTGGCAGAATCTCATCCTTGGATAGTAAAATGTTAAAACTGTAATAATCTTGGGACAGGGATTATGGCTAGTACTTTTACAGGGTAGAATACCCTGTACTCTTGTACTAAAGTGTGTAGAAGAGGAGAATCATGTGTAGTTGTAGTTTGAAAATACTGAGATACTCAACTGTTGTAAATGATATTGTTTTGTTTACTTCACTGAAGCCAACTAGTTGAGGATTTGGCCCTTTATACCATTATAAATATTCCTCTGCCCTCCCCCCCCCCCCAGACAGCCCTTGTCCCATTAAATCTTTTACATTATAAGTAGATTGCCACCCACAAGATTTGACTGGCAAGTTATATATATCCCTGGTGGTTGAATAGATGAATTCTTTGAGCTATAATAGCTTTTTAATCTGGCTATGTACAAGTATAAAGATCATGCTGTCAAGGTACAGTATATCTCATAATAATGCTTCTAATCTAAGGGGCTGTTTCCTGTTGGATGGTGTGTTTAGTCTAGAACAGAAGCATTAATGCATGTTCAAAACTAATCTAATATCAACAATAAATAGTAGCAAAATATTTTTGAAAGGTCAGCTAGGGGCCCTTGAGTGATACTCCAGGCAGACACAGGCCCACCTTAATGCTGACAAACCAGAGCTAATGAGCCAGACGCTAAGCTGATACAAAATCAGCTGTGCTCCATAGAATGGCAACATAATGGTTTTCAATTATTGCTCATTATTAAACAATTCATCCATTAAATCTCCAGGGACGTATAGCTTTCCAACCAAATCTTGTGACTAGTTAACAGCTCATAATATCAAGGATTTAATGAGGGGGAAAAGTAGTGGGTCAGATCCTCAGCTAGTGTCGTAATCTGGCATGGTGTTGAAGTCAATGGAGCGATGCCAATTTATATCAGCAAGAAAATATCAGCCAATGTATTCCTCTATTCAAGGTGTCCTGAGAATGGGCACTGGTGCTCTGTAAATCATGTGTGGAAATGACTCTTGTCTGGAGAGTGTTAATCCCAGCAGGGATGGAATACAAGGGGACAGGTGCACGTGTTGAAATGCACAGCCCATTACCCCAGATCTACTCTGCAAAGCATCCTCTGCAGCCACTGCTGTGAAGGAATTTGAGAGTGACTACTCAAAAGTTCTCACCCCATGGTTCTTGGCTTTTCCGTTCATGACATGTGCAAAGTATGGCCTAAATTTGGCCCAGAATAATTCCCAGCAGCTTGAGAGACATCACTGTTTCTAGTTCTCAACATGACTGACTGTCATGTCGGGGATCCTGGTACTGTTTGGTAACTCTTTGTATATTCCTAATAGCACATTTCACCACTCTGTAATCTGAGAGTAGATTCAACTGTATTTCCCCTGCATTTGATGTCACCTCCTTCCCCTAATTTTATTCTGCTTCCTTGTTATGCAGATAAAGTGTTAAATACCTGATAATTTACTTCCTATAGTCAACACTCTTTTTCTTTATAGCAGAGTCATTTTGACAGTTTCCATAAATGGCTCTAATCATCTCCTTGATATATTGTCACCAACTTAACTGGGGTTTTTCTGCCATATTTAGAATGTGTTTGAATCTCCCTGGAAGAAGAATTAGAGGCTGTTTCTCAATAATGTCTCCACTGGAGACTTTACCTTTGCTCTCTTCACCTAAAGTATTAAATTAATTATGGAGAGCAAGAGAAATGGTTCTTGGGAGCAATTTGCATTTCACTCATTCATTTCGTGTAATCCTAAAACCTCACACTTGACCAGATTTGTTTCTGTACATTTGAATGTGTTTTTTTATATATGGGTTGTGTGAATGGATTGGGTGGGTCTTCTGGATTGCCGCCTCAATTTGATTTTACTTTATAATGACCTGCTTGTGCTTGACAAGGAAGATGTACAGTGGCCTCATTCCACAGCTAGCAACCTGGCTGTAAGACTTTTGGCTGTGGTGAGATTTAAAGTATCATAATAAACAATTAAAATATTACACAATAAAGGTAAAATTGGATGTACAGCGAGGATTAAAAGTGCACTTTCCTCAAAACTTCCAATGGACTGATTTACCAAAGTAATCATTTGAACGAGAGCTTAGGTAAAGCTGGGAAAATGAGATCTGCAATCTAGGTTTTGAACTTTCTGGAGTTTGCAGAGATTGGATCTGTAACATTGCTTAAAGCCCATTCCTAATCTGCACAATGGCCTTCTTCTGCCTGATGAGTTCTCCTCCTCCTACTTGATCCTGTAATGAAGTGATAACATGGACCCTGACAGCACAATCTACCACCCCCATCACATGAAATCACAGTTGCATCTATGACCTTCTTGCAGTCAGGGAACCTGGATGGGAAGAGAGAAGAGCCCTCATTCAAATAGCCAGTAAAATAAAATAAAGAAATTAAAGTAAATTGTGTTATTTTTGATAAATGGTCCCTCTTACCAAATTTGATCCAATTAAAAAAAATTCCCCTTTGTCTTCTGTATGCTAATTAGTGTTTAACAGAAAACTCCTTTTTAGTTCTGTTACTGAAAATCTAATGGTCTCTAAAGTTATTATGCAATGTAATAGTTTTAATTTGCTACCTTAGTTCTCTTTATGCAGTGCACATTGACTGGTCTCGTACCTGATTCTTAATCTAGGGCTTAAACCTTTCTTTCTAGAGTGTCAAGAGCTCACAACATTTTAGAAACATTGTTGGAATAAATGTCAAAACATGCTTGGCTGCGTCTACACTGGTAAATTAAGCCGATTTAAGCTTGCTTAAGTCGTCTTAATTTACCCTGCGTCTACACTACAGTTTTCTTAAGTCGACTTAAACAGCTTGCTTAAGTCGACTTAAGGAAAATAAAGTCGACTTAATGGAAATTAAGTCGACTTTATAAAACCTCCTTTCCACTAGACCTAAGGCTTAAGTCGACTCCCTGGAGTTGACTTAAGCCAGTGTAGCCGTGGGGTAGCCCTAAGTAGACTTAGGGCTACCCCAGGGCTACACCAATGCCCTCCCTGCCGGGGGGCACAGGGGAAGCCTGGCATGCCCCCCCACAGGGCAGGGCAGAGCCCTGCCCACCCTGCCTCTATGCCCTGCCAGGTTCCCTGACCCCCTTTGCCCCATTGTACCTATGTACAATGGGGCAAAGGCTGAGCCCCCTGGCATTGGGCAAGGGGTGCCTCCCCGCCCCCATGGACCTGCCCTAGGTCCCTCTAGCCCCACAAAGTCGACCTAGAGCGTCCAGTGTGGACGCTCTAGGTCGGCTTTGTAAGTTCCCCTTTAAGTCGACTTTAATTTTCAGTGTGGACACACTAAGTCGACTTAAATACACAAGTGTAGACATAGCCCTTGTGAGGTAAATATTGTGTTCCTCAGTTGGGGAAAACTGAGACATGGAGAAATTAAAGGCTCCATCTTGCAAGATGCTGAACTCCAGCAACTGAAATGAGTGGGAGTTGAGGGCAATTGGCACTTGGCAGGAGGGTTTAGGCCTGAACCTTAATCTTGCCCAAATCATGTCCTTTAACCAATAATCCAAATTTCTGCTAACTGTGCATGCAACCATTGCTATCTCTTTTCACCAGCCCCTCTGTTCAGTAGCATAAGTATATGAAAGGTGATATAAATGTTACCAAGTCATAGTGCAACTTCAGAGATTTCATTCACACAGAAAATATAAAGTGGATTTTTTCTGTAATGAAAAATATTTGTAAATGTAGTGTTTGAGGCTATGCTCGTAGTTTAATAAATTGATCTTGGAGTCCACACAGTTGCTACCATCACCAGGGAATAACATTGTTTAATGGGAGAATATCTAATTGGATTTAATCTCTCCTTTAGTCAACATTCATTTACAATCTTTGAATTTTTTTTTATGACTACATATTTTTTCTATTTACTGGACTCCTGTATTTTTTTTTTTAAATCAAACTACAGATGGTCTCCTTGTCAATACACATTTCTTACTAGTCTTTTCTTATTTAGCATCGCTATGATTAGTAAGACATCGTAAATAGGAGTATTTGGATGGTCAGTAGTAATAAAATCACTTTGTGTACTGGCCTTTCAGCTCAGGGGCTGAAAACATGATAATGGATGGATATTATTCTCCCTCAGCAGGGCTGGGGTTTTTTGTTTGGTTTTTTTAATTGTTAGCTGTGGTTCAGCAAGGCTAACAACTGACTTGCCAAAGCTCACACAGTCTGTTGATAGTTTACTGATGCAAGAGAGAACAGCTGAACAGATGGTGGCAGAGGCAATATGCCTTTTTAATTTGGGTTTTCCAATCAGCTAGAAGATTCTATAATATTTGTGGCAGTTAACTGAGCTAACTTCGACTTTATGGTTCTTTCGGTGCAAGTGTGCATGTAACAAGTTTGAGATAAACTTTGTTGCTGACTGTCAATCAGCCTAGGACAATGGGCAAAAAGATCAGTTTGACCACAAAGGGCCAAATTCTGCTCTGTGGCCTTTGTAACTCCACTGACATAAAGGGAATTACCCAGGATTTGCACCAGTGTAACTGAGGGCAGAATTGGCTCAAAAGTGCAGAAAAATGTAATTCCACAGCTGCTTGTTGCTCACATGGCTATGGTTTGTATGTTTTGGGTACTGGTAATGTCACAGAGCTCTCTCAAGGCCAATCAATGCATTAACCACTACTCTTTGTAACAACTTTCAGCATTCCTGCAGCAATGAGGAAATAACGCATGAAAGAGAAAAGTATCTCCACCTAATGCACAAAAATTGTGCAGGCCATGCTTAGCAATCACTTCTGTATTGAATTTGGCCATGTTCTATTCTTTATGGACTCTTCCTTTAGAGAACAGAAAAAATCTAAGTAATGCAAGTGCAATGCATGCAAAACAATAGACGTTTGAGTACGAGTAATCCTTCCTTTTTTCTACATTTAGTCAGGAACAACTTCTAAGGGCAGAGTTAGTGTGTATGTTATATGTTGTATTAGTCTCCACATGTAGTATAATAAAGAGCATTTGCTGAACAACTACATTCTTTTTATTTAAAGATTACATAACTGAAACCAGACCTTTGCACTGCTTGTACAGCAATAGCTCACTCTGCTCTTCACTGTAAGACAGCTCACTCCGGGCCTGCAGTCCAGGCCCCCACCTTTGCAATACGAAGAGAGACTGACTTCTACAGAAAAACCCTACACCCTTGGATAACAGTAATTATGGAGGCAGTCCTATGAACCATGCCCTGAAATCTAACACCATGTCTACGCTTAAAATGTAGGTTGTTGTAGCTACAGCACTGAGGGATGTAAAACAAAACCAAACCCAAAACCATTCTCCGGAACATCATAGCTGTGCCGACCTAATTCCTGTTGTAGAGACAGCTAGGTCAAGAGAAGAATGCTGCTGTTGAGCTAGCCACTATCATTTGAAGAAGTGATGTTCCTATGGTGATTGTAATACAAACAAGGGCTATGTCTACACTGGCAAGTTAGTTCAAATTAAGGAGGCTTAATTCGAACCAACTAAAGCCATGGCTACACTAGGCTATAGTTAGTTCGAATTAAGGGTTTCCTTAATTCGAACTAATAAGTTCGAATAGGGTATTCGAACTAAAGGGATAACTCGAACTAACTAGTTCTAATTAACCAATGTGGCCATGTTAATTCAAACTAATTTCTTAGTTTGAATTAACCGGCCATTGAAATGAACGGGGATCACTAATTCGAACTAAGCAAGTGCTTGCTTAGTTCAAACTAACATTCAAGTGTGGCCATGCTAGTTCGAATTAAGCTAATTCAAACTAACTAAAATTAGTTCCAATTAGTTAGTTCAAACTAACTAATTCGAACTAATTTTAGTAAATGTAGACATAGCCAAGGAGTCCTGTGGCACTTTTTAAAGACTAACAGATTTATTTCTCGCATGAGCTTTCGTGGGAGAAAATTCCACTTCGTCAGACACTTTGAAGTGGGGAACTTACAGTATGGGAGGAAGTTAAATGCAGGGAAATATATGGCATAGGATCAGGTCAGGCTGTAACAGCAAATCAAAATAGGTGTTGGGATTCAAAGACTGGGGAACAGCATATAGAGGAAGGTGAGGTCAAATCACTTGTTGTAATGAGAAAAAACATCCATAGTTCCTATTTAACGCTGAGGCAACGGAGTCAAATTATAAAACCTCTTCCATTGCTGTTGGCTGCATCTATGACTGCAGTTACGCTGGCTAGCTATGTTATAGTCCCCCAACCCCCAGGGAAGACATGGCCTAAGACCAAAAAACAGAAATACTTTTTTGAAAAGAATGTTTAGGTATCTGTGGGTCAAAAAATAAGTCATTCCTTTCCATCAGCATATATGTGAATACCTTGTCGATTTCCTCCATATCATGCTGATGAGCATGAAATAACTGTATGGACGATCAGAACCTCAGGAAACGAGGACAGAGGAAGGGGAGAAGCCCCCTCAGCCCACTGCAAAAAATACTTATAAACTTATAAAGGACTGGATTTTTCAGAAGTGCTCAGCTTTGGTTTCACTCTGCCTATTGCAATCAAGGCCGTGTTATACCAGTGACTTCAAAAGAGCATCTGGCCAGTGCTGAATATTGTTGAAAGTCTCACACTGAATATTTGCTTCATCTGTCACTTTTTACAAGGCTTATGACAGGTTTTTGGGATTTTAGTGTCCTTTTTCTGTCTGTCAGCGGATGAGAATTTGGCGGCCTCAGATTAAAATAGCATGTTCTGAGTTGTAACACAGGAAGTAACTTTTGAACCAACTGAAAAGTTTTCTGCATTTTCTCCCTCTCTTTCCTAAGAATAATACAAAGTATTTGACTTCCGTGGGATCTAAGAGGTGGATAGGAATTGCAGGCTTCGATCATAAACATTTGCCATGCAAGTGAATATCTTGCTGAGTTCTTGAGTGATGTTATGGCCTCAGCTTCATCCTTACAAGTACAGGGTCCAATCAAACTCCCATTCTAGTCAGTGAAAAGGGCCTTGTCCCATTGATGTGGCTGGGTGATGATTAGAAGTCATAGGCCCAAAGTTTTTGGTTTCACCAAAATTACCTTTATAAACAGCTTCAATTCACTGGAAACCTGGAGTGATTTGTACCAGCTCCTTTGGGTGCGTCTACACTGGCAATTTAGGTCGACTTAAGGACGCTTAAGTTGACCTACACAAAGCCGCATCCACACTGGGCTTTTATTAAGTCTTAAGCGCTTCCTTAAGTCGACTCAATAACACCACCTCTGAAGGTCGACTTAAGCCTTAAGTTGATTTCTTAAGTTGACTTAAAGCCAGTGTGGATGGGGAATAGTGCTAAGTCGACCTTGCCAGCTCCCCGCCGAGCAGAGAAGCCCCAGCTGCAGGGAAACCCCCGTGGCTCTGGGGCTCCAGCAGTGTATGGTTGCTGGCTCCCCGCCCAGCAGAGGAGCCCCAGCCACAGTGGAACCCCCGGGGCTCCGACTGCAGGAAAACCCCCATGGCTTTGGGGCTCCAGCCCCATGGGGTTGCCGGCTTCCTGCCCCACAGAGGAGCCCCAACCGCGGGGAACTCCCAGGCTCCAGCCATGGGGAAACCCCAGCGACCCTGGGGCTCCAGCTGCATGGGATTGCCAGCTCCTCTGCCATGTGGGGAGCCAGCAACCCCACACAGCCGGAGCCCTGGTGCGACTGGAGCCCTAGGGCTGTGGGTGTTCCTCTACAGCTGGGGATCCTCTGCTCCACGGGGAGCCAGTAACCCCGCACAGCTGGAGCCTCAGGGCCGCAGGTTCTCCCTGCGGCTGGGGCTCGGGGGAGCTGGCAACCCCTCTCCCTAGCTGCAGTTCTCCCTTCTTCCCATCCCATCCCTCAGCCATGGGTCTCCCTTCTCCCCAGCCCCATCTCCCCCAGCCACGGCTCTCCTCAGCCCGTTCCTCCCTGGCTGCAGCTCCTCCGTTGACCTAGCCTGCTAGTGTGGATGCAGGCAGTTGACTGGAGTGTTCAGTGTAGACGCTCTAACTTAACCGAGTAGACTTAACTTTAGAAGTGCAGACATAGCCAAGGGCTATGGTGGTTATCTTGGAGCTTGATCCTATCTGGCTAGGTGCCCTGGAGTCTGCCAAAGTCCTTTTTATAACCAGAATGACATTCGCCATAACCCTTCTGCTTTTTCTGTGTTGTTCTTCCACCCCAAAACATCTCCCCAAAACCTACCTCAAGCAGACCCTTTCTATTACCTGAAAACTATGTACTTGAGACTCCATGGAGTTCACTAGGTGCCTGCTAATCTAACACAAAAGATGCTGAGATGCTATGGTGGTGAACGTTAGTACAAAACTCTACAATAAAAGAGAGGGGAGAGATTGTGTGCTCTCAGGTGGCGATGCTTTCCCCAATGTCTACTTCTCTTCTGCATGAGGGACTTTGCCAAAGGACAAGTGATTGATCCTGCAACTCTTCCTACTCTACAGAATTTTACCAGGTTTCCTCACAGAAAATTAGGCTATATGGAGAATATCAAAACTACACAGACTCTTTGTACACTGGATATATTTTAATTCTATACACACACTCCAGATACACAGTTACCCATTCCTGTTCTGTTTTTAGTTAAGAAAATAATGCGTTCCATATCACGTATGTTGTTTTAACTTTTTTAAATGAGCCTCTTGTTTTTCAATTCTTTTTATAACGTTGTCTGTGTTAGTGTAAGGATAATTCCAAGTTAAATTTTACTACAGATGTTTTGACACTTCTGGGTGAATGTAAATAAAACTAGAGCGGTGACGTCAATAGAAGCTGTTGTTGAAAATCTAGCCATTTTTTTTATGTCTATATATGGACTTACGAGCCTGACATTTAGCACCCACATTTTTTCCACTCTATCTCCACTGGGACTACTTAAAACAGCTTTTTTAAAAATTTAATTTGTTTAAAAAAATCTATAAAGGGTCCCTCTATACAGCATTTAGAACAAACCTAGGAAAACAACCCCTGCCCATAATGCTTACCATCTAAACATTACCTTCTTTGCCCATCCTAATTTATCTTGATTTGCAATCTCGGCTCAACAAACAAACTCATTCTGAACCTGGGCAAATCTTAAAGTTTGGTACTTTGTGGTCCTTCCGGGGTAGAAATAGGACTATTTATACAATCTGAACAGGAACACTCTGAGGGTTCCAGTAGAGAACATGTCAATTAATAATTATAATCAGGGAAGGTCTTCAGATAGCAGACCTTAAATCTATATGCACATTGCTATATGGGGGAACTTCCTTGAGTAAATTTCAGAGAATGGATTCATGAGCATTAAGGCAGATTAGCTGTTACAAGAGAAATGAGTAAAATTGTGCCAATATACCAGGGGTGCACAACCTTTTTTGGCTAAGGGCCAAATTGCATTTTTCTAAGGCCACTTGAGGGCCACAAATGCAACGTGCAGGGTGGGTCACATCATATGATCCCCCTGCTCGCTCCGCTCCCAGAGGGTCACACAGAACATGCTCACGGGCCACATGTAGCCCAGGGGCCACAGGTTGTGCACCTCTGCAATATCCTGTCCTTAAAATTTCCAAAACACTGCCAATATAGTTTCTTCAGTACAAGAGAGGGCATATATACAGTGGAGTGGAGAAGCATAGTGGAGTTGTACAGTTTAAAGTTTTTTTTATTAGCCCTCACTTGGAATGAGCTGCATGATGCATTTGAGGTTTTGGAACTGAGTAATAAGGCAACCCCAAATAGATGCTAATAAAACCCTTTTATACATACTGCATTTCTTATAAATCTAAATAAGTAAAATCAGAAGTGAATTTTAGTTCAAGATCAAAGGAGAACCAGCAATCCACAAAATGTGTACTCATTTTATATTGTATATAAAAACCGAAAGTGTTAGGCAAACTTAACCATAGAATTTGCACCTAGCTCTGCCTATAATATATTTATACCTAGATACATATGTCTATGAGTTATAATCTTTATGCATAACATATTCTCAAAACGTGGCTTTCTAATTTTGTGAATGGTACATGAACGGACCCTACATTGCCTCCTCCTTTCTGCAAGTATTGCATTTCAGCTGTGCCACAGTTTGACTTTCAGGCCGTTGTTTGTTTCTGGATTGAATTAAAAGCCCAAAATATTCCTGGCGTTTCTACAAGAGCTATGTCTTGTAATCAATGTCAAAAGGAAAATTGCAAGTGGTAGAAAAATGGTGATAAGTTCCCATGCAAATCTCAGGACTTGTCCTTTATTCTCTGTCCCAATGTTCTTTTCTACATTGCTAACCATTGCAGGCATCTCAGGGTGCATCTACACTTGTAAATTAAGTTGACTTAAGCTTGCTTAAGTCAACTTAATTTACTCTGCGTCTCCACTACACTTTCCTTAAGTCGACTTTATAAAAGCTAGTTTAAAGTCAACTTTCTGCTTAAGTCGACTTTCTAAAGTGACTGCCCTCCCTGCCAGGGTGGCTGGCACAGCCACAGCCTGGCTGTGCCCCCCCAAAGGGCAGAGCAGAGCCCTACCCACCCTGCCCCTATGCCCTGCCAGGGTCCCTGTCCCCCTTTGCCCCATTGTACCAAGGTACAATGGGGCAAAGTCTGAGCCCCCTGGCACTTGGCAAGGGGTACTCCCCCCCCTGCCACTGTGGACCTGCCCCAGGTCCACCTAGTCCCTACAAGTCAACCTAGGCATCCAGTGTGAACGCTCTAGGTTGATTTTGTAGGGTCCCCCCTAAGTCGACTTAAAATTTAAGTGTGGACATGCTAAGTCGACCTAAATTAACAAGTGTAGACATAGCCTCAGATCCATTTTTCTGATTTTTTGCAATTGCTCATCGAGGAAACAGCAGGATGTAGCTTTGAACATCCTTTGAGTGAAGTTCTAGAATGGGAAAATTGTCACTGTGAAACAGCTGGGTTTTAAGATACTTTGTAGCTGAACTCAAGTTTAATGGAACAGTTAATGTGGGACATTGTTGTCAGTTGTCTGGTAATCTGGTCAGTGCTTGGATTTAGTAGAGGAGTGAATATTAACCATCTATAAATCGTGGTGGTAAACATCAAACAAGAGGGACATCAACTTAGAAAGCGGATTTTTGAAAGAGACTGTACCCATCGAAGGAACGGTATAACCGAAGCATCTGGAAACTGCTGTAAGTGTGAAAGCAGTGGGAAGTGAAATCTGTTTGTATTTGTATCTATTCATAGTTTTCTATGCATATAGCTGTTCATTTTTTTGTATATATAGCTTGGGTTTTTATTGTTCTTAGTGCGCTGGACTCTAGTATTATTGTATACATGTTCTCTGGTTTTTAACTTAATGGACTTGCACATAAAAGGAATCCATAACCATACTAAATGAATCCACCTGTAAACCATTCTACATTTTAAGGCAAATAATGTATGAGGGATCAGGGAGACCATCAGGCTGGCTTGAACAAATAAATCCATAAAGGTGTATTTATGGAGGCTTTTTGCACATTTCCAAAACGCTTTTAAGACCCCTTTGTTATCGACTCATTCTGCACCTGCAGGAAGTATCTGTGTCATCTGCCAAAATCAAATTTTAAGGATTAGCTAATAACATTTTCTTTGAAAAAGAGAGCTGACATTCTTAGCCAATATCAGCAGTCTTTGATGTCTCTCTATAATTTATTTTCACTGATTGTCTTTCTTAGTGAGCCTTTGAGTTTTACTCTGCAGGTTTTTCTTTTACGGTATGTGTTTGTTTTCCTCCCAAAAGGTAAAAGCCCCTTTATTGCAAATAACTTCCTTAATTCCAGGGGACCAGGTTATTTATTGTCCTTTGAGCATAGCCAGTTGCTCAAAATCTCACAGCTTCATTTGATGTTTCATCCCAGAGGATTATGAAACCTAAAGAAAATTCACAGCTCAAGTGGTAAAGTCATATCTTTTGGATCAGATGACACTGGATCTGATTCCCCTCTTATTTAAACAAACACATTTTCATTTACTTCAATGGCATTTCTTTGGATTTACTTTAGGATGAAAAGAGACTCAAGCTCTCTGAGTTCTGGTGTTTATGCTGTTCTGTACTCTTTGGTTATCTGACGGTTATCCTGAATCTCTTCTTAGTTATACTGGTTTCACACCACTGTAAGTAACTCAATTGATTTCAATAGACATAATCTTCATTTTCACTAGTGTGAGACGAAAGCCAGGCATGCAGGCATGGAATCATTGGATAGGTCTACCTATTTTTGACAATGTCGCAGAAGGCTTAAAAATAAATACACTTCAGGTGAAAAAGGAAGGAAACAACCTATTGATCCAGGTATAAATCCTTCAGCTCAACCCTGCAAAAATCTTCTATGGGAATGTAGATTTGATTATTCTTTTGCACCCTTGGAATGAGTGAATAATAAACTTTATTCTGCATGCTGTTTTGACTGGCAGGCTAAGGCTCTTTCAAATTCTGTGTGACCACAACCACAGACTTGCTGTCGACGCTTCCCAATAACAGAGAACAGGCCTCAGCCTGCACAACTTCTTCATTAGGGACGCTTGAAGCCATAATTATATAACATGAGTGTTCTTCTCTTGCCAGCAGACAGAGTTAATGTAAAAAATCTTAGGTAATAATTTTTAAATATATTGTAGCTCAACTGTAAACAGGATAGGGTTGCATTTTTTTTGTGCACAAGCAACAGATCCCATTAAACAGAAAAGAGTAAAAAGTGGACATAAAAATGGGTGCTGATAGCTCTGTTTAGCCTTAAAACAAATGTAGAATCTAGTGACATTCCATTATTTAACAAGTTTCTCTATCTTCTGAAAGCCTAAAGATACCCTTTCCATTTCCATGCTTCATTCATCTAGTTTATGAGCAGATGACTAATTATGCTTCTATAAACCATGTTTCTCTTTGAAACTGTAATCATTGTTACTTTATCAGACTTTTCCTTTTGTGATGTATTTTCAGAGCACTTAAAGTATTACTTCATTAAACAAAACGGGGAAGCTGATCTGACTGGTCATGATGAGACCACAAGTTGGCTCAGTTTCACAATGATTTATATCAGATGTGGAGGAAGATTCCACATAAAAATGAGTCCAGTGATCCTAGCTCAAATATCAGGTGGCTTATTATCCACGTCACAACTGTTTTAGCTTTTGGTTGAATATAATTGGCGTTCATCGCTTTCAAGGAAGTGCTAAAGTACTGAGGCTTTCCATCCTATTGGAGGGTAAGCTTTCCAGGCCAGAACTAAAGTGCATTGTCAAGGGACTAGATGAAAGCCCACACTTTTGGCTCTATCTTGCAGAAAGAGGTGGACGATGAAGGAATTAATCAAAGCTAAACAATGACATAATAGGATAGTTATTTTATCTCTTTCAAAGTTAGCGATTGCCTCAAGGAATGTGAGGACTTAATACTACTGACATCCCAATCATCATCATCATCATCATCATCATCATCATCATCATCATCATCATCATCATCATCACGGCAAATCCCAAAGAGGGATGCCTTCTGCACATGAAGCACCACCTGGGTAAATCTCTAGCAAGGTTCTTGAGGTGGTTTGATTGTTTATTCAATTTATGTCCTTTGGTGCCACTGAAGCCTTTGGAACCCATTCTCACCAGCCATGTTTGTAGCAGCATTCCTTGGTACAGATGCTTCAGAATTCATTGGCTATGTCTACACTTACTAAAGTTAGTTCGAATTAGTTAATTCAAACTAACTAATTCGAACTAATTTTAGTTAGTTCGAATTAACTTAATTTGAACTAGCAAAATTTAGTTCGAACTAAGCAAGTGCCATTCATGGCACTTGCTTAGTTCGAATTAGCAAATTGCATTGAGTTCAATGGGCCGGTTAGTTCGAACTAAGCAATTAGTTCGAACTAACATGACCACATTGGTTAATTCGAACTAACTAGTTCGAATTGACCCTTAGTACGAATAGCATATTCAACTTTATTAGTTCGAATTAAGGAAGTCCTTAATTCGAACTAATGAAAGCCTAGTGTAGCCATGGCTTCAGTTAGTTCAAATTAAGCTTCCTTAATTCAAACTAATTTGCCAGTGTAGAAATAGCCATTGATCTTTAATTCTTATAATGTATCCATACCAAGGAAGTAGTCAAAACCAAATGAATGCTGATGGTGGCTGTTTCTAGTTTCACCTTCAAATCACCTTGTTTCTGATCTTCTCCTGCCTCCTGAGATGGAGCTACCAAACTCCTTTGTTCATTTTTCATTGAGTGTCTTTGCCCACAGAAACCTACAGTGTAAGTAATTTATGCCCATAATTCCAAAACCTGTAATAATCTGAATATGTTACATGGAATAGTCTACCTCCCAAGAAATATTCCTTAGCACAGTTGTACACAAGATGAAGTCACATAGTATATGGAAACAATGCAACTTGAAGCTCTAAATTAGTCTACAGCTTGGTTATAAAATGAAAGATTGGCAGGGTTATAATGACCAAAGGTTAATTTGGGTTTTGTCAGATAATGACAAGAGCCACAGCAAACAGTTGGCGACATGCACTGCTGGCTGTTTGTGTCACCGTGAAGAGAAAAGAAGGTGTAACGCCAGAACAGAAAACATGAAACTTCTTACAGGTTCAGATTTCACAGTAGATGGCTGCAACTTTTCAACATGCAATTAACATATGCTAAATTATTATGAGAAACCTATAAAAATGCATGTTAGTGCCTAAGTACCAAACAAATAATAATCTGTGCTGTGGCTCTGACTTCCCATTTCCAGTCAACATTGCTGCTTGGATATCAAGCAAATTTGCAGTCCTCATTCAGGTGAAACTTCCACTGCCATCTTCAAGGTCTTGAATCAGGACTCCAGGATTTGCCAGATCTAAATAAATTGCCCAATACCAGTGCCCTATGTGGAAAAGTACTGTAAAGTCTTCCACAATCTGGCGTTTAAAACTCCAGTTGGTAAAACATGAGGTATAATTAAAAAATCAGAAACTTTCTGATGCACATAACTCCCAGTGGAAATGAACATATCCCCATCCCCCCGCCCCTCTGGATTATGACTCTTTGTAAAAAGTGCCTTGTCTTTTCGAGTGAACTTCCTCTGCTCTCATAGTACCTTAAGAACTTTTTTCTAAAATATTATGTTTTCATTCTGAATGTTCTTACTTGATATCATATACACTCCCATATCCACTTCCCCTGCACCTGCAGAGAACAGGCTTCATCAAACTCCAGCTGAAGTCAGGTCAAAGGTGGGTTTGAGATGGACTTTCCTATGGAATTTGGCAGCAGCGGAGTTCCAGGTGAAGTCAGAATCAATTCTATTGTCTGAGGTGCCGTTTCTTAAACATCTCCTGTGTTTCTCAGAAATCAGAAGCTTTAGGAAAGCAAAGGGCATAAACAAGGCTTTTTTAAAGATTAATTTACAACTAGCCAAAAGTACTTGGTAAATCAAGAGTTAGACATTAGAATAATGGAATGGGTACTCGATCGTTTTATAGTACTTCAGCTGTGTTAAAATTATTTGAAAACCTTAACTTTGCCAAACGGCCTGAACTTCCCCTAAATGCCGACAACTTCATTTTTCTTTGGTCTCTGATCCATTGCATATTCTTGGATGTAATCCTGCCCTTTAATTCTCTTTTTTAGGCTGATGATTAAAAACATTTAAGCTACTTCCTCTTCCCTCCCCTCTTTCCTTCTCCTCACCTCCCAGTGCTGGCATTCAATACTCTTCTCAGAAATGTTTGAATACAAAATGACTTTTCTCACTCGATGAGTTTACATTACCCATTGTTCAGATTAGTGGGCCAAAAGGGGTTATTTCTGACTTTCATCGCTGATACCACTGATGAAAACATTTAATAAGTGCGAAACTACTATTAACTTACCCAAGTGACAATGAAGTTTGCTAAATGTATTCCTTGATACTAAAATCCAGTCAGTAGAAGAAGCCTGCCTAAAGATGCATTTAAAGAAACACAGTCCATTTGAAAAAGCACATTTCAATTGGAAAATTTTATCCCTATTATTGTTACAAGTAACTCTACAATTACTGATAGTGATCAGAGAAAAGAAATCAGTGTCTTGTCTATTTTTTCAGTTTGTTTGCATTGTGTTTGACAGCACTTCACGTGTGCAGTCCATTTCTCTCTTTTGCTGATAGTGCACACTTTTCCCCATTTTGTTTTGTTTGTGCTGCAATTAGCACCATGTGGTTCTGGTCCATGACTAGGACCCCTAGGTGCCATGACAGTACAAATAGTTAGTAGTTAATACTAAGAACAATAGCAGAACTGAAAAAAAAAGGTAAATTGGCAGAAAGGAAGTCCCTGTGGCTGAGGAGAGATTGAGATGAGGAAACGCTTTCTGTTCCCCAAACCAGGCAGCATGAAGGAGTTTCTCAGCCTATCTGAAATCCTAAAGGATTCCTCACAAACGGATGAGGAAAACCTGTGTCTAAGCCTGAGAGAAAAGAGAGATGTCAGAAATGGCATTTTGCTGTTTAGCACTGGTGCTAATGGTAAATGGACACAGTTTGTAATCCTGTAATGGACAAGTCATACCTGCTTCTGAGGGAAGAGGCATGTCTCCTTCTTAAACTTTTTGGAAACAGTGGTAGAACTTGTCATATCAATAAAGTTTCAGAGAAGGAAACAAGGGATTGGGTGGAAGAGTGGGTCTTAGCCTGTAGGCTGGTATTGCGCTTGAAGCCCATCCGAAAGCCCTTCTAAATCTCATCGGGCAGCTGAAAAACACTGGCCCACACCACACAATTTCTTACAGCATTTTTAAAAAATGTAGCAGATGCTATTTAAAAGAAGCTGCGTCAGAAAACTGAATTTCAAAATCTTTGCCAGTATCTAGTCAGCCTGACTGTGTCCCTTCAACTAGAGTAACTCTGAGTGCTTTTTCCAGTTCAATTCGGACTCTGTTGTGGGCCCAGGACATACTATTTTATTCTGCTCCTATAGAAACCAAAGGCAAAGCTTTATCTGAGTTCTAACAAAGCTGGGTAGGGATCAGTGAGTTGTACTGTCTATACAGCTTTTCTGGCTTGTTCTTTTTTCCATGGCCTGGCTGTGACGAATGAATGTTATTTTTTCACACTGACCCAAAGACTCGAACTATTGTCCACCAGAGCTGTGACGTGAGCTTTCTAACAGTGATTACTTTCACTGGGCTAAAATGGATAATTGAGAACGTTCTGCTTGTGATGTGTCTCCTCTGTATTTTGCTGTTAATAAAAGAGTGGGCTGTTTGCAACATCAGGGCTCAGTGAAGTCATACACCAAACTATGGGCAAGAGGCCACAGTTTCATTACAATAATTTAGCAAAATAATGCCTACAGGCCTGAGGCCCTGGCAGCAGTGGAAAGAGGAGGAAGTGATAGCAGCCCAAAGCACTAATCAGCGTCTCTTCCTTCTGGGCACTCGAAGCCTGAGCAATCCAAATTTTAGTGGGCCTGAATAATCTAAGAAATCAAGTGAACATACATCACCGTACACCCTATCTGAAGTCATGGTATCTGGATTGAGAAACTGCCAAACCTTCCAAAGCAAGGAGGAGTCCCATGGTTACAATTCCCAACCCTGTGGACAGATGAGTTAATATGTATTCAGTATGAATGGGTCTCCCATCATTATAGAAGATCCATCCATTTTTCCTGCAAATAACGTAAACATCTACCTGGATTCTAACTTGCTGCCAAAACCTACTGTGACAGAAACCACCCAATTTTCAATCTGCAGTTGCATATGCAGATTAAAGAAATTGGAGCCAGTAGCAGAGGGTCCTGTCTCTTTTACACAACATTTGACTCTGCCTGCCCAAATAAAATAAAAATGCACAAAATCCCTTCTGTGCCTGACTGATATCCTTTCTGGTATAGTCAAATATTGAGGTCTCCTTCTGCCTGGCCACACCAACTAAAGAAACTTGGAGCATACTGATACCAGCTGGGGGGAATAGTAGATACTCTGGAGGGCAGGGACAGGATCCAGGGAGACTTGAACAAATTGGAACACTGGGCTGAAAGAAACCTCATAAACTTCAACAAAGACAGTGCAAAGTCCTACACTTAGGACGGAAAAATCCCATGCACTGCTACAGGCTGGGGATCTATCGGCTAAGTAATAGAGCTGTAGAAAAGGATCTGGGGGTTATGGTGGACGGGAAGATGAATATGAGCCAACAGTGTGCTCTTGTTGCCAAAAAGGCCAATCGCATATTGGGCTGCATCAGTAGGAATATTGCCAGCAGATTGAGGGATGTGATAATTCCCCTCTATTCGCATCTGGAATACTGTGTCCAGTTTTCGGCTCCTCACTACAGAAAGGATGTGGACAAATTAGAAAGAGTCCAGAGGAGGGCAACAAAAATGATTAGGGGGCTGGGAAACATGACTTATGAGGAGAGACTGAAGGAACTAGGCTTATTTAGTCTACAGAGGAGAAGACTGAGGGGAGATTTGATAGCAACCTTCAACTACTTGAAGGGTTGCTCCAAAGAGGAGGGAGCTAGGCTGTTCTCGGTGGTAACAGAGGACAGAAAAAGGAGCAATGGTTTCAAATTACAGCTGGGGAGGTCAAGGTTGGATATTAGGAAAAACTTTCTCACTAGGAGGGTGGTGAAGCATTGGAATGGGCTACCTAGGGAGGTGGTAGAATCTCCATCTTTGGAGATTTTTAAGGCCCAGTTAGACAAAACCCTGGCTAGGGTGATTTAGTGGGAGTGGTCCTGCTTTTTAGCAGGGGGTTGGACTAGATGACCTCATGAGGTCCCTTCCATCCCTAATATTCTATGATTCTATGACATATTCACAAGGAAAACTGTTTTAATGTGCAACCTACAGGGGAGTGTGTGTTTCAACTCTCCCTCTGTACTGAGCCATATAGGGTACAAGTTCTTACTGGCCCCATCTCTAGGAACTTACACTTTTAGCTCTTAGAGGTTCCAGGTCCTATCCAAGGTGTATCAAAGAAGAGGAGGTCTGCTGTCACAAATGCATTTAGCTGACATGAATATTTTAGCTCTGTTACATCAAGATGAATGATGATGGCAGGGGGAGAGGAAGGAAAATGTCATTACTGGAACTTGCTAATGCGGGCTGTGGTTAGATCCCATTTTGTGTGGTTGGGTCTCATCTGACCCAAGGGAAGCCAAGCTCTCATCCTCATATGTCTAATGATCATATTGAAGCCCAGCATCCAAACTGTGGATGAGACTTCCAGCCATGTCCCCTTCAAGTACAACTGAGAAACAACACAGTGAGGCCAAGGAGCCATGGAACCAGGGCCAAGAGCAGAGTCAGAAACGTAGAAATGGGGAGAAGCCCAGAGAATTAGAAAAGACCCTAGAAAAAAATGTGGTATCAGGAGATACTACCCCTCTTTTAAGAATTTTGGGGGTAAATGCAGTAGGGAGCGACTTGTAGTATAACTGAGGAAGGGTAAAGGAGAGGAGTGGGAAGATCAGGCTACCTGAGTAACAGCAAAGTAGAAATGCATGAAGCAAACATGCCTCCACGGTCTTTGTAAAGAGAGGAAGAGAGTCCTGAGTTGCATGTAGCATAGCTAAGGGAGAAGAGCTGGGATAAGGGTGAGCAGGCAGCAGGCAGGGTTTGCAGAGCTGAGGATAGGGTGGTAGGATGGCTTTGGCCTCTTTTGTAGGTGGCCTAATCCAGCGGTTTATCTTGCTGCTTGACAGAGGCACTGGGAATGGCGAATAGCAAGCGCCCTTACAGGGCGATCATCACTGACTAGGGAGTGTTATAACACCGTCCGAGGGTTGGTTTGATCCCTAGAGCCCTGTTCTCACAATCCAGCTCTCGCTCTGTTGTTCTATAAGACTTAGACTTCTCCTTCTTGTGTATAAATCACAACTTTAATATTAAAATATTTTGCAGTGGGTTATAAATACTCTGGTGCAGTGAATGAGGCAGGGCTCCTCTGGGAAAAATAGTATGTGATCATGTAATTAAAGACTGTCTCATAATGCATATACACATGAGGGTCAAATCAAGGTTACCCAGACAACCTTAACTGTGAAATTTAACTTTTTAGTGCTTGACTTCACAATCTTAATGTTCTTTCAATGTAGCAGTCACAGCATGACTGGCCCCTTTTAAAGAGTGAATGGGGGCCAGTGCACCTCTGACTCATCAGCTGCCTACACTTGGGTTTAAAAGAAGGCACCAAAGCCATATAAAAAGGGACTCAGGAAAGGAACCGGAGAGAGCTCCTGAGAAGTAAAAGAGAGACCCGAAGGCCGACCCCATTCATTAATCAGGTGTAGCTGAGGGTGAGGAAAAGATGTTCTCTATAAAGATCTCAGCTGTCAATCAGGAAGGAGGCACTGTAGCTGTAAGAACTGAAGTCCCTGGCTCCTGGGGAGGTGAGGCAGTAGGAACCTGCTGGGGAAAAAAAGGCCTCCAAGGGGGAAAAAAAGCCCTGGGAGGTGATGGTTGTCTATGACAGCGGTTCTCAACCACTGTGTCGAGACACATTACTCCGTTGCCACACAGTGGTAAATGTGTTGCAGAAAGCTGGAGCGGAGAGGGGGAGAATGACAACTGGTGTGTCCTATATCCATAAGACGAAAGGTTGAGAACCACTGGTTTAAGAGAGCAAGAAAGAATCCTTCAGTAGTCTGTGAAGCAGGAAAGAGTGATGGAGGCAAAGAAGAAACTCCCTTGAGAGCTTTAGCCCAGAATTAGCCAAGGACCTTGTTGTGTATGTTTTTATTTTTTTGTGTCTGAAAAATAAAATTGCACCTGGAAAAAGATTCTGAGTGGGACAGTAAGTCCTTGGTGGGCAGGGGGAAGCCAAACCCTGCCAGTTGTGAGGGGTGTGTAAAATATAAATAACTAATATCTTGCCAGTCCACACTTAGATGTTATGTTTGCTGATTAGGACTTGACTATCAGAATATCACACTCCAGAATAGAAAGCCTTTCACTAGAAAATATTTCTCTTATTTAACTGACTGAAAAATCACTTTTCCAGGTTCCAGAGGGGTAGCTGTGTTAGTCTAGTTCAGCAAAACAAAAAAGGAGTCTTGTAGCACTTTTAAAGACTCACAAATTTATTTTTTGCATGAGCTTTCATGGGCAAAGTCATAGTGGGACTTTGCCCAGGAAAGGTCATGCAAAAAATAAAGTTGTTTGTCTTTAAAAGTGCCACAGGACTCATTGTTAGCTTTTCCAGGGACTCTGCATTTCCTGCTTCTGGAGTCAGTAGTTCATATTTGAGTGAAGAGAACATTAGCTGGTATTCTGACACCCACATTCCTACCTTAACCCTTCTGCAATACCTCAATCTCTGGAAAAGGAGCAAAGATAATTCTCTCAGGTAGACAGAGGGGGAAAAGACCTGGCATTTGTTTTTCTTCTCATGAATATTTTGCTAGAGCCCAAGTTGCAGCAGAAATGGCCATGTCTAGGGAAGGGGAGTAAATTTGCCTCTTTCACAGTTTATTATTGGTACTGTGGTAGCAGGGAAAGACCTAGCCAAGATTAGACCTCACAGGGGCTGGGCAGGGCCCCCTACAGCCACCTAGGAAGATGTCTCTAGGACTTCACGACCTGAGGGTCTGATGGGGTAACGAGCTCTGCCTTGAGCTAGTTGCCTGACCTAGGTTACAGCCTGCAGCAGTTAAAAGACACATAATCCACTCTCATTTTCCTTACCACGCCCAGCTAGACAACGCCTTTCCTCCCCTTTACCCCCAATTTTAGAGGGGCCTCAGCAGCAAAGGAGGTGCCAGAGAGTTTTGTTCTTAATATTATGCCTCACACACCCATTCCTGCCTTGGGGGAGCTGGGGAGCATTCTCTTCCCTCCTGCTGCACACATCTTCCCGGAGTGGTATAACAAGGGGGGGAGGCATAGACCCCCATGACAGGTTGCAGGGGGGTGACAGGCTGGCCCTTCACAAAGTGCAGGAGGAGGAAAGACACAGGAGGCTCTGAAAGACACAGTCTCCTGTGCTCCTCCCATATTGGGCACCCCCAAGGTGAGGGGGGGAGGCTGCCCCTTATCAGAGCCAGTGGGGCTGAGTAAGTACCACTGGCCAGGTTGGACTGGCCCTTCAGGAAAAAGCAGAGCCAGTTGAGTGCTGCGTCCTGGGTCCTAGTGCTGGAAGGCTTCCATTTCCATGTATGGTCAGCTGCCCAGCACACATAGAAAGAAGCCCAATTGCAGCACAGCCCTGTGCAGGAAAGGAAGCTAACATGGGTCTGATGAGAATATCCTCCTGGGCAGCTGGCCTAGTCACTGTAGCAAGAGCCCTTTCCCTCTGAGTGCCTGGCCCTTTCGCCCCAGGAGATGGCTCTGCTCCTGCCTCCTGAAGCACAGCAGTTGAAAAGGCAACCTGAGGGGGCAGGAGAGGGGAGTGAGGAATTCCCTCAGCAGCAATATAGTAAATAGGAGGGGTGGCGGGTGTTTGGATCTTGGGGCTGGGCAAAAGTGTGGGCTAATGTCTAGCTATGATTCCCTGGAGTAGGCTGCCTAGGAGTGGGGGGGGGGGGGGGGGGGTCCGCCCACCCATAACCCTCCTGCTGTGGCTGCACTGAGGCCGAAAGCTGCCTCTAGCCCTGAAGGAGTAAAGGGAAAGGGCAAGGCTGGGGGACTTGGGATCCCCTCTTCTGGTCCCCTACTAGAGCTGAACATAGGGGACTGCAGCCAGGGCTTCCAAGTTCCCTGATTTACCAGGCTGGATGCTTCACAACACAGCTGTATATGGGAGATTCCCATTCTCTTAGCATTGCACTATAAGTAAGGGAGGGTGGAGAAGGAGCCAGGGAGCTATCTTGAGGGGGGTGAGGCACAAACTAAGGGCTAGATGCAATCTGCTAGGATGGGGGGGGGACTGCTCCCCCCAAATATCCTGCTGCAGAGGCTGAAAAGCTGCCCAACACCCTCAAGAAGTCAGGGGGGAAGGGCAGGGCTGGGAGAGCTACAACCCCACATCCCCATCCCTACATCAGCTGTCTTGCTACTGCTTGTGACATAGTGTGAATGAATGGGCACTGCTGCCTGGCAGGGAAGCAAGATACCAAACTGACACCTCTGTATCTCTAACCCCCCCTCTATTATGCTGGGACCCCCCCTGCCCCACACCAGGAGCCCTGCAAGGCATAGAGGGGGATGTGGGGGGCCAGGTGGGCCACAAATGTGGGGCTTAGCCCCCAGAAGCCATCACTACCCCACTGTCTTCCACCGGATGTTGTCTGACCTGCTGCGAAACTCGCAAATCGTTTCCAGCCCGGCTTTAAACAACCCCCAATGGCCTCACTCCCGCCTGCCCCCCAGTCCAGGGAGCCCGCAGCGCCTCCCTGCGGCGGAGGGGGGCGACGTCTCTCCTCCACCTCTTTCCTCCCTGCGCGCGTCTCTCTCCTCTCCCGAGTGCCAGGCGGCGGATTCCTCTCTCCGGGTTTTCAGTCGGTCCCTTGCAATCTGTGTGCTGCGAGCCAGCCAGCCAGAGAGCGAGGTGGGGAGCTCACCGCCGGCCGGCCGGGGCGGCTGATGCTCAGAGCCGGGAGGGCAGCAGAGCGGGGCTGGGCGCCGGTGACTTCCCAGCGGAGGGAGCCGCTCGCAGGCAGAGCAGGGGGCGCGCCATGGGGGACGCCTCGTCCGCCGATGCCGGCTGTTAGCGAGTGAAGGCGGGTCGGGAGAGCGCAGCCGCCCGGGTCGGGAAGGGAACCAGCCCGGGTCGGGGCTCGCCCGGCGGCAGGGAGGGCACGTGTGGCCGGCCGGGGGGAACCCGGCGCGCCCCGGGATCGGCCATGCCCTTCGCCAAGCGGATCGTGGAGCCCCAGTGGTTGTGCCGGCAGCCGCCGGTCGCCTCGCTGCTGGAGGAGAGTTTGGGCTCCTGCGAGCCGCTGCAGCTGGAGCCGGAGGAGGCTGCGGCGCTGGTGCCGGCGCCGGCCCGGTTGGATCTGTGCGCGGTCAGTCACGGGGCACTGGCCCGGATCCTCCGGCAGCTCTCCGACGTGGCCAGGCACGCCGGCACCCTCTTCCAGGAGATCGAGACGGAGCTGCAGCTGGCCCAGCGCAGGGTGCGGGCGCTGCACGGCAAGATCGGCTGCGTGCAGGGGGTGCTGCGCAGCCTGGACCCCAAGCAGGAGGCAGTGCGTAAGTAGCCCGCCTGGGACCGGGGCGCTGAGTCTGTGGGGCGGGGAGTGGGAAAGGGCTCGCAGGCGAGGAAAGTTGACGGGTGAGTCGCTGAGGCGGAATGAATGGGTGGGGGCGTCTCAGATCCTCATCCCAGCTTCATCCTCACCCCCGCCGCTCTGCAGAATAGCCCCAGCTTCTTACCCCGCTGCGGCGCTGCGGGCGGCCCCGCGTGTGCGGGGAGGGGAGAGCTGAATGGGTGTGAAGTTTGCAGGGTTCACATGGACCGTGGGTTTCGAGGGCGATCGGACTGGCCCGGGAGCGCGATCGCCTGTTAAGCCCAGAGCGGGTAGGGGCTGAGCCAGCCCAGAGCTTGACATGACATCGCGCCTCGCTCCGGAGTGCACCGCTAGACTAAAGGACTCCTGGAGAGACGGGGGTGAGGGGGTGCCGGTTGCCTGTGCAGGGGTTCGAAGGTGTGTGGGTAAAAGAGGGGGAAAGGACCTTGCCTAGTGCTGAAGGGAAGACCAGGCATGACTTCCGCAGGGTTGTGCTTTCCCCACGATTCCCTTGATTTGCTGCCACTGACCGGTTTCATCAAGGCAGCTCCCCACCCTGGGGGGTTTCGAGTGAATTTATGGACAAGCAAACTGTTCCTGAGCGCAGCGTGTGCAAGGAGACCATGTTAAAAACAAGGAAGATGATGTCAGTGGTTTCTGACTTACATAAGAAGCTCCCTGACTAGGATGTCTGAAATTGCATGTTCCACAGTGAAGGATTTTGAGGGGATGGTGTGAAGGCCAAACTATAACGGGGTCCAAAAAGGCTCCATCGGTAACTATCTAACTCTAGTCTCTGAACGATTAGCCAAGGTGGTCAAGGACACAAGCCCATGCTCTGGGTGTCCCTAAGACCCTGCCTGCCAGATGCTGGCACTGGAGGCTGGATCACTTGGTAATTCCTCCATTCTTTTCAGTCCCTTTGAAGCACCAGGCGTAGGCTATTGTCAGAAGATAGGATACAGGACTAGATGGACCATTGGACTGACATAGTATGGACATTCTTGTTCATTGGACAGAGGAGGCGCTGCAAAATTTGTACACAGGTTCCCATGGCATTTTTTCTTCTTGTCATCTCTGATACTTCTCCAAACACAACCTTCATTTCTCCCCCCCCCCAGCATCCATCAATGCAAATTTCTGTTGTATTTAAGAATATTCCTGACATCCTGCTTAAAATTCTAAGCTCTTAAATAGAAATAATAAAAAATGATATGCCTGTGATCAGTTTCAATGCCATAAAGAAGTTTGGTAATGACTTTTGTTTTAAAGAGGAATCAAGGGAATCTTGGAAAAAATTCCATCTGTTATGGTCAGGGCAATATGTGACTGTTGTTACTAGCAATGAGTGCTTTAATCCTACTTCCTCTCCACCCAAAAGGCTCCACACTTTTAAAAGCTGGTAATATCTGCAGAATATGGCTTAGATTAACAATGATTTTATATAACCTTTTGCAGACTCCTATGTTTGTGCAAATATATATTTTTCTTAGGTAAGATTTCTGACTCAAATTATGAACTAAGACTGGAAAAATATATTGAGTCCTTTTCTTGCAATTTGTATAAGAGCAATGCTCAGAGAGAAACACAACACTGGGATAGATCTTGCTCTCTTTTTCCAGTATGAATCCGGAGTAGCTTCACCAAGTACAATTGAAGTTACTCCAGTTTTCCTGAGGCTAAATCATATGAAATTTATTTAAGACAAGCTGCTCAGCCGGTGTAAATCAGGGTAGCTCCATACTGATTTCAGTGGATTTATGGTGATAGATATCAGCTGAGGACCTGGCCCATGGTGCTGAGAGAAGATTTTGTTTCAAAGTGAGTAGTAATGTATAACCAGAATGATGGTTTTTGTTTGTGTGTGTACGGTTTTTTGATTGTTTGTTTTTACTTTAGAAATGTGTGGTGGGAAAGAGTATTGCATGATGAAAGGAGGGGACCAAGTGAGGAGATTAAACCTTTTGGGACCATGTTCTGCTCTGATTTACATCAATATAAATCCAAATAACAACATGGAGATCAGAAGTACTTTGGATTTACCCTAGTGTGAGAACAGAATCAAGTCCTTTCAGGGTTTTTTCTCTCAAGGAATGTGTTCATTCAGTTCGTATCCAAATCACAGTATGATACACTGATGTTACATTGACTCCGTGATCTTCATTAGACCGTCTTGATTATCCAAGTGTTAATAAAAGCAGAATTTGTCTTTTTTTGCCCACATTTTAATAGTGCCAGGAACGAAGTTTTCAGCTTTTGGGGGGGAGCGGGTGGAGGAGAATTTGCTGACTCTCTCTCTCCACTTCCACATGCATACACACATGAATAGTGAGGTTGGAGAGATCCCTCTGGATGACTAGACCATGTGAATGCCCTTCTGGAGAAGCCCAGGGACAATGTACCTACTATGCCTCATATATATATATATATATATACACACACACTATGTCACCATTGACATGGCTACCCAGACCTATATACCATCGCTCCATGCTCATGTACTAATATCCCTTTCTTTCCTCCATACCCCTGGAAGTCTAGCATTTGGTTCTCAGACTAAGCCACTTTTCCCACTAAAGCACACACCCCTTTCTACAGTGCAAGAAGATAGCACCTCCAGTTAGGGTAACCAGATAGCAAGTGTGAAAAGTCAGGACACTTTTTGCGGGGTGTGGTGGGGGATATTGTTGCATATATAAGACAAAGCTCCTAATATCCGGATGTCTGGTAACCCTACCAATCCTTTCCATCCACAGACGCATCCTCATTCATTAGTACTTTTGGCAAAATCAAATGTGACTGTTTTGAAAAATGAAGGAACATACTCATCTTTGATATTATTCACTAAGGTCAATGGACGAATTTGGCTCAACTCCATTGAAATCAGTGGAATAATACCAAGGTTGAATTTGGCCCAGTACTTTTAGTATATCAGGGTGTTTTGGTGGTATTTATGGAGATGTGTTCCAATTTTGTATTAAAATAGGAAGATCAAGTATGCTTTAAAAGTGTCATGTTTACAAGTATTAGTCTATCTTTCTACTGTAAAAACATTTGGTAAAAATTTATGTAATAGCAGTATAGAGAAGAATTATAGAAAATAACATTTTACATTTTAAAAACATTATTGAAATAAACATCTGAGTAGGGATCAGAGGAAAGCCACACTAGAAAACTTCAAGGCATCGATTACAAGTGACATTTGTTGGCTTTTATTATAATGCTTATCCCCAGTTCTATAGTCGTCTTTGGGTTTTAATATCTTTGTCTCAGTGTTGTTATCTGAGTAATAAAGACCGCAGGACTGGTTTTTTTTTTCTGTTTTTTTGTTTTGTTTTGTTGTGTTTTTAAGTGTAACTTGAGCTTTCCTGCTTTGAATCTGTAATTTTTGTCTCCCTTGTGTTAAAATGGGAATTAGGAAATTACTAGGCACCTGTTAGCTAGAGGAATAAACTAGAAATGTTGGAAGAAGGGCATCATCTAGGTTCAAGGGAAAGGCTCTCCCATTCTCCCCATCCCCACTGCAAACCAGGATATTGCTGCCTCAAGAAAAGGATGGGCCTGGGCCCCACCTCCGGGCCTGATCTGAGCCTGGGGCTGGATCGGGCTCCCGCCGCCGCCGGCCCGGGTTCCTGTCCAGATTGGGCTGTTACTGTCAGTCGGCAGCATGGCCCTGGGTTCCTGGCCACACCGGGATCCCAGGGCTGGATCCTGCTGCCAGTGGCCCAGCCCCCAGGTCCTCAGCCAGGGTCCTGGGTCTGGATTCTATCACCGGCATCCAGGCCCCAGGTCCTTAGCTGGGGTTCCGGGGCCGGATCCTCCTGCTGGTGAGTGGTGGCTGTGCCCCAGGTCCCCGCTCAGAGTTGGGGCCGAATTGGGCCGCTGCTACCGGCAGGCTCCCTGTTCCTCGCCGGGGTTGGGGCCAGCTGGCACCAGATTGTGCTGCTGCTGGCCCTGGGTCCCCAGTGCTGGTCAGGGCCAGATTGGGTGGCTGCTGGCAGCTGGGCCCTGGCCAGACTTCCATTTCACTACTAGGATTCCTATCATAGTCCAGTTTGTGGCTCCTGCTTAGCTTTCTGTTTTTCATGTAAGCCTCTGATTAGTAGGTGTTGAATACCTCCGAATCCTATCCTACCCTACTGGTGGGAGAGAGAAAACAGCATTCTCTTTTCCTTCCCTGCCACTTCAAACTTGATTATTCTCTCCCCATCTCTCTCACTCTCAATATTTTTTTGTCCTGCTGCACCACAAATTGCCGCTGCTGGTAGAGCTTTCAGAAGGAAAAGTAAGGTGAAAGTGACATGATTCCTGATAGTCTTACTATTGCCTACAGCTTTCTGAATAGCACCAATGAAACCGTCCAGCATGTTGTTAGTTTTACTGTATTGCTCACTGAGAAAGCCAAGAGCATCAGTAGAAACACAGTATTGGTCTGCAGATTCAGGAAAGCGGCAGCACTGCATCTGTTCATATCTGGAAAAGTGACTTCATAATCACAAGGGCTAGAAATGTAACTCCTTTTAAATGAAAGGTTCGGTTTTGCAGAAATAGATGAATTAGGCCACCCTACTGACCAGGGAAGGTTTCTTAGCAGCCAGCATTTAGTAGGCAATGTAGTTTTAAAGTCCTGTGACCTCTAAAACTCTGTAAGTGTTGGGTGTTTATCTTTAAAAAGGATAAATATTTTATTGAATATGAGCTTCTTTGAAAAGTTTCAGTTCTTTAGAGTAGTTTCTCTCTTTTTCCTTCTGGGTTTTTCTGTATGTTTAGGTTCAGTGCTGTGGCTGTCAAGGAACAAGGGAACACCATGTGTTACTATGCCTTTCACAAGTTCCTAGGAGCAGCTCTAGAGTGTTACAATGAGTTTCACTACTTTACTATTTTTTCTTTTAAAGGGACAGTATCAAGATAAAAATAATATCTTAAATTCTTTATCTGAAAATTTAGTCCGTCATTTTTGCCATATGCTTGCTTATTACATTTAATTTGTCTTGGTCACTGAAAATTGATTGAGTCCTGTGACTTTTTAAGACTAACAGATTTATTTATCGCATGAGCTTTCGTGGGAGAAAATCCCACTTCATCAGAGTGGGATTTTCTCCCACGGAAGCTCATGCGATAAATAAATCTGTTAGTCTTTAAAAGTGCCACAGGACTGTGTTTGTTTTTCTGCAATAGACTAACACAGCTACCCCTTTGGAACTTGACTAGCTAGTTTGACTTTTACTTTTTGTTACTGTCACTCTTTTCCCATGTATTGGTAGAATGCTGCTGGGCATGAGTTTCTAGCATCATAGGGAACTGTTTAATCCAGAATGATGATCTGCATGCTCCTTTCTACACAATGGCACCATTTAAAAAAACCAAAATCCCTTTTTATTTAGATCCTCAGTAAAGATGATAGTATCTCCTTATTTAATTTGCGGAAGTCCCAAATACTGCCGAAATGGAATCTGTAAAGAATTCCCAAAAATGACGTTGCCCTAGAGAGCGTCAGAACAGATATGGCTTGCTTCATCAGAATTATTTTTTTAAAAATAACTTTGGGCATTCTAGTAAATCATTAATAAGAGCTATATTGTGGATTATTATTATTATTATTTTGTGACGTTGAGGCAAATGAATTCAGTTAGGCAACAGAAAAACCATTGCTTCCAATACCAGTTGCTACAATGAAGAATGGATTTTCAGCTATCCTTAATTTTATACTTCTGTGCTTTTTCTAGGTTTAAGATAAACCTGAAAGAGGTGACTGTAGGGTATCATGTTTTGGGTTTTGTGCTTTAGGAAAAGTACATTGTTGCAATCTAAGATATATGAGGAATAATGGAGCCCCAAAGATTTTTCCCTCCTCTTCCCCATAAACTATTTTGTACATTTAAATCATTTGAACTTGGAATGCAAGCTGGGGCATATGGAAAAATCCAGAAAGAAAAGTTGTGCACTGGATCTGATAACCAGTGCTTTCAGTATAATGCCTTTCCCTCAAACTCACAACAATGAATCACAGAACACAGTTCTTTGTCCTTCTGGAAATGGACAAGATTTCTGTCTCATCAACCACCTTATATTTTTTTAATAGAACACTTTTCTTTGTGGCACTCTTGAGTGTAGTTCTTCAATTAAGGCAACATGATCCTACATTATATATTTCAGTTGATTTCTCTTGTGGTGTGGGAAGGCAAGACACTTCCCTCACTGTGGTGCTTTTTATAGGATTGGAGGGCTGATGTCAAATGAGCAGGGGCTGTGGGATTTGGAGAACTGAAATGGTTTGCTTGTTTATTTTTTGCTACTGTTGGAACAATAAAAAAATGGAAGAGGAAAACTACGAGGTAAGAGTTTCTGTGCCTTACAATAACAGACTAAATACAGTAATTCAAAAATGAAAAGTAGTTTTTTGTTTACAAAATAGTGATAAAATTTATTTTTCTCTATCTCAGAAACTATGTAGAGGCAGGTAAAAGGCTTTTTTCCATCTGTTTTAAAGCTCTGGCAGACCTTTCTCCAGCACTCCAGCAGAAAGTATTGTACCCAAGACAAGCAGAAGGTCCCATTTCTTATCTAGCGCTCCTCTGGCCCTACCCCTACTCAGTCTGGCTTGTGGTTTAGCAACCAAACAGCAACAACCTAGCCCTAGTTATTTACTCGCTAGTACAAAGATAACGTGAACACAAGTTTCCTTTTAATTGTTTGCTCAGTGCAGATCGCAGTGCTCAGCTCTTAGACAACACTGAGTGGTGCAAATGAAGTGAATTGGAGCGATTTAGTTGATGGGAATCTACTGAAAGCACGATGTTAGCATTTTGTCAGTCACCATATCATATGCGGGGATGCATTATAAAAATAATTTACCTCATGGTTACACTGTTATCTCCTTATTGCACACTGTGGAGTAACGTTAGGGCTGGCTGAAGGTTTGAAGGAGTCTCTAAGTGAAAGTTGCTGTAGGCCCACCCGTGCACACTCACTGCTCTCCATGGAAAATCATTGTGAAGTGAAGTGAACTAGCTGCTTGGTGCCTGGGAAGGGCTGCTGTTCTGTACCTCTGCTCCTTTTTAAAGTTCAGCCTGGACATGGGAGAAGCAGCTGAGAAGGAAGGACCTTTATGGAGATGAGGTAGATAAAGAAATCTGTGAAACGCTACCTAACATGAGGATTATTCTACAATGTTATGGAATTCTTGCATTCTTCAAATATTACTTACTACCTTGGGGGCTCTGATGCTCATAAATGGTCCCCATTTGTTATCCCACCTCTGCAGTCCTGGTGCTGGCCCTGTCAAAGACTCTATCTATTTTTTCCATAATTTGAAGAATTACCACTTCATGGTGCCCATTGATCTTTAATGGCAATGTTTTGGTGTCTAAAGTGAGGGAAATATGATCAGCTTGCAAGAATATTTTTTACAGCATAAGCGCACAGTTGTGTGGTCTTCCAAATTGGAGAACCAGGCTTTTCAAAAACCTGTGTTTCAGATCCCTTGCAAACTCCATGTAATTGGAGTTTGACATCAGAATCTCTATTGGAGTTACTTCAGCGACTAGCCTGTGAAGAGGGGATCTTTTTCCGTGTTACTAGTGTGTTTTGGGGGCAGAGAGAGAATTTCATTATTCTTTTGATGCATCAGCATGAAGAGAGTCTTAGCCTCATTCCTAATTACATCTAGATTTTTAATTTATATACTAGTATATAAGTAACTGCAAGAAGAGATAGCTGTTCAAAAAGGCATGGTTTATAGCATGATTAAAATAAAAGAGAGCACCCGGTGTGTACTGCTATAGTTGAAATATCTTCCCCGAAGACTTTCAGTTTATGTTCTTATGTCTAATTGCTTCTAATGTACTGCCTATTTTAACAACAGGCATGTTTTTAGAATGGTTGTTATGGCAGATATACTCCCACCATATTTTAACTTGAGACTTTAAACTGCTGTAACTGTGTACTTGACAATTCGTTTTTTACATCTTAGATTCCACTCCCTCCATCTGCTTTCTTCCCTCCCCCTCCCCCCAAATTTCTTTTTTTTAAAGAAGGAGGGAAAGTATTAGGGAATTGAAATCTTATGAAGAATCTGGTATAATTTACATGAGGAATTGTGTTCTCGGGACTCAACTGTATTCAATGAATATGCATGTATCTTCAATGTATTTCTCAGAACGGAGGGGGGTTTTGTTTTGTTTTTTGTATAAAATCAATGTAATTCTTACAAAGCCACTGAGGTTTCCTTTTTACTTTCAACTGGAGGGATAGTTGGACTTTGAACTGTAGCCACTCGGAGTATGGCACTGGGAAAGTTCTGAGAAGCTGTCTGGTTAACATGTATATGTGATTAAGGCCAATGAACATGGGCTTGTGTGTTGCAGTAAAAACAATGATAACTTGCCAATTTTTTCCACCTTCCTCATCAAGTTTATTGTTTACTGTTTGTGCGTGTTTAGAAGTTGCTTTAAGCTGGGAGCCCAATCCTGTGGCCTGTAGACGCATGTAACTCCCAGTAATTGTAGGATCAGCATGTTGCTATACCAGGAAGGAAGCAGATGGACTGTTTTAGCCAACTGCCTTGTACATTCAGAGCTTGAGTAGTGAGATGGTCAGCAATAAAAGTAAATCATTGTGTTAAAAGCAAGCCCGAGTAGCAACATTTTTGTAATCTAATATTTGTGTTTATCTGTTCCCAGCATTTGGTAAAATCAAATAATTTGCTTTTTTATTTCAGGCGAGAATTGCTGTGGTATGAATCCTAGGTGTTCTGCTTGGCTGGGGTAGAGATGAAATAATACTGAGTCCAAACAGAAGGCAACAATGAGCCCCCCCATACCTGTGTTTGTTTATCTGATTCAAATAATGGGTAAAGGCGGGTCTCAGCATGAACAGGTTCTCTTCCCTAGTGGAGAGTGGTTTCTCAAAAAGTGCTAAGTGTATCAGAGCAGGCAGAAGAGGCGCATTAAATCAGTTATTAGACTGTGCGAAAAAAGAGACAGGTGCACTGAGGAAGAAGTGCACATCTCAGGTGAACCACTAGATTTCCAAGGGGAATTGGTACTCCTCATGCATGGAGCTTGCATTTGAATTCATGAAGTTTAAGATGATCCTGAGTTCTTGGTCAGTGAATTTTGCTTGGCATGGCAGGAGATGGAATTCACATAGGTGTCTCCTATCTACCCCTCACTACACTGCTTAGCAGCAGCTGTCCCAGCCTCTGTCACATATGTGACTGCAATGCAATATTCTGAATCATAGTGTTTAAAGCTATCAGAGATTCCCTCTCTTAGCATGTAGAGGGTGTGGAAGACCCCCTGGATGGTCACTCCACTCACATGTGATCTGCAGAGTTACTTTGGGAATTCGGTGGCACCGAGAATGTGCACAGGCTCAGCAAGCCAAGGGTAAGTTTCACCCACAGGAAAGATCATTCTTTCAGCACCGGGTCTTTTTTTCTTCTCTTCAATTCCTGATTTTGTTAACAAGCATCAATCAAAAGTCACTTTTGTCTTATATGCCATTCTTTAGGAGCTAGTGCAGGCCCTTCCGACCACCTTAAGTCCTTCCTTCACTACATCCTCAGGCCTGCATTTCTCAGCAGATGCAGTGTAGAAGTTTCGTCTTTATCTCTGCCTGAATGGTAGCAACCTTCCTTCCTCTCCTTACTGTGGGGAGGAGAGGTGGTGCTAATTTTTATTAGTGTGGTTTATTCTCCATTGATAATCTTTAATGTGTTGCTGTCTTGTTCAGGTAATAAACTGCTGAAGACCTACTAAGGTTTAATTTAAATGAAACCAAAGTGAGTCTGCTTCTAATGGATGTGGTAAATGGATTATTGTCCTTAGCACATTAAAACCTTCTTGTGTTAAGTTCCTTCATTTTAAGAGTGCAGTATATCTTCTTGCAGTTCTCTTCATTGCTCTAGACTAGTTCATTCCAGGCTTAAATCAAGGGGGGATGGGATCAACTAAACTGTTTAAATGACAAATCAGTTTATTTTTTGTCTTCAGCAATATTTCTAATTTATATTTTACTTCACTGGACGTGATCCTGTCTTGATGCACTCACATGCAAACAAACAATGGGAATTTGGATTTGGATGTAAGCATCTGGCTAGGAGCCTCTCTAAGTTAACTCTGAGAAATGGGCCACATCCTCAGCAGATGTAAATCATCTTTACACCCACTGTGGATCTGGCCCTGTATATATGAGACACAGAACTATCATATATGCTCAGATTTCCCCTGGATGTGATGTGAACAAGAGTAGAAAGACTTAGCACCAGGCACCAGTTACCTGTACTCTGGCATCTGAATGGACATTAAACAAACATGTATCTTCAACCAGACTTATTCCTGGTGTTAAGTCCATTAAAGTAAATTGAATTACATTGCCAATGAATTCAGCCCCTCATCTATAGCTTATTCATTACATCAAATGGAATAACCAATGCCCTTGAATGTCCTACATCTTAGGAAGCTACCTGTCTGTAATTTAAATCCGCAATCCAGATATAAAATCTATTATGGGGCATCATGTGGAATTGTGAAAATGCTCCTTGAGGAGGAATGTTGGGCCCATAAATGAATGAATGGATTACAGTTACCTGCGACAGGTGAAATATGGATAATATTCATTTATGTAATAATCCAGGTGTAATGACTGTATGCTAGCCATAATCATTTTATGTAACTGTTGCATAGTTCTGTGTTAGAATACAACAGAAAGAAAATTGGTTAAATAAAATATGAGAGGGCGCTATAAAATGTTGGCAATCCGTGATTTTTCTTGGAGCTTAACCCCTGGGTGACAGTAAACACAACTTGATGGAGAGGTTAGCATAGCAGTTGCATTATTGTGATGTGAGATGTCACAGAATATTATGGCGTATGACGCCATCATCATCTAATTATCTACTGAACTCTCTCTTTCCAATTGTTGAGATAGGCTTGCTTAGTGCAGCACCATCAGCTTTGTGTGTATGTGCACACACATTTAGATAATGGGGAAGCATATAAAAAAGAAATGAGTACGGGTAGAGGAAATCATGTGAAGGCAAAAGGATTCAGAACATCGATCATATTGATCTGAGATAGTGAGCGTATAAAGAAGAAGAATTCTCATCATAGTCACATCAGCAGCAACCGACACAAACAAAAAGGTCAAGATTCAATATAAGTTCCACTGTCCAAATAAAGCAGAGATTGGTCTATACAATCTATTTAACTCCACCTATTTCATCAAATGGTCAGAGTTGTGAGACTGTGGTCTCTTGGCCAGTCTTTTTAGTTAGGTCATTTGCTGTACATTATTTTTCTTAGTGTTTTGTTTTTGTTTTTAAAAACTAAAACAAGTTTTATAATGAGCAAGCTGTGCCAAAACTACAGAGTAAATGTGATTCTCTGGATTGATGTATAGATGCAAACCAATATTACACACATACGCACACACACACATATTCTGGCCTTTTTTGCTACGGGCCTGTAGCATGTTCTTTTTTTGCTTCTTGATTTCTGTGGCATAAGCCATATGGGCAAATGCCTAGGGCTAAATGATGGATTGCAGAATCAAATAAATATCCCAATACTGAAGGCTAGAACTTACGTGAATCAAGGTTTGTTCAGGATTTCAATGCATATCAGAGGATGATTCTTCTATCTCAGTCTTTTTTTTTTTTAAACCATATTTATTGGTTTGAGGATTCTAACTCAAAAATACCAAAGAATATCTTCGTATGTTCTGCTCGTTCTCTTTAGCAGTAGTTGCATGAAATCTGTTGCAGCAAGAGGAGAGCACTCTCTCTCTCTCTCTCTCTCTCTTTGAAATGCACAAAGCCATTTCCCTTCTGTGACGTTCCTCTCCTGTGATCTGGACTGGTGTGCAGCTGTGACATCCCAATTCTCCATTCCTGGGGGGGGAGTGCCTGCTGTGTTCTGGCCAGACCCGGCTGGATGGCTTGATGAAAGGCTCCCACAGGCTGCAGTGGGCCTGCAGGATGTAGTTTGCCCACCTGTTTACTAAGCCTGTTCCATGCCAATGAGCTATGGTTATTTATGACAAGGAAATGTGGAAAGCTGCTACTTTGTGGCCCAAACTCTCAGCAATAAGGGTGACCTTCAAATGCAAATATGCAGCCCAAATCCGACAAGGCACTGGTCCCTTCCCAGGGAATGGTGAAGACAGGCAGCTCTGGATGGGCTGGAGGGAAGGATTGTCCCGTGGCTAGGACTCGGTAGACCTACATTCAGTTCCCTGCTCTTCTAGAGACTTTCACTGTGACCTTGGGGAAGGCTTAGATTTGGGGCTTGGTCTGCGCTCCCAGGTTTTGCCAGCATGGCTGTGTGTGTTGAGGGATTAGGTTTGTTTTAAATCTGTCTAAGCAAGGCCAGCAAAAGTACCAGTGAAAATTCAGTTATACTTCCCAGAAAGTTATTGAGTGCATATATCTTATTTGGCTCAGGGAACAAGTGGCAGAAGAACTATTTTCTGGTGTAAACTGACATAGCTGTACTAACAAAGCTTATAAACGGGCAGAAGGCCTTGGTCTCCATCTCATTGCCTCATCTGTGACACTCAGCGCTGTCCCATGGGGGGAGCGGGGCCCGGGGCCAACTGGCCTAGGCGGGGCCCCGCCCCCCCATGCTGGAGGGGAGTCGGGCCGCTCCACCCCCCCAGGGAGCCAGCCCGGGCGAGGAGGCTGAGACCGCTGGCAGGAAGCTGGCTCTGGCCCTGGCCCTGGAAACGGGGGCCGCCGGTTGGGGGAGCTGGCCACAGCCAGGACCCCAAGCTGCTGTGGCTGGTGCCCCAGCCGGGGACCCGAGGCCGCCGCTGGGAGCCAGTTCTGGCTGTGGGCACCCCGCCGGTGAGGGCTGGCCCTGGTCGCATGGGGCAGGCCCAGGGATGTGCAGGCCCAGGCTGTGCAGGCCCCGCTGGGAGCGGGACAGCGTGAGGCCCATGTAACAGTGGGGCCCAGGGCAATCACCCTGTTCACCCCCCTCCCCCCAGGGACAGCCCTGGTGACATGGGGATATCAGCACTTCCCTAACTCACTGGGATGTTGGGGGATAAATACATGTGAGATTGTGAGACACTCTGATATTAAAGTGATGGATGACACATGAATATGTAAGATACATAGTTAAGTATGCTCTGCAACCAATGCTTTCTATACCATGAAGCACTGACTGGCTAAAGATACCATCAGCACGTGCAGATGAAATCTTCCATTCTTTCCCTAACAAATAGGGGTCATTATTATTGATAACTTCTGGACATTGTTCATCAAAGACAAAACTTTAGTTGCAATGACAGTTACAATGCAGTTGTCATTCCTTCAGGACTTGGATCTTGGTCGAAAAGTGAGCTGCAATACAGCCTTACATTACAATCTACATGTCCTGATTAATTACAGTTGTGTAGAGATGAGATTATGCCGTGGGACTTAGATTAATTGGAAAACAGTGCTGAAAAGTTTAATAAATGTCTGTTGAGTGCTGTGACTGCTGAGGGCTAATGCTGAATTTTTTGAGCTATCTTTGGCCGTGTTGATGTTGTGATAATTTAAAACAACCATAATAAAGTGTCTACCTATAGAGCCAGTTTGAACTACAGAAGCCCCAAATTCTTCTGACATGCTTTTTGTTAGTACTGTACTGGCTTGGGAGAGATCTAATGCTCCGTGATGTCTACATGTTAGCGACAGCTCCAAACGTTACCAATGTTGCAAGAATTACATGTAATTCTAGCCTACAGTGGAGTCTGTCACCACTAATCCTGCACAGTATTAAAGGCTTATTATTATAAATCTATAGTTATGGAAAGATTGTAGCATTTCTCTGAAACTGTCACCTTATTATGATTATTAATGTAATATTTACTGTTTACTTCACCGCTTGCAGTGTACCTAGACATTAAGGAGGCGGGAATGTGTAGGCATTGTAGACATTTTTCACCTAGGGATTTTGTTTTAGACAATGTCCATGGCATCTGTCCTAGTTCTTTCAAGAAAGATAACCCCAGTTAGCCTCCAACAAAGAAGGTTTCTGGGTCATGTACGATTTATCTGGGACTCTTGGGGAGAACCAATCAGAGTAGATGGCATCAAGAAATGAAGCTTTGCCCACAAAGTTCTAGGGGAGACTCTGAAACAACCTGTCCCTTAGCACTGTAGCTTTTTGCTTTCCCTATGTATAGATTAGGATTAAACCTGATTCACTTACCAAGAGCGATAGACTCACATTACATTCAGCTCTGATGTTCCATTTGAGTAGAACTGTTGATCTTAATACATCACTGAAAGAATAAGCAGCACAGTGGCACAATTTAGATGGCATCACTGATCAGGTTGGCACTGCAGAAAAAAGAACAGGGAAAGATTTTGTGGACATAAAATAGCTTTCTTCTTAGAGCTGCTGGTGTTGCACAAGATGAAAGAAAACTCATTTTTTTCTTTTTCTTTAAAAACACCCTGAGAAGAATGAGTCAGTCACAAACTAGATTTTTCAGGACGTGCAGGTTTCTTTTACAGTGTAGTTAGATTCCCTGTTTTACCTTTTACATTCAGATCTGAAACTTATTTCATTTTAGGGGATAAAACCTTTTAGTTTTACAGTGTGAGACATGTCATTTTTCAAACCTGCCCTCTTGTAGTATGACTGTATTTCTCATTTCCAGAAGGGAGTGTGACTGTGATTTGAGTTTGATTTGACTATTTTAAATCTATTTATTTGAAGTATGCCTGTAAGATCTGAAATTCAGTAGGTAGGTCATGCAGAACAACAGGACAAATCCGAGTCTCTCCTTCTTCCAACACTGCCCATCCCTTCAGATCTCATGAGTTCACCTGGGCAGTTAATCAAGGTCCAATTACTACAGATATGCAAGCAGCATACTTCTAGAAATAACCTTAAGGGGTAGTTCTAAAATAAATAAACCTAGGGATCAGAGTGGACTGTGAGGGATTTTCTGCTCCTATGTGTACCCATCTATAATCTTGTCTTTAAGCATTTAGGAACTTGAGGTGCCATGAGTAAAAGCCTCAAGTGCCTGCTTTTCCATTTATCCTCTAAGAGGCTAGGCACCAGTTTCACTACTCTCATCCACTATAAGAACTCACAGAGAAGACAGATTCTCATTGACTTCAGTAGCCTTTGGTCAGGCACTGAGTGTAGTAAAGGAGCATTGTTTCATATATTGTAGCAAGCACGGTGTTGAATAGCTGAAGGCCGCCTATTCTTTTCTATCTAAATTTATATGACACACCCTTTACTGTCAAAGCTGTGCACATCTCCTTCCCTATTTCCTTGTGGATTGGGAAGTAATTTCCAAGTATATTAAATGTATTTTTAATTGCAGAATTATGTATCAAATCCTTCAAATAGTACGGGTAGGTGAGACATACAGCAAATAATGGATTTGAAATTTTTTTTCTCTTCCTTATCCCTGAAGTCAAAGATTGCTAGCTCCCGCTTCATGAGTAATCCCAAAGGATAGAAAATAATATTTCAAAGCTTTGCAGAACCATACAACATAGTTTAAACCCACTGTCTACTTGAATTCCTGGAGGTCAGTTCCATTTTTCAGCAGGATAATCTGGTACATGCTATCTCTTGGAGAAGAAGACATTTATTCATTATGTTGAGAAAGCCAGGAGGGGGAGAAAATCACTTGTGTGCTAAATGCTCCTCAGAAAAGCTGGTTGCGGAGTCTTTTTACTAAATGTTTTCCTGCTGAAGAATGCTTGTTCATTGAAACCAAAACCGCCTGTGAGAAAGTGTTGGCTTTGTGATTTCCATGTAGAAAATTTTTTGAAAAAGTTTGGAAATGGTCAAAATATCCCACTTTTTTACATTTTTTGAAGTTATTTTTTTTGGTTCAAAGTGACTTTTTGTTTCAAAATTAAATATAGAGGGAAAAATGAAAGAGTAAAAATGGTCAATGTTGAAATGAAATATTTTGAAATTATCAAAACAAAATGCTTAGATTGACATGAATCAGATTTATGTGTGTTATTATTTTGTGAAAACTGTCAAGATTTTGACTCTTGGTCCTGATTTGGGATGAGGACATTTAAAAAAAAGATTCAGATTTTCACAGGCTGGTAAAACCATTTCCTCAAGCCCTAGAGAGCTGTGCGTGGCTGGGCCGGAGCACAGGCTACGCCAGCGGAGCGAGAACTGCTCTGGCCTGCCCTGCACAGAACCCTCTGCCTTGCTCAAGGGCCCCGCCACCCTCATCCCCACAGTGCTGGTGCTGAGGGTTTCTGGATTATCAAAGGAGTTTTAGGGGCTCGAACCCGGACCCCCCTTTAGGCCAGGGCCCGGGGCTTAAGCCCCTAACGACCCTTTGATAATCCGGACTTGTTTCACATCACTGATTATTCATCAGCAAGGATGAGCATTAGCAAATATTTAGAAAAGAATAAGGTGTTAAGTGATAGTCAGCATGGATTTGTCAAGAACAAATCATGTCAAACCAACTGGGAAAATCATGGAGCAGGTCCTCAAAGAATACATCCTGAAACACTTGGAGGAAAATAGAGTGATCAGGAACAGTCAATATGGATTCACCAAGGGCAAATCGTGCCTGACCAACCTGATTTCTTTCTTTGATGAAATGACTGGATTTGTAGATGCGGGAAGAGCTGTTGACGTGGTATACCTCGACTTTAGCAAGGCTTTTGGTACGGTTTCCCACAGCATTCTCGTTGGCAAGCTAAGGAAGTATGGGTTGGACGAGTGGACCGTAAGGTGGATAGAAAACTGGCTAGATCGACGGGTTCAGTGGGTAGGAATCAATGGCTCGATGTCTGGTTGGCAACCGGTAACGAGTGGAGTGCCCCAGGGGTCGGTCCTGGGGCCGGTTCTATTCAACATCTTCATTAATGATCTTGATGATGGAATAGACTGCAGGCTTAGTAAGTTTGTGGATGATACTAAGCTGGGGGGAATGGTAGATACTCTGGAGGGCAGGGACAGGATCCAGGGAGACTTGGACAAATTGGAACACTGGACCGAAAGAAACCTCATGAACTTCAACAAAGACAAGTGCAAAGTCCTGCACTTAGGACAGAAAAATCCCATGCACTGCTACAGGCTGGGGACTGATCGGCTAAGTAACAGCGCTGTAGAAAAGGATCTGGGGATTATGGTGGACGGGAAGATGAATATGAGCCAACAGTGTGCTCTTGTTGCCAAAAAGGCCAATGGCATATAAAGCTGCATCAGTAGGAGTATTGCCAGCAGATTGAGGGATGTGATAATTCCCCTCTATTCGACACTGGTCAGGCCGCATCTGGAATACTATGTCCAGTTTTGGGCTCCCCACTACAGAAGGGATGTGGACAAATTAGAAAGAATCAAGCGGAGGGCAACGAAAATGATTAGGGGGCTGTGGTGCATGACTTATGAGGAGAGACTGAAGGAACTAGGCTTATTTAGTCTACAGAAGAGAAGACTGAGGGGAGATTTGACAGCAACCTTCAACTACTTGAAAGGGTGCTCCAAAGAGGAGGGAGCTAGGCTGTTCTCGATGGTAACAGAGGACAGAACAAGGAGCAATGGTCTCAAATTACAGCTGGGGAGGTCAAGGTTGGATATTAGGAAAAACTTTCTCACTAGGAGGGTGGTGAAGCATTGGAATGGGCTACCTAGGGAGGTGGTAGAATCTCCATCTTTGGAGATTTTTAAGGTCCGGTTAGACAAAATCCTGGCTGGGGTGATTTAGTGGGAGTGGTCCTGCTTTTTAGCAGGGGGTTGGGCTAGATGACCTCGTGAGGTCCCTTCCATCCCTATTATTCTATAATTCTATGAACTTGATAGCTTTCTATGACGGGGTAACAAGCCTTGTGGGTAGAGGGGAAGTGATAGATGTGGTATATCTAGACTTTTGTAAGTGTTTTGATATGGTCTGACATCACCTTCTCATTAACAAACTAGGGAAGTATAACCTGGATGGAGCTACTAGAAGATGGGTGCAAAACTGGTTGGAAAATCACTCTGAGTGTAATTATCAATGGTTCACAGACATTCTGGAAGGGCATAACGAACGAGGTACCTCAGGGATTGGTTCTGGGTCTGGTTCTGTTCAATATTTTCATCAATGATTTAGATGATGGCATAGAGAGTATACTTACAAAGTTTGCCGATTATGCCAATCTGTTAGGGGTTGCAAGTGCTTTGGAGGATAGGAACACAATTCAAAATGATTTGGACAAACTGGTGAAATGGTCTGAGGTAAATAGAATCACATTCAATAAAGACAAGCACAAAGTACTCCACTTAGGAAAGAACAATCCACTGCACACCTACGAAATGAGCAATGATTGCCTAGGAAGGAGTACTGTGGAAAGGGATCTGGGTGTCATAGTGGACCACAAGCTAAATATGAGTCAACAGTGTAACATGGTCGCAAAAAAAAGCAAACTCCATTCTGGGATGTATTAACAAGAGTGTTGTAAGTAAGATACGAGAAGTAATTCTTCTACACTGTTCTGATTAGGCCTCAGCTGGAGTATTGTGTCCAGTTCTGGGCGCCTCATTTCAGGAAAGATGTGGAGGAATTGGAGAAAGTCTAGAGAAGAGCAACACGAATGATTGAAGATCTGGAACACTTAATTTATGAGGGAAGATTGAAAGAGCTGGGTTTGTTTAATCTGGAAAAGAGGAGACTGAGAGGGGACATAACAGTTTTCAAGTACCTAAAAAACATTGTCACAAGGAGGAGAGAGAAAAAATATTCTCCCTAACTGCTGATGATAGGGCAAGAAGCAATGGGCTTAAATTACAGCAAGGGAGGTTTAGGTTGGACATTAGGAAAAAATTCTTAACTGTCAGGGTGATTAATCACTGGAATAAGTTACCTAGGGAGATTGTGGAATCTCCATCATTGGAAGTATTTAAGAGCTGGTTAGACAAGCACCTGCCATGGATGGTTTAAGATGGTACTTGTTCCTGCCATGGGTGCAGGGGACTGGACTTGATGACCTCTCATGGTCCCTTCCAGTTTCTATGATTCTATGACGTAAACAAAAGGCAGCTGGTTATGTTAGCGATAAACTTTATTACAAACCCAAACAAAAGGACAATGTTTGGTTGGAAATGTCACCTTTATTTGGAAGTTCTGAAGAAGATACACAAAGCAGTAAATTAAAAAAAGATAAAAGGAAATGCAAAACAAATTCTATGGCCTCTTAAACAGGTTAGTTTTAGTATTTGAGTTTTTCTTTTATAGTGGTGATGTGGGCTTGATGGAGAAATTTTCTGTTTTGTTCAGTTACTTATGATTATTAAGTTTATACTGTGTTCTCATTAGTGAATACAGCAATTGTGTCAAAACAAAGAAAATAACAAAAAATACAAAATTAACAAGTTCAAAGATTTTTAACAGGATACATTGGAAAAGACATTGGAATATTTTATTTACCCTATCCTGTGAGACAAGAACAAGAGGATAGCTCTAGAACATTTAAAAAAAATATGAACATTGATTAAAACACCCAGACACCATATATATCTAACCCATGGAACTCTCTGCTACATTTAAACACTGTGAGCAGAAGCTTAGTAGTATTTAAAGAAGGATTAGATTAAAAGGATTGTGGATTAGAAGAACATCGGAGCTGCACATAATAGAATAGAATAAATTAGAAGGAATATAAACCCTCATGCTTCAGGGCTCAAGCCAGCCACTAACTGATGGGCTTTAGGAAGAAGTTTCCCACGTGGGCAGGTTATTCTTCAGTCCACTACAGGCTTCTTGCACCTTCCTCGTAAGCAAGCATCTGGAAGCACCCACTGTCAGAAGCAAAGCGTTTGTGGCCAGTAGAGCTGTGCATTTCACAGAGCCCATCATCCTCCACCACTCTCCCCATTCATACCCCTACTTGCTTCCTCAGAACCCAAACTCTGTGACATGTACCTGGCTGAGGAGTTCCTGCGTGACCCCTCACCTCCCAACTTCCTCTGCCTTTTTCACAACAATAGTGTCAAGGAATTTTGGCCCATCCATGGCCATAGAATGTAATAGAGATATCATGTCATCCAGAGGTGCAGTGACAGATAGTAACAACATCATCGATAAGCAAATTGCACGTTCTATGATTTTACTAGTGCCCAACATGGCTGTCCCAGTCTTTGCAACATACATAACTTGGATCAGAGGTACCTTGCCTTATTTTGAGGAGGGTCTTGCGATAGCTAATATAATTTCCTCCAGGCCATAGCCCTTATTAGCAGCTGATGAAAGAGAGATGTTAACATGGCACTTTTACCACAAGCAAGAGAGACATCGAGCTGCAACCAGAATGTTTTTATCCCTTCTCCATGCTAGATGCAGAAGCAAATAAAAAATAAAATCTGAACAGGTAGACACTGGGGGGCAGCTGTTTGCTTTCATTTTATAATTTAAGAAATTAAATTCTCACAAGGCAAGCCCCTAAAAGGAACAACTTTATCCTGGACAATCACATTAAAAAACTCAGTAGGGGTGGGGGGAAACATGTGAAACATACATCTCATCCCACACATTGGATGCAAAGAATATCCTGCAGAGGACAGATATATTAAAGGAAGTATCCCAGCTTTATACAATCTCTTTGACACGCCCTCTCCCCTTCTTGTGCAGAAACTGAGATGGGAGGGTGGGGGAGTTTTTTAGTTTAAAAAAAAAAAGCTAGTACTCAACCAGGGACGTGGGGCCACCGGCAGCGGTGGCAGGAGCCGGGGCCACATTGTTGTGAAAAAAAGGTGCAGGTACTCAGTACCTATGAGTACCATCACAAAAAAAAGTCCTGCCTTTATCTCTGTGGATAATGAACCAACCATCAGTTCTGCTAACAGCCCAGGATCTCTTTACAATCTCATTAGTATATACTTTTTTATTCAGTCTTTGCTCTTACAGTTCAAAGATAATCCATGCAAGTTCATCCATCAGGAGGACATTAGACAGCAATGTAGTTGTTGATATCGAGGGTGGTATCATGGTGATACAAAGAGGGCTGTATAATTTTCTGAGACCACACAATTGAGTGGGATAATCATCACTCAGTGCAACTTCCTCACTACTGCTTAGAAATCTCCTTTTTATACCATTCACTATTTGGTATTCCACTTCCATGTCCCCTCTCTAACCTGAACATGCCTAACCTTCTCCAGCTCTCCTCATCCATAAATCTTTTCATGCTTTCAATCATTTTTAATCACCTGCCTTTGAAACCCTTTTATATCATTTATACGAGACTGCAGATAGCACTGTCAATATTCATACAATTCAATTTTGTGTACTGATTTTTATCCAATCTTTTTTTCTTAATGAACCTACCTATAAAAACTTCGGGCTCAGTCTCACAACCTTTCCTCAGTGAATAACTAATCCTGTTAACTTTAACCATTGTAAGGAAGACCTGCAAAATTTTTCAACAATTATATATTAGCATGACAGGCTAACTAAGTTACAGACCTCAACAGCTTGGTTAACTGCCATGCTCATTTTCTGATTGCCTGACTGTTCTTTAAAGATTGCACTTTCTTTTTTAATGAAAAGAAGTGTTTTGCAAGAAAGGGAAAGCTGTGTTTCTTTTGAAGGGAAGATTTATTGGGATGATATAATCCCAATTTGCATGATCTCCTCACCTGTTTTTCCTCAGGGAAGCTATCAATCTTTATTAACTTTTCTAAGTCAAAAGATCAAAATGATAGACAAATTCCAAAATGGGAGGAAAACACTAATAGGTGTTGAAAGAGTAATCCTCTTCATTAATACCTGTTGAAATTGAATTTAAAAAGGAGCTAGTTCACTAGAGATACGCAATCTGAGAAGAGTTTTGTGGGATCCGAGTTCTTCCAGATGGAAACAGTGAATGATTGTGCCTTCTAATACCAAACATTTTCCTGTTACAAAGGAGTTACCTTCCGTGAACTCCCAAGAAGGGCTTGCCTTTCATTCCTTAAACAATATAGACTCGTGAAACAGGAAAATATAACAATACTTGATAAACTGTTTTAATTTTCTTCTAGAAATTGGAGATGAAGCTCTATAAAACCATCTAGTCCACATCCTAGCAAACATGAGATTGCTCCCTCACATTTGAGTGTGCTGGGGGACTCTAAAAGGCTCAGGTGCTGAGGCTTTTCTGGGGAGATTATTCCAGTATCTAGCAGAGATCACCACTAATACCTTGTTGCCGATCAGCCCTAGTTAGGGGAAAATGGTGTCTGTAGTTGTTGGTCCTACACAGTTGTCTGTAGTTGAGATGCCTAGTCCTACCCAGGTGTCTGTAGTTGAGATGCCTATCCAGTTCAGGTGCTGATACACCAATGCAGGGAACAAAGTATTTCTCAGCTCAGTCAGTCAGCAGAGAAAGATCTTTAAAGCTGATGCACAGCTTTCATGCCTTTCCGATAGGGATGTGTGGCAAATCAGGTTGAAATTAAAAGTTACTGTCTCCATCCTTTCCTCCCTCCCTGCCAAACAAATGCCCCTCTCCCCCCACACTGTGTTAGGACTGGGGGAGAGGCAGAACTGTTGACCAGACCTGTGAAAAAAAACCCCGTCCCATAGATTTGTTGATTCTCATCCATATTACTACTTGGACATTTGGCAGGGGACTTGATATGGGTCATATGACCCATCAGGATAAAGATGGAGGTAAGTTCAGTTATAGGCTGGGAGTTTGAGAGATAGAGAGCTCATCTGACCATGCTCTTAAGTAGAATCTGAAGTACAGAAACACAGTAATTTCTTTAAGCTCTTGGTCCATTTTCTTTGCAAATGTATATAAAGTCGTCCCCCCTCTCTTCCGTCCCCTGCAATATTTATGGTTATTGAATTGAAACAAATAGTTTCTACTTGGAAGTCTTCATGCATGTGTGTTTTATTATAGAAGAAAGAAGAAATGGAAAGAAATGTAGGATTTTTCTCTCATTTAAAAATAAAAAAATATTATGCAGATCTGTTGATTAATTTTCTTGCCTGACCAATTAGCCATGATTTAAGCCCCTGGCTCTTGAGCATTAAACTACATTTGATCAGAGCTAAAATAGACTACTTATAGTTTTAATGTAGGAAAACATTTCTCTTTTTGGTTATCTCATTTGTCTTTCCTGACTGATCAAAGACAGTATATTACATCTTTCATAACTAAATAGGGATGAAATCTATGACCTCTGCTGTATTCTTCATTACAAAAAGCCTTTGATAAACAAGGTACATTCGCTAGCTGACATTTGATCACTGAAAGCAGAGCTTTGTGATGCTCTTATTATGCATTATAAAAATTAATAATGTTCCTTCCTTTAAATGTAAAAGGGAAAAATAAATAAATGTTAAGAAAATAGTAGGATATTGTAAGTGAGACCTAAAAGAAGCCACCCTGGAACTAGGCCACTGGGGGGCAAGGAACTTGAGCAGTCAATTATTTCTGCCCTCCCTTTGAGTTTGATTGCTATATGTATATGAAGGAAGGCAGGCTGGCACTGCTTCTTCTACAGGAAACTAGCCCCATTTCCTGACTGTGTAAATGTGAAGGCCTATGGAAGAACCAAGGCAAACCAACATGCGCTATTTCATCCCAAGATTAAGCCTTCTCATTCTGTTTGGTTGCATGCTTTATATAGATATTTCCCACCTGCTGGGCGTGTGTAATGAATTTGTACCTCATATACATAGGGTTCAATCAACCCCCAATGGCAAATTTCAGGGCTTTTGTAGATTGTTTTGCACAAATATATGGGAAACAGATGGGTTATTTTTGTCAATATAGTTTTCTTCAAAGTTGTTCCATCATTGATATTGAATTCTAGTCCAATATCGACAGTTCAGTTTGTTAATTTCTGAGACATTATAAAATATTCCTGTTCTTTATATAGTCCCATAGGTGTACATCACACTGTAATAATTAAGGCCTAGATCCTGTTCCAGAACCCACGAGTGTGAACCTGCATGTTCATGCACAGTCCTAGTGAAGTCAGAAGGGCCCTTGGATTTTGGAAAGATAACGTGAAAGAGAACATGTTAACTTCATGATTCTAGAGGAGCCATGGCCATTGTGTGTTCCCCTAGGCCAGCGGTTTTCAAACTTAGGGTCAGAACCCAGTACTGGGTCACAGACCCTCAGGGACTGGGTTGTGGCGCCTCTTGCTGCTGGGATGCGTGGCTCAAAGATGTAATTGTTGGGTCGCAGGCATAAATTATATTTTTCAACTGGGTCCCGAGACAAAAAGTTTGAAAACCACTGCCCTAGGCATTTGTGAGCTGGCAGGGCTAGTGTAAATATACTGAGTATATTTTAAATGGTTCACAGGAAGGGAACATCTTTAATAAAGAGAAAAATGTTTAAAGGGAAGGAAAGAGATATTGAATGGAGATGAAAATGTTAAGCTGGGAAGTCATACTGTTGAAACAGGAGACCTATATTTTATATTGTATTACAAAGGTGGTCTTAAGTATTTCTTTCTCTGACCATTCTTAGCACAATGTTGATCTTTACCACAGCACTACTTAAGATTTAATTACATTTCTGTCTACGTTAGTCCTTCAGCCTAAATGGAGGATATTTAAGATTTCCGAAGAATAATGTTAGAAACCAGTCAAGTGTGGGGAAGGAACAAAACCCACTCTCTATTCTTCCCAGAGTACAATGGCTGAGTGGGAAATTTGCTTCTCTTGATTGAGTGACCTGATTTCTTCTTCCATGCATACAACACAGCCTCTTATAAGAAAAAGACTAGCTTTAAATTCATATCTAATTGCACAGCAGGGGGACCCAGTTTAAAAACGTAAATTTCAGATTATTAAACAGTGGAAATCTCTTTTGAGCCCTTGAACTTTCTTTGTTGTTTAAATGGCCACCTACAGAACCATTCTGAAGGGACCAGCAGGAGCACAGTAGTCTCTCTTTATTGGTGGTGATGGTGGGGAATGTATGTGAGGTTAATTCTCCTGCCCCCAGCCAAGAATTCTGAAATGAAAGTATGTTCTACTCTTACAATAGCAGACACTAATTATAAAATTTGAAAATGTCTGGGCTACACAATAGCAATAAATGATGGTCTATTGTAGTAAAGAGTGCTACTGTTACTGAACATGGGAACCATTGTTTTCTTTCTTTCCTTGCTAACAGTATCAGACTGGGTTATTGTTTCATCTCTCTGTATTTTGTTGTTGAGCTCATTTAGGAAACTTGAGACTCCTGCTAACTCTATCAATGGGGCCAATAGTTAAGACTTTGCCCTCCAATATGTAAAATCATAGACTTTCTATGCTTTTTCTAGGCTAAAATCATAGGCTTTCCAATATATAAAATCACAGAAACTACTGCAATTCAGTGAAACATCAGAATGATGTCCTCCGTTCTCCGTTCATTTAGACGCTTTGAAGGTGGTAAATTCCCCATCTTCAAAGCATCTGACGAAGTGGGTTTTTCTCCCACGAAAGCTCATGCGATAAATAAATTTGTTAGTCTTTAAAAGTGCCACAGGACTCCTTGCTTGTTTTGATGATATCTTGTGTTTTTCTTAAAAGTCTGTGCAACTGGAGTCATATGATTTATGTGAGAATCAGCTTTCATTTGAAAACCTAAAAAGCTTTTGAGGCTTCATAGTTATGAAAAATGCTATGGTCCTAATAATTAAAAAAAAAAAATCCGAAGTGTGTGTGTGTGTGTGTCTGGAGGGGGCCATTTCCAATATGCTTTTCACTGTGATATCTAGATGCTTTACATGTATTACAAGAAACACAGGGAACTGTTCAGAAAAGAACAGTTCTCCCTCAGATTTGTAGGATCAATTATTGCCTTCTTCCATAAAGTGTATTGCCATGTTTTTCCTCTTCTATTTCTTTGAGGGAATGTTTTAATGAAGAGGTAAATCTCTTGCAATGTGATCTGAAGGTGGCAATGCCAGGATCCCCCCATTTCTGTTGTGGGATGTTAAATATTATCAAGGAACAATTATTGTAAGTTGGTTTGTTTACAATATTTAACTACCCTATACATGTGATCTTTCTCTCTTGCAAATTGGTACTGTTTTTAAAATTAATACATTTGTAAATTAGAGGCCATAATTTTGTAAAGTTCTTGTGTAAGTCTTGTGAACTCTTAAGTTACTGAATGTACCCATTTAAAAATTCGGTCTCTACCCTAAGAGTCGGATGCATCATTTTGTTTAACATTTTTTCATGCTTAACTAATGTAGTTTTAGAAAATAATGATAGAGCGAAAATCTATAGATTCAAACTAGTTCTACATTAACAGGTATCTATTTTATCCAGATGTAATGCTAGACAATGCAAATATTATAGAGCCCTGTGCATATGAATACATATGAATATATAGATTGTTAAAATAATGTGAATGTCAGTGACCCTGCACAATCAATAATATCATTAATACTCTAAGGATTAGTCTTGTGTAAATATATTTTTTTAGTTCTGTCTTTATCTGTCTGGTTTTGTGCTTAGCCTTTCCTTTGAACTAATGCATCTTAAAGCTTGTGAGCTTGGCTTCAGGCTTTTAAAAACAAAGGGCTTTTAGCATAGACATGGGTAATAACAAACAATAACCACTTTGGGGGTCGGTTGGAGCCTACTGTTTCTTATTTAGCTTTAATAATGTTCATTGGATTCTGTTTGCTTAGTAAACTCTTCTAGCATTGTCCCCAGCAAAATTAAAGATACTAAAAGAAAACCTCTCGTCACCTCCCACTGCAGCATTAGAATATTTATCTTACTGTCAAACTGGAGTTTCATAAATCATGTAGTCTGATCTCCTGTATAACACAGACATTAGAACATCTCCAAAATAGTTTCTAAAGCAGATCTTTTAGAAAAACATCCAATCTTGATTTGAAAATTGCCAGTGAGAATCCACTGTGACCCGTGGTAAATTGTTTCAATAGTTAATTACCCTCCATGTCAAAAATGTGTGCCTTATTTCCTGTCTGAATTACTAAATATTTGTTCCCCATGTAGGTATTTATAGTTTGTGATCAAGTCACACCGTAACTGTCTCTTTGTCACACTAAATAGACTCAATGGACCTCAATCACCATGAAGCAGGTTTTCTAATATCTTAATCACTCTTGTGGTTCTTCTCTGAACCCTCTCCAATTTATCAACATCCTTTTTGACTCATTGACACCAGAACTGGACACAGTATTCCAGTGGTAATTGCACTAGTGAGAAATACAGAGCTAAAATAACCTCTCTGCTCCTACTCGTGATTCTTCTGTTTATGCATCCCAGGATCACATTTGCCAATTTGGCCCAGCATTGTACTGGGAGCTCATGTTCAGTTGGTTATCCATCATGTCTTCCAAATCTTTTTTAGAGCACTGCTTCCCATGATGGAGTCCCCACTCTGGAAGGATGGCTTAGATTCTTTGTTCCTAGATGTATACCTTAAGTAACATTAAAACTCATATTGTTTGCTTGAACCAAGCTTACAAAGCAATCAATTTAATTCTACATCTAGTCTCTACTTTAATTTAAAGATGGCAGGATTTGGTTCTCAGCACTGGTTTCCATGCTGCAATACGTCTGATAGGATAATGGATGTGAACATTGTTTGTGGCTTTAATTTGTGAGAAGGGAAGGGTGAGGTAGAAAGGAATACAAGTCACTAAAATCATAAAGGGTCGGATTCAAAGTCCATTGAAGCCAATGGAAAGAAGCCCATTGATTTCAAGAGGCATTGGATCAGTGTCAAAATGAAAAGAAGAAACATGAAAAGCCATAAAAGAAAGGGATATTGGTGCACTATAAGCAGAAAATAGCAATTATACTGACATTCTTTCAAAATCATAGATGTCTGATTGCATCCAATATACTGGATGCTTGGGTTTATTTTCCGGTAAGTGTGCTCTGTTGCTCCCCCCCCCCCATTTTTTTAAAATGTCCAGTATCTATTTGATTTCATTGCAATTCATGTTTTTAAAGTAGTTAACATGTTTTAAAATGACCAAGTGCCTTTCTTTAGAAGTATTTTGAACAGTGTGTAATATTTTCTCAGCACCATAATTATTTCAAGATTGTCAATTCTGGATTTAGATTGGCAATTAAAGATTTGTATAGCCTCACATCACTAGGTGAAACCTTTAATGACAATGAAATGTGTGGGGCAGTCCTTCATTATTGTAGTACTTTATTTCAGGTTTTATCCCACACACAGTCTCGGAGTGCTCTGCCAATTATTTAGAATTACAAAATCAAAATACACACCCCGATCAGCCTCACTAATTGTACACAGCAGCAGCTCTTCACATAAAATGCTAATATCTCAATACTTGGAGTAGTCCCCCAATCTCCTCTACTTCTGTCCAAGGGCCTGGTGAAACACAAGCTGTTCCAGGGTGCCTTAACGATTGTTGAATCTGGGCTCATTTCAGCTGGGGTAGAAAAACATTCTGGAGCACTGGAACTCTTGAAGAAAGTTCTGTGGCAGCAGCCTCCTCTCTCTTTTGTATTGAGGTAGATTCAATACAGGTTTATTACAATCTGCTGAAACAAACCCTTGTAGTTTTGGGGTTTATGTTGCCTGAGATTACACAGGTACGGAAAAGACATAATTTCTTATTGCAAAATTGGGCTCTTCTTTTGCTTTGGCTTTTGTTCTTAACTACTAACTGCAATTGTTTACATTTTAAAATGTGAACTACCTCTGTTATGAAGTGCCTAAGGCAGCCACATCAAAGCACTGCAGAATGCATGTGGTGCCAGTTTGGATAATAGCAACAAACCATGGTCTCTCAAATCTTGGTTTGATTTCATCGTTTAAATAGGAAATGAGTTAGTGTGATTTCTCTGTCTTTTAGAGTCATTGACTGAAGTTCATTGTTCTGGCATTCTTATCTTTATTTGGATTTAGAAAAGAAGGATATACTTTGAGCTGATACTTGGATAAAAGCTATAAATGATATTTATTACTTCCTAAAGAGTTTTCTTCCCTTGTTAACTTGAGACCTCACGTTGGAATCCCATTTCTGTTCTAGTTCTTCCATTCTTCTCCTTTTTTTTTAAATGTAGCTCTATAGAAATTCTTCTAAGGTCCCATCTATAGTAAAGGCCTTGAATGAATTACCAGTCCCACTGAAGTCAATGGGAGCTTTACTATTGACTCCCGTGGTGAGCAAATTTCACCCCTTATCTCCATAATTTTAGGGAATGCTCTTGCTGTTGCACTAGCATGGATGCAGCTCTCCTGGTGGGGCAGCAAGGTTGAAGCACTGGTATGGATTGGCTGCTGGTGTCTTTCATCACCTAGTTGCCTCGATTTGTTCTGACCTCAGTTAGATGCATGATGGGATAAACTCCAGCAGTGGCCACCATCTTGTCCCCTCTAGGGCTCTCAATGTCACTGCTGTCACTGGAGCGGCACCAGTGTTAGAAATGCTGGGAAATTTTAGGGGGGAAGTCTTATGTGGACATAGCCTTAGCCTGCCTACCAGGTTCAGAAGTTTAAAATAAAACAGATTTGTTTGTGTCCGCACTGGCAAAAAGAGAAGGTTCAATATCGTGATTGCGCCACAACTATCTTTGAATATATCTGTTCTGGAGTATAAGTAGGGACTAATCAGTGTTCAAATTCTGGAAATGCAGGACTGGAAGGGACCTTGAGAGGTTATCTAGTTAGGTCTTCTGTACCCAAGGAATGTAATAACCAGACCATCCCTGTTAAGTGTTTATCTAACCTGCTTCTTGCCCTATCCTCAGAGATTAAGGAGGACAATTTTCCATCCTTGTCCTCATATCAATGTTTTTACATAATTGAAAATCGTTATCATATATTTTCTCTTCTGCTCTCCCCACCACATAGTTTTCTCTTCTCCAGGCTAAACAAACCCAATTTTTTTAATCTTCACTCACAAATCATGTTTTCTAGACTTCTAAGTTTGTTGTTCTTCTCTGGATTTTCTTCAGTTTGCTCACATCTTTCCTGAAATGTGGCACTCAGAACTGAAGGCAATATCCAGCTGAGGCCTAAGCAGCATGGATTAGAATGGAAGAATTATTTTTTGTGTCTTGCTTACAACACTCCTGTTGATACATCCCAGAACAAGGATCCATGTTCTTTAGAGAGTTACTGAACATTGTTCATGGTTTGGCCTGGTCTGTGCCACTCAGAGGTGGCCTTAGCCTATCTGGGGCCCTAGGCAAAGGTCCATTGCGGGGTCCTCATAGCGCTCCCTGGCACTGGCATGCCCCTCTCCCAGCACCCCACTGGGGTGCCCTGAAACTCTCCCCCCCATGACTCCAGCACCCTGGCCCCCTCTGCCCTGCTGGGGCCATGGCAACCCAGCCTCCCACCCCCCACGACCACAGCGCCACACCCAGGGCCCGCTGTGGCCCTGGCTCCCTGTGGTTGGCCCCTCCATGGCCCCAGCACCCTACCAGGGGCCCCAAAACTGGCCCCAGTGTTCCACCAGGGCCCCAATCTCCCCACTGGCAAAGGCAGGGTGGGAGCAGGGAGCCAGGCCTCTGGGCCACCTGGCCCTGTCCGCCCCCCGCCCCCCGGGCCGAGGCCCCGCAGAGGGGTTTCCCCCTGCTGCAGCCCTGGCCCCTGCTGAGTGTTTTGCAGGGAGGGAGGCAGACACAGCTTTGGGGTAGGTGAAGGGTCCCCTTGCTGCTTGGGGCCCTAGGCGGGCGCCTGCTTCACCTACCCCAAAAACCGCTTCTGGTCCCACTCTCCAAAACCTTGTGAGGGAGCAGGGCCTTTGATATGTTTACATTTCCTCTCAGTTACATTTTCCCAGTTCCATTGCTCAATACCAAACGGAAGTCTAATATTTCCATTTTTGATGCATGGTGGCTGGCAGCTAACTTTAAAGGCTGCTTTTATTTTCTAGGGAAGGCAAATAGCTTCTCCAGCTTTTTAGCTTGAACTAAAACTGTCAGTATCTCATTTTCAAAGTTACATCCATTGCCTGTTCCAGACAGAAATCTGACCCACTCAAGAATGAGTAGCGGATGTATTCAGTTAGTTATTTCTCTAATCTTTCTATATTAGAAACCTACATTCAAATGTGGAATGTCTTGCGTGACAGGTGACAGTGTTCACAGTCCAGATCCTTGTGACTATTAGTCTACTCTAGCTCATAACTAACAAACAGTCCTTTCCAGCTGGCATTCTCTTGTTCCAAGGAGCTCAGTTTCAGGTCATGGTGCATTTGCAGACTGCTGGAGTAATTAGCGCACTTCCATGGAACTGTCTTGCCTTGATAATTCTCTCTTATTTTGGTAACAGTGCCATTTAGTACTGAGTTATAGACTCAAAATATTCAATAAGTGTAAGCTAAAAAAGTACTTTTCTTCCCCTCTAGTTTTTTTTTAAACTTCCTCTTACTGATTTTAGAATGACTACACCATTAGAACCCATCAAACTTCACAGCATGATGATCTGTAAACAAATTAAAGACATCCCAGGACAATCTAATTATTAGTGTGGTGACGCCTGGATGTACTAGGGCTTTTCACTTGATATTGCACTATTTTATAGTCTAGAATGCTGCTGCTTCTTTTTTTTCTTCTGCACACCCCCCAAATGAGAGGCGGAAGAGGTTTGACTTTGAGCATAGAGCATAAAGGAGATGATCTAATGAATGCAGTGTCTGATCTCCTTTAGTTTACAACATTGTAAATGAGGAGTAGTGCTGCTGTAACTGTGTTGGTACTAGGATATATGAGAGATAAAATAGGTGATGCAATATAAAAGATATTAAAATATTATTCAAGAAAAGATATGACCTCACTCACCTTGTCTCTCTAAAACTGGGAGTAGTAATTCCATGGAGACATACTAGTGCTAACATGCTGGAAGGAGAAGGAGAAGCAGGCAATGATACTGGAAATTTTATTAGTGAAAAGTTAGGGAAACCTTGGGCATACCTGAGGACTAAGAAAAAATACCTGAAGACTAAGGAAAAATGATATTGATCATTAAAAAGGTTTAGAGAGTGTGTGTGTGTGTGTGTGTGTGTGTGTGTGTGTGTGTGTGTGTGTGTGTGTGTGTGTGTTGACAGTGATTCTGACAATTATATCTAACCTAGTTTCCCTAGTGAAGTAAAATATTTAGGGGGGAAGAACCCAATCAGAGCAGTGCATAAGACAGTGCAAGTTCTGTGATGGTAAACTGGTCGAGAGGAATCTAGTTTGGTGTAATTTGCTTGCATCTCAGGAGGCTGGAAGAGAGGGACGGAGCTGAAAGAACAAGAAACAAAAGGACAGAGGAAGATGCAAGTCAGGAAGCAAATGCTTCCTCAACTTCCATTGCAACTTTTCATTCTTCTAGCTCTTTGGAGGATAAATTACAGCAGCTTAAACCCTTTTATCAAAGTGTAATTGTAACACCTCTGAATTTGTCCTGAAGTCTGTAAACCTCCAGAGGCTAACGGAACCAAGAACAATGAACAGCCTGTCTTTTCAGAAAGAATAAATCAGACCAGATAAACTTGATCACTTTTTCTGCTCTGAATAATATCGTTATTGGATTAAGGTGGTTAAGAAAATGTACCATGTAGAGCCAGATCGTGGTGCCACTGAAATCGATATAAAAATTTCATTGCCTTTAATGAGTCCTTAATCTGCAGAAAAGCATCTGAACGTATCCCTCAAACGCCACTTGAAAAATTAATTCGTATTTGTTTGATTATGAGTACAGCCACATGTAGACTGAAAAAGTGTCTAACAATGAAGTCCTATTATGCTATGGAATAGTCTTTCAAGGGGAACACTGGGAGTCTTTTAGCTTGAATTGCTCACATGTAGTCTGTGCAGAGTACATGAGTCTACTTTTAAAGAGCATTCCTTTAGTGACAGAGGAATGGCTGGGTGATCTAACAGCTCTTCTCCATCTCCTTCTGTGATGCTATGATTTCTTCACACTTCCCTTATTTGGAAACTAAGATAACAAATGACTGTCTCCTTCCTGGTAAAACATCCTTTCCACCCTTCTGTGTATCTTCTCTCTCTGTCTCATTGAGCAATTCCAGAGTTCACTCACACTGATGGCCTGGGAGTGTGATTAAATTGTGATTTACTAAACCCTGCCAAACCTAGAGTAAAATACTTCTAACATATCCCAGCTGTTCATCATATATAATCCTTAAGAGTTATTTTTATTTTTTTAAATGTCAAAGTGATGTACTGTGGAGCCATGACCCCCAGAAACTTCCCTGTTGCCTGCGTATCTGAGGGACACTCTTTGCTCATTTATATAGCATTTTCTTATGTTGTCAGTGTCTGGTTAGAAACACTGGCAGGTAGTTTTCCTGTCAACAACCAGCACAAAGGACTTCAGGATAATGTTATGAATTCAGTCCCATGTAGTAACTTCCATATGCAATCTGTGCTTTAAAAACCATGCACACACACAATTGTATAGTAATATTGAGTGATTGTGTGCAGCCATTTGGTCCTTGGGAGCAGCTGAAAGGAAAGTCTCACAGACTCTAAGGTCAGAAGGGACCAATGTGATCATTTAGTCTGACCTCCTGCACAATGCAGGCCACAGAAGCTTCTGTAATAAACCCCTAACCTAAGACTGAGTTATTGAAGTCATCAGATAATGATGTAAAGACTTCAGGGTACAGAGAATCCACCAGCAAGTGACTTGTGCTCCATACTGCAGAGGAAAGGAAACCCCCCTCCCCAGGGCCTATGCCAATCTGCTCTGGAGGAAAATTCCTTCCCAACTCCAAATATGGTGATTAGCTAAATCCTGAGCATGTGAGCAAGACTTACCAGCCAGACACCCAGAAAGATTTCTCTGTGAGCACTGGTTCAGGCCTGTAACACTTCAGGAATGAGAGCTTATCTTTATTGAGGCAGAGCATTGATTTCTCTTTTGCCATCTTCAGTGGCACACTTTTTCATCCTGAAAACCTCCTTCATGATTTCCACAGGGGGCAGGTATGCAGGAAAACTTTCTGTCTCTGATGGATAGTGGGGGGAGACCTCAAAGTTTGCATGGAGGTGTGGATTAGCTATACAATTGGCCCTTGGATCTGGCAAATCTCCTAAGATCTGTACAGGCCTTGGAGGCCAGATCCTCTGCTTATCCTGTAGGGGCAAACCCATTCTATCCCATGGAAGAATTTGAAGGAAACTCCTCAAATGGAACTTCCATGGAGTTTTCCTCCCTGAGTGCTTTCTTGAAGCAGTTTTCACAGAATCCGTGTAATTCAGATTTGTTATGCACCAAATGCCTCGTTTGGGATCTGAACCCAATGGTCTTCTGGCTCAGTGCTACCAACTGAGCTATATAGGGCAGATGCCACCCGAATGGAACTCGGTACAGCTGGTTCATCTCATCTCTTTTCCAGGATTTGCTTGCAGGTTGGAAGTTGGGGATGTCTTCTGTTCAGCATTTTGGGGTTGCCATGTCGGATAGATGTACACTATCATTACCCTTTTTATATAGAGTCTGGGGCTTTGTAACTAGAGAGGTGTTCATTAAACTTAGGCTTTGTCTACATGAACACTTCTGTTGGTAAAAAACTATCTCCGGACCAAACGAAGTTTCACTGACAAAAGTGCCAGCGAGATGCTCTCCCGCAGACATAGCTATCTCTCATTGGCATAGAGAGCAGCTTCATGGGAAGCCATACGGCAGGAAGCTGTGCCATTGCACGGTCTATAGACATAGCTTAATTAATCTATGGCTAAAGTATCTGCTTGCCAGTTAAGACAACAGCTGAGCATGCAGAATACCATTCCAGGTACATGATATCTTTCAGGGGATCCAGTCATACCACTTTACTTTCAGCCAGAGTTGTTATAATGCCATTTACTTTAATTGACTACTCCTGTAAATTAAAGGCCCCTCATTTGGACTGCTTAGCACACACAGCATCATTTATTGCTTTCCACCATTGGAGTATGAAAGGATTGTTTCTTCCCACTTCTACAGTCCACCGGGGCTTTAATGTTCTTGCTGATTACCACTGACCCAAAAAGTTTGCCTAGCATCCCTTTTATGGTGTATATACCAGTGAAGCTTAAAGTCTCTCCTCTCCCCTAGGCTTCGCTCTGCAATCTCATCTAGTCTGACAGCTGAAATGCCATATTTTCATTCCTTGTCCTTTGTAGGGAAATGCTTGATCTATTAATGTCTGAATATTTTAAAAGGTTTTATATATCAGAAAGGTAGGGAAATTTGAAAAGGTCTGCATCCCTGCAAAGTGCGTGTTTATAATATAAAGCTCCCAGCTTCATTTCAGATTGGGTCTCTACCAACATTCTCCATCACTCTGTGCAACCATATAAAACTAGAAGTTATTGTAATGAAGGTTGTTCTCTCTGCGTTGCCCATTATGGTTTTATTTGTAAGATTTAAATATGTTTTATGGGATTTGAAAGCCAAAGAAGTGAAAGCTGAAAAACATAATGAAATAAAATATTCTGCCATCCGGCAACCACTTCCCATTATATCACATAATCCCTAACATTAATGAGTGTGTTGTGTATGTGTCATGATCCTGTCCTTGCCAAGCCTGACAATAACAAGCGTTTGGGGTTTCCTCGAGAGAGTAATTTAAATGTGCTCATGCTGCCACTATCTGTGGGTGTAGCCTCACCTGTATTATCAGTGTGTTAATGAGTGTGGTTCACTCTTATGCTAGACCCTTCCCCCAATATAATTCCTTATAACCACTCAGAAGAGAAGTAAAGAGACATTGGTAACAAATAGATCACTCAATACTATAAAATAAAGAAACATGAAAACAGATTTCATCTGAGGTTGTTAGGCATTTTCTGTTACTAGAGCATTACCTCCACTCTTGGGTCATTCAAGACTTTGGGTCATTCAAGGGCAGTCACTGGAAAAAACCAAACCATAGCTGTACAACTTTATAGCAGGATAAGGTCTTGGTAACAGCTAGTGACCAATACCTCTCGTTCAGCTGCACGTGCTATAACACACAGTGGAGCTTCACCTGTTTTAAATGAGGTTGGCTTTGAGCAATTCAGGTACCTTGTGGCAAGTTAGAATTTCTACAGCTGAATGAGAGAGGAGGGAAAGGCTGAGAAATGTACAGAATCCATTCAGACCTATAGACGGTGAATGAATCAGTGGTTGGGAACCCATTCTGCACTTTGACTGAGATCTCAAAACTTCATGTGCACCAGGAGCTGCCTCACTGTAAGGAGGACAGAAACATTTCAAAACCTTCTGAAATGTTCATGAACTGTTAATATGTACCTGTCTCTGCTGAGCAGGGCAAGGCTTACTGGTATGAAATGTCAGTTTTCAGTATTTCTCTAAAAAGCAGAAATTTTCTTTTTATATCAATTTGTTGGACTTGAGATAAGAAATCTGCTATTATTTCTTTTTGTTAATCCTTAGATTAACTAAAGTGTGCACAGGCTTTCCTTGGGTAGAGAAGAAAACCAGTGACTGAAAAAAACAAAGGTTTCTTTTGCTATTATTAAAAACCAACATTTATGCAAGGAGAATATTGTATAAATGTCCTACTCTTGGTATATAAAAAGAGAGATTTGGACAAACTCTTAGGTCTGTCTAGATGTGCTCCTTAATGTACAGTCAGTGTATATAACTGTATGGCATAAGCCAGGAATTCTCAAACATTTTTGTAGTGGGGCCCACATTTTTATAAAAAGATTGTCCTGTGCATACCAGCTCTCCTCCCATTTGCATTCACTGGACATCTCTGTATCAACTGCACCAACTATTTATATGAACAAGTAATAGTGGGAAAATACTTAATGTATTTTTAAATTCATGTGGCCAAATGGCTCTCCCAGGACCACTAGCAAGGACTCTGTGAATCACCAACAGTTCATGAAAAATGCATGAGAAGACTTGATATAAGCTATTGCAGAAATGATGGCACTGAAGTGGGAGGGCTCTCTGGTCTACACTACAGATCTACCATGGTATAACTATGTCATTCAGGGGTGTGAAAAATCCAAAACCCCCATGACTTAGTTATACCAACCTAGTCCACTGTGTAGGCAGCACTGTGGTGGTGGGAAAGCTCCGCCTGCCAATATAGCTACTGCCTCTTGAAGAAGTGGATTAACTATGGTTAAAGCAGTACATTTGCGTATTTGTATCGGTGCAGCTACGCCGAGACGATGTTTTAGTTGTAAACTTGCCCCGTCTTGTGTGGCAACATGGTCCAGTGCGTAGAAGTCTGCATTGGGACTTAGGACACAGAATTGTATTCCCAGCTCTGCTCCTGACCTATTGTGTTACCTTGGACAAGTTATTTCAGGACTTGGTGCCTCTGCTTTTTCTCACTCGCCTTATAGATTGTAAACTCTTTAGTGCAGGGATGGCCTCTTACTGTGTATTTGCATATTGCCTAGCACAATGAGACCCCATTGCAATTGGACTGTTAAGCACTACTGTAAATAAAAATAAATGATTAATAAGCTACCTAAGTTACTTATCAGTCAAGGGAGCACTAACACTTAAGTACTTATTCATCTTGTCTTCTGCATGTGAACTTGCAGTCAGAGGCCAGTGCTGAAGAAGCCAAGGATTTTAATAAATACTTAATGCTTAACATTTGCCCTGCGTTCTTTCTAAACCAAAAATGAAGATGGAGGTCATGTGGACTTGTGATGTAAAATCCAGTTCTGGCTCTCTCCAAATAGCACCCTGCTGCAGTCAAAAAATGCTTGGCTTCTCCAGGATTCATTCTGTGTGCTGTTATTCCTCTGCAAAGAAATAAGGAAGAGACCTTCCAAATTTTATGAAACCACTGCACAAAAAGTCAAAATTTTAAAGGCTACAGAGTTTTGTCTGTCCTGCTGTTCCCTTGTTTATATGCATACTACTAGTTTTCTCAGCCTGAATTTGGGAGGAGAGGAAAACATGAACAGGCATTTTGGTTTCCTTTCAGTTTCGTTGAGCAGCTAAATAAAAAGAAAGATATGAACATTTAGGGCCTGATTCAGATCCCATAGAGGTCAATAGCAGTCTTTCTCTTGACTTCAGAGGGCTTTGGATTAAAGATATGGGTTGTCACTATGGGTTGTCACAGATAGCTGATTGGTTCAGGGACGGCTATTGGAGAGAGTAACTCCAGAAGTTAATGATATAGCCATAGTGCACTTTTTCATTGCCATAACCATCTAGATCGCTGTTGATGTAGACAATACAATGTATAATTAACCAAAGGGGTCATTGAGGTGCATACTTAATAGGATTCTAGAGAGACCACTAATGAGATCTGAACCATGTCCTACCATGCAGCCTTCCTCAGTAAGGGCATGATGGCCCAATGATGTGACATGTAAAGAGTGTGGGGATACATATGTGTGGTAGGTGAAAGGAACCCTCAAAGCTTTACAGGGATCTAGAGCAACTTCAGATTAAAATTAGTTAGAGATTTTTTTGTTTTTTAAATTGATAGCTTTTAAAGCACCTGTCTTGGCTCCTTACGTCCACTTACTCAACTCTGCTGGTGAGGATGGAATTATATAAAGTTAGTTTCAGAGGCTCATGCCTTGGATAAATGAACTTTGCCTGGGTTTAGCTTTGAAAGTACCGATCTCCACTGCCTGAAGGTGAAGAGACATGTTGCTCCCTTTCTCTCCGATGGCCTTAATTAGTTCTGCCTTATCTAGATCTCAGGTGTGCTTCTCTGGCTTTCCCATGTTCAGACTGTTTTTGTTTGTTTGCTCTCTTGAATTCCTTAACACAGAAGCCAAACTTCTCTTTCCTCTTACTGAACCTTGTCCAGCCATGGTAGCAGTCTTATTTGACTACTACCTACAGTGCCCTTTGTTTACAGGTACTTGGCTTCTCTCCCACATTATAATCTTGCAGCTCCAGTAAAGAGAAAGCAATTGGGGAATGTGTATGGAAAGGGGGGAGGGGAGACAGCTGAGGCAAAGAACAGAAAGCTGACTTCAGAAAACAGCTTGCCGTCTCCTGTAGTTTTGCAAGTCAGATAAGAGAGTCAGACTCTGTGCTCCAGGGTTTCACCTGCGCCTAAGACATCTCTTTGATGCTTTTTACACAGAGTGACTGAAGAAGAATGATGGTAATAGTGTTCAGGCAGTGGGTATTTATGCACCTCTTCCTCTCTCATTGGAAGAAGAAAGGATTCCTCTTCTGAGGAATGTTTAGATTCCTCCGTTAATAGACTGACTTTAACGAAGGGCTGTTTTGTAATATGGTACTTGGAAGAACAAACTAGAATTCAGCAAAAAGCAAAAATGTATATTTTCCCCCGGTATATATCCCCCCCACCAAATCTCTTGTATATACATCAGTGTGTCGTGTGTGTCTATGAGTAATCCCAGAAAGAGATCCAAAGGGGTAGCCGTGTTAGTCTGTTGCAGAGAATTTTGCTGTTACAGTCTGACCTGATCCTATGTCATACACCTCCCTGCATTTATTTTCCTCCCATTCTGTAAGTTCCCCATCTTCAAAGTGTCTGATGAAGGGGATTTTCTCCCATGAAAGCTCATGTGATAAATAAATCTGTTTGTCTTTAAAAGTGCCACAGGACTCTGTTTCCCAGAAAGAGAGTGACAATTTGAAGGAGCTGTTGCTCAGCTAGTACAATTCTGAAAGTGTTAGGGAGGGGATTCCCTGTCTATGTGCCAACACGTTGAGGGACAAGGGGTGAGGAGGAGGTAGGAGGGGGCTACCCAATCTGTTACTTAATAAACTTCAGCACCCTGTTACTGCTGTGTTTATACACTGAGCCATTGCAGACCTTCAATGTTATCACAGAGCTTTAATGTTTAATTCACTTTGATTTGGTCTACATAAACATCAAGTGTTTCTGCAGGCAAATCCAAGGTGTCTAAGGACCCCTGCTGGGAATTAAACAGTAGAAAGACCTTCAGAGAAATTAGAGAAGGGGCATTTTATTGGTTTTTACTGCAGTTCTGCAATTTCGCCCTGTTTTCTGCATTGCCTCCCTCCTTCCCTTCTTTAAATGACTCTACAGGGCAGATTTATTTTAATATCATTTCCTCACCCACTCCATACCTGACCTGTGTGAGTTGTCTATGGTAAGATTAGAAAAACAAGCAAATGTTTAATTTGTGAGGGGGAGGAGAAAGGAATCAAAGGCTCTGGTGCGGCTAGAGAACATGAAGTGCAAAAATAGGCATATTCAAACCAGCTCATTAGAAAATGTAAAGAGATCAAATCAGCTCTTCCCCTGCTTATGTGTTCATGTTATCAGGCTCCGTGTATTTCATGAGGAGTCAATACAAAAAAATTAACATTAATTAAGGTCCAAATTCTTTAGCGTCGATGTCCAGCCAAATACCTGGTCAGATACGAAGGCAGTGGGAAGGAATCATTTTCCCTGTGACATGAAGCCATTACAGAGCGGTTACTAAGCTTTCCATGGAAGCTTTTACCTCATACAGCCTACCCTGCCCCGGTGTGCATACCTGCCACAGGGTGGAGACCCCTGCCAGAGCCCGACCTAACACCCCATGTATTGTGACAGAGACCCAAGGAGCTTTAGAAAAAGCCTATGTCTCCTGCTGCACATCCTGCCCCACCCACTTTGTCAGTCAGAGCCTCCAATTCTGTAAGTTCTCCATCTTCAACATCTGATGAAGTGGGATTTTCTCCCATGAAAGCTCATGCAATAAATCAATTTGTTAGTCTTTAAAAGTGTCACAAGATTCCTTGTATGATTTGTTGAACTGGATAGGACTTTTTCATTAGACTTCAGTGGACTTTGATTCAATCCTCTACTCTCTTGAAGGGGATGCTTCCAAGGTTAACTGGTCATGTTGGCTGGTGCAAAGGATAAAGATCTATAATAATGTATGAAAACAAGTGAAAGAAGATGTAGATTCTCAGGAAAAATCCTTTTTAATGGTGAGCTTTGCTAGCCTATGGAACTCTCCAAGGGAATTGTTGGACATCCCTTCCCTTGAGTTATTTAATACTAAATTGGACTGTAGGGAAACTGGCAGTGGGATGGACTATTGTAGATGACCAAATAGGTCTTCTCCATTGTGAGGTGCGTGGGTGTATTTTCATTATAATGAAAATTCTCATGACATTTAGGATGGGCATCAAACAAAAGGCTACATTGAGAAAGATTTTTTTATCCCTCAGAACCATACAGCTTCTGATTTGACGCAATCTTTTATTGCCATCATGAGTCTGAGAGCCTTACTTTATGTGCGTGCTCAGGTAATACCTAGATTTTGGGTTCAAGTGCTATGAAACAGTTGTAGACTTAAACAAAGTGTGATAGTTGATGTTGTTTGCATATGGACACACATAAGGCCCTTCCAATTCTCACTTACTTTGCTGTTTTTTCTTTTAATTTCCTTTTATTTTCTTTATTCCTCTATAAGGGAAAATTCAAATGGCAGCAGAAAATCTCTCTGTTATATACTGCACAAACCCAGAAAACTGGAATACATGTGAGGGGAAATAAAAAAGAGTTGGGTCTGTAGAATTACTATAATTCACTTATGGGTCTGATTTTTTCCACAAACTGCCTACCTGATTACCATGATTGTGCATGCCGATTGAGTAACTGCTTGTGCAAATAGCTAACTGGTAATTTGCAAATGCAATTAGCATATTTTTGTGTGGGCAATCACAGTAATTGCAGGTGCCTAACTTGTATGTACTGTAGTACTTTTCAACTTCAATATGCTTTATGAAGATTGATTAAACATTAATAGCAGTAACAGTAAAATTAAAAAAATACATTTGAGAGCATTATCGCTACTTACTTTCTTGCAAGTTGCATACATTTAAGACATAAAATACATGTTCAACAAAAGGGAGCTTTTTTTTAAAAAAAAAACCCAGCTGTTTCACTACATTACTGATATCATAGTTCTTGGAACAGACAGACAGATTTAGGTCTGCGTGTATGAGGATTTGGGTTCTTTATAATGCAATCCCAAGAGAGCTTCCTACGGAGGTAGAATGTAATATGGGAAGTTGTGGTGCGACTTATTATTTAGATAGCACCATACATGCATGAGACACTTTACAAATATGAAGGGGGAGAAAAGTTCTCCCTTGAATAGCTTATAGAGATGAGGACAATATGGGTATGAAATGGAGAGCCACTATGCCAAATTCAGCAAGTAATGGAGTAGCTGGCCCATTAAATGAAACTGGGCTCCTATCTCCTGTTCCAGTCCAGATGCTCCCACTTGGGTCAATTTAAAGGGTGGGTAGTTACCAAAGGTCAGTCAGCCATCAGGCAGGAGAAGGGTGGGAGATAAGAGCTACTAGAGACAGACATGGTTCCTGAGAGAGGGCTGATGAACAGAGCAGCAAGAAGTGTTTTCTGGCTGGTATCCCCAACCCAGGACTGGAGGGCTGCATATGCCTGAAGGCAGCAGGAAGAAGCTGCAGCAGCAGCAGAGGGAAATGCCTATGGCTTTAAGCCAGAGAGCCAGAGCCAAGGGAAAAGAGGACTGAATGAAAGGGGTTAGCCACTGATATCTTCTCACTGGAGAGCTGGACTCAGAGGAAGAGTGAAAGGGCCAGGGGGAGTGAGGGATGTTCCCCAGCACAGGTGCTTCCAGCAAAATGGCTATGTGGGTTCCTGCTAGGAAGATCAGGGTGGCACCCCAGAAGGAAGGGCGGAGGTAGCTGTCCTGACAGAGGGATGGAAGTGTGTGGCTACTGAGCCTAGCTGTGATGGAAGATACTGGAGTATAGTGGGAACAAAGACAATGTGCACTAGGGTGGTGCAGAATATGTCTTGGGACTTTTGTTGTGGACTGTTTATACAAGGTTTTTGTAATAAATTGGTCCCCAGGAGAGGTTTTAAGTAAGAGTCTGAAGTGGAGTCTTTCAAGTTTCCCAAGAGGGAACTTGTAGCGCTGCCATGAGGCCAGAACGGGACGGCCATCATTTGCACCAATGGTTCTCAAGGGGCACGCAAAGGTCTTCCAAGGGGATACATCAACTGATCTAGATAGTTGCCTAGTTTTACAACAGGCTACATTAAAAGCACTAGCAAAGTCAATACAAACTAAAATTTCCTACAGACAAAATGAGAAAGTAAGCTTTTTTCCCAGTAATAGTGGGCTGTGACACTTTTGTATTTTATGTCTGATTTTGTAAACAAGTAGTTTTTAAGTGAGGTGAAACTCCTTGAATGGGTTACAGTAGTCTGGATAGGTGGAGAACCACTGATTTACACAATATAGGAAGGCTTCGAGGAAAAAAATTGTGATTTGTAGAAATTTAGGGCACTAGGTACAAAGGAAAAAAGGAGGCTGTTCTAAGTGTAGTGGATGGCACAAATAAGGCACAAAGGCAAGAGAAGAAGACTAATAAAATCATACTAAATAGAAAGCTCTGTTTTGTTGTTTTCACCAGCACAGTAAATCTTTATTTTGCCATCTACTGTATTGTGTGCATGCACTGTAATCCAGTTGCTTTTTCAGTATCGTGTGTCTATGGAAAAGTCTTTGTTTGCTGCTGCTGTTCCTCACCATCATACATCGTTTCATAGTGGCATTCAGCAAACTGATAAATGTAGTGTTGGCCAGAATTGACATCTTGTTTTCTTCAAGTGGGTGTAGGTGAAACTTGACTCCCTAATAGTGCTGGTGGTCTGTCAACTCCTTACATGAGTCGAACGCAAACCAGCTGTTTATCCCAGTTAGCAGCCAGCTATTCCTAAACCTCCATATTTAGTTTTCACCCAAGTTGTGGCCATCTTTGCAGCCTTCAGGTTGCCTGTCCTCTTTAATTAGTCCTTTCTTTTCGTAGTCTGTCATTTTCTCCGTGCCTGGAAAATGACTCGAAGTCAGTATTGATCAGAACAAACTATTCATACTCTTCATTAAGATGAGCAGGGGTCAGAAGTGGTCCATACGCTTTTGTAATATTTTAAAAATTCAATGTATTATTTTAAATAAGCTTCAAATTAAAGTGAATCTGTAGAAACATAAATCTGTAGGAATAGAAATAAGATTCCCTAATACCATGCCATCATGGCTGAAGAAATGGTTGTGACTTAATCACAGGCTGAAATGGCTGCTTTGTTGGGTGTAGATCACCAGTTTTCCTCCATTATGTGATGGGATATGAAAAATAACTCCTTGCTCCTCTTAGTTGGTTTGGTTTGCTATTGCGGTGGGGTACCTCTGACATGTCAACATACTGGGGTTGTGCCCTGGTTCAGATTCTTCTTTACTGCTTTCTTCTTTCATTACTGCTTCAAAGAGTGGTCCAGTTCTGGCTGAATAGTTCATTACCGGGCTTTGGGGCAAAGGGCCACTGGAGGATTTAGATGGTGAGTCAAAGTCCAACATTATTAGGAAGAAGATGGTTTACTTATAAGTGTGTGAGAAAACTCTGCTCTTAAAGAAGGGCCCTTTACTGTACCTTAGCAGAACCAAGCTGTGAAGAACAAGGAGAGAGAGACAACACTAATCCAGTATTGTATAGAAGAGGGAGGGTTTATTTCACAGACACCAACTTTCAAAAATTACATAGTCCATGAGTTTGCCTTGTCTTTAATTAATCCCTAGGACAGGGGTTCTCAAATCCTTCAGTGTTGTGACACAGTTTGGAGGGCTCCCAACCATGTGCGACGCACTGAGGCTCTCCTGGCAGCCAGCACTTTTGGCAGTGAATAAAATTAAAATGACCCCCACCACTGAAAGCAAACTGCCTGCAAAGGCAGTTTCAGCGGTGGGAGGCCTCAGAGGCAGCTTCCACCACCACCAAAGAGCTCCCGTCACTCTTCGTTTCAGCAGCAGCTTTTAAAGGGCCCGCAGCCTGGCACCACAACTCTTTCAATGGTGGTGCAAGGGGGCTTTCATCAGCATGCTGCTAGTCAGTGACACACTCAGAGGTTGTACCGTGACACAGCAGTTGAGAACCACTACCCTAGAGGCTTGCTGTCTTATTTAGACACACACAAACAACCGAAGGAAACAGCTTAGTCACCAGAAGGAAAGTTTTGTGCTCTTCAAAGAAAAGTGAGAGGGAGGGAAAGTGAAGGGATAAAGAACGTTGGCAGTTTGTGGGGAGGCCAGCCTGATATCTCCTGGTTTTGGATATCTGGCTTGTTCCTGCCATGATATACATTTGGATGGGTCTATAGTTCTGTTAAAGTAATCATTGGCTCTGGTTTAGCTCCAGCTGAGCTGGCAATCAGATTGGTGGTGGCTTTTAGGAGGCCCAAGGCAACAGAATTACAATGGGCAAAATATCAGCTCTACGGATGACGAAGTTGCTGATGAGCATGATGGGGAGGGATTCTTTTTGGTTTCCAATGAGGACTGGTCACACAACTCCACTTGTTTATCCACCAAACAACTAATACCTTTCGAGCATTTGAATTTCTTTGCCTTTGACTGGCTTATGTCTGAGTTACAGGCTGGTTTGCCAGGCCAAATTCATCCTGTGAAAGAGAACAATATACAGACCCCAGTTTGAGTGTTGGCCAACATTCTTTTGTAAATGTGAGGTGTTCCATTACATAAATGTGGGGCTCTTGTATCCTTAGTGCCTGGTAAGTTTTATATGTCTAATTATTTGTATTTGGTTACAATACTGCGTAGACGCCAGGGCACCATTATGCTAGACATGGTACAAGCATAACAGACTGCACCTGCCCTGAAGAGCTTACATTTTAAGTGCAGACTGTATAGACAACAGATGGATCTAATGTAGGTTGAGGTGTGTGTGGGGAAATGGATAACAAACACATATATATGGAATATATTATGTATTCCCATCCCCGTTATATGCTCACTTGACAGTTTGTGTTCATAAGTTCAGGTGGCTCCATACAATTTTTGACGGGCAGGTGTCCATACCAGAAAGACTTGAGACTGGACATCTGTGTTGATGGCCTCCACCGAAAGAATAGAGGCAGGTATGATTCCTGTCACCATAGTATGCAGGTCCTTCAGAAATTTTAATGTATTTATCCTCACAACACTCCTGTGAGGTGGGGTAATTTTGTTATCCCCATTTTGCAAATTGGGAACTGAGGCACAGAATGGCTAAGTGACTTGCCTGAGATCACACAGGAAATCTGTAGGGGAGCAGGGAATTGCCTTTGCGTCCACCAACCCCAGGCTAGCAGCCTATAACTTAGAGTGGGGAAGCAGGAGAAGATTACATTGCCATGGCCAGTACTGTAGGTGTGTGGATAGAGAATTTAAGATGAAATTCTGGTCCTTTGAAAAGAAAACTCCCATTTCTTCAGTGGCACCAGGATTTCATAAAATCCCTGGCCCCAGTTTCCAAATGAGCACTCCATTTACAAAAGAATTACTTTAATAGGTAATAACCCGTAACACTTGCTGGACTAGGAATAATTAGGAAGGTTTTTGATTTTTTAAAAACTTAATCCTTAGATTAGGTACACAGTTAACTAACATGCAAATTATAGGCATGAGACTGCCCTCCTGGTTGGCTTGCAGATTTTAGAGCCAATCGAGTCACAGCCTGCTCAGAGAATTTGCAGTGCTTGTTTCAGTGACCAAAGAAAACATAATGGCTTCTCTAAAAACATTAGGTTTTATCAGATAAAGGCAATGCATTTGACAGGATAGTGCTGTTATAAGTCTGACGTTGGAAGCCTTCCTTAAAGGGCTGTTTGTCTGAAATATGCTTGACCTCCAAAAGACTGTAACCACTTGAGAATTACAAAATATTCACAATGGGACAGGAATTAAAGTTCTTATTTAACTGAAAAAAATGATTCTATGTGGGGACAGTAGTCATTAATCATCACCATGTCACTAGTTTATATATGAACAAATCACTAGAGCCCTGCAAATCCGTGGATATCCACATTATATCCGTGGATATCCGCATCCACGTATATAATGCGGATATCCGCAGACCATTTCTTGCAGATGCAGATCTGATACAGATCCACATATTTTTATCTCTACAGGGCTAGAGCCCTGCAAATACGCGGATATCCACGGATATAACACAGATATCCATGGACCATTTCTTGCAGATGCAGATTGGATGCGGATCCACATAGTTGTATCCGCGCAGGGCTCTACAGATCAGCTGTACAAATTGTTCAAATAAAATAAAATACTTTTAGTTAAGTGCAACATATTAACTTGTGTACTATAGGGAATAATCATTCTTATTTGAGGGGGTGGACAAGATGACCTAGGATATCTTTCATCTGACTTTTATAAGCCTACACACTTCATATATTTTAGCAACCACTAAGAACTGCAGTTTAAAGTGTCCGTTAGATCCTTATCAAGATTACTGTAGCTAATGAATGAACTTCTAAAGGTTCTTCACGTTTCGGAATGTTGCCTATACTCTTGAGAATGTGGAAGCCCCACGTTACTGCCCGAGAGCTCATCTTGCTACCTATCCAATACCCATAAGCAATTCCTTTCCCAAAGAAATAAGCAGATACTCCTTGATCCTACTCCCACTTCCCACACAGATTCCTTCCTTCTCCTTTACTGTCTTATCTCGGTACCAGGGGCCACTGTTTCTGACTAATGTTCCAACCTGAGAACCTTTGCTTTCCCTGGAACCAGCAGAGTTATATAATATGTTCCTTTTAGGAGCATCCTTCTTGCTGCATGTCACAAATGCATTTAAAAGAAGTGTGGTATTTTTAAGAGAGTTGCTGTTTGTGCTGTGTTTTCTAGCAGCCTGTGCATCCATGTATGCGTGTCAGGATGGACAGGCACCAACTGATTCCAGTCAATTTAGGATTAACTACAGTGCAGTTTCTTCCTCCACCTTATTCTGTGGTCTGACTTCCCCCTCAGGATGATGCTCCTTTGCCTTCAGATGGTTTTTAGTGGTTTACATAAACGTCAGAAGGGGCCTAGGGGACTCTTAGTGAGAAACCCAAACCAAAATCCAGATGTGAACTTTGGAAAAGATTGGATCTATAACCCATGTTTTGCATTAGGAGAATATAATAAGATGAGAGAAAGTTGGGAAGACAAGTCTGCTAGAGCAGACCATTTGAGAGAGAGAGAGGGAATTGACTGAGGGAGAGCAACTAATGATTTTTAGGAGTCTGACCCAAACAAATAAACAAACAAAACCCCAAAACCAAGGAGGCAGGCGGTGGGTGTCTACTTCAAGCTTGTCCAGCAGAGGGCAATGAAATGATTAGGGGGCTGGAGCACACGACTTATAAAGAGCAGGTGAGGAAACTAGGCTTGTTTAGTCTGCAGAAGAGATAAATGAGAGGGGATTTGATAGCAGGCTTTAACTACCTGAAAGAGGGTTTCAGGGAGGATGGAACTAGGCTGTTCTCAGTGACAGCAGATGACAGAACTAGGAACATTGGTCTCAAGTTGCAGTGGGTGAGGTCTATGTTGGACATTAGAAAAAACTTTTCACTAAGAGGGTGGTGAAGCACTTTAGTGGGTTACCTAGATAAGTGGTGGACTCTATCCATAGAGGTTTTAAGGTGCAGCTGAAAGCCCTGGCTGGGATAGTTTAGTTGGGGTTGGTCCTGCTTTGAGCAGGGGGTTTTGGACTAGGTCAGTGGTTGTCAAACTTTTTCCCCTCAGCACCCAATTGGTAAAAATCATTTATGCCCCTGACCCAACTATTACACCTTTGAGCGATGCATTCCAGTCTTTCAGCAGTGGCAGCAGGGCATGCCACAACTCAGTACCTGAGCATCTGTGACCCAGTACTGGATCCCAGCCTGTAGTTTGAAAACCATTGGGCTAGACGACTTCCTGAGGTCTCTTGAAACTCTTATCTTCTATGATTCAATGATTCTGTGCTTTTTCTTTCGTTGTCCCTTAGATGCAGATATTTGTAGTCCTGTGGACTTGCTCCAGAAATGACCTACAGGAGAAGAATTGTCACTGCAGTTCAGACAGGAAATCTAAAACCCATGGTGTTTTCTAAAGCAGAAATCTGGTGTCTGCAAAGAAAACATCTCTTGCATAGTAGCCTGTTTTCAGTGTCTCTGTTAAATGGTAGAGTAAAATCGTGAGGGGAAGGAATTTCAGTCTAATAAACAGGTAATCGCCATCATTTGTTGGGGCTATGTATTGAAAGTATGTGGAAGACTGAACACGACGCACAAGGATGTCTCAGGTGAAAGACCTCTGTATACAGCTTCATATGTTCATGAGCAGTTCCAAAGCAGCTTCTCTTCCCAGGAGCCATGCCTAGAGATGAATAGCCCTGGAAACTGGTCTTCTCCTTTTGCTTCCAGAGAGACTACATACAGAACTCGAAGACGGGCCTATAACAGTCTAAGCCAGGCATTCCCAACCCGTGGCCCATGGGGCTTTTTAAAGTGGCCCACACTCCTGCTGGCTGGGAGCTGGCAGCTGGGCTGCGGTCGCCTACCTCCAGCTCGGGGTCCTGCGCCTACTTAGCTGCGCTCAGCACATCTGATCTGGCGCATTCCCCTGCCTCCCTGTGCCCCCTGCCCCAGCGGAGGGGCATTGGCAGCTGCTGTGGGGGAGGAGCCAACTGCTGGAGCCACACCACTCACTGGAGCCCCGTCTGCGGCGGGTCAGGGAGCTGGGGGGAGTGGGTGGACTCAGTGCCCATGGCCAGGACAAGGCTCAGGTGCAGGGGCTGTAAGGAGGGGGTTCTGCGGGTGTGTGGAGGGTTCCCATGGGGGCTTCATGCTTGGGGAGGCTCCATGGGGTCCCTGGGGGGGCTCCAAGCTGTGGGGGGCTCTGCCTGGCCCACTTCCCACCTGGTCTGGTGTGCAGCTACTCGCCTCCCCTCTGGCCTTGGATATGCATGCAGCCCTTTGAAAAGAAATCTTTACAAAAATTTTTAATTAAAAATTAATTCAAATTCAATTAATTAAATGCAATTAATTAATTAATTAAATTGATAAATCATTTTAATTCAATTAATTGAATTTCAATTAAATTGTATTAAATAGACTGGTGGCCCTTCAGGGTTTTAAAAAATATATTTTCAGGCCTTGAGCCAAAAAGGTTGGGACTCACTAATCTAAACTGACTCAATTATTAGAACTGGACTAGTTTGGAAAATACATTGTACGTAAACGGATTTCTTTGTACTCCTACCTTTTGACCTATTTATGGTAGACACTATTGCCCAGATGCTCAAAATCCATGAGTCTGGTTCCAATGCAAATTTTAAAAATAGTAAATTTGGGATTCTGTTTGTTCATCCTCTAGGTTTTTTAGCCTTTAGGGTTCATGTTCTTTACAATGATAAGGGCTATAAACATCTCATGGTTTTGGGGGTTTTTTGGGTGTCTTTTTTTAAATGTAAGAATCTTGGGTTTCATTTAATCAAATGACTCCAGCTGCTGGATCTTTAAGAAAAACATTGGGTGCATATTGTGAGACTCACAATTAAAATCATGAGTTAGCAATATTGGGATGATCTGTTTGACTAGTAAAATGGCATCAACAACTGTAAAATTCTAATTAATTTTCTTAATGCTGCAGGTACACTGCGGATGTCTTCATTTTCTCTTTATGAATTGCTAAAAAGGATATGGAAGCACTACATAATATGCAGTATTTGATGAGTTAACTCCAGCTCCCCTTTGTCCTTTCTTCAAAATGGAGAAGAGACATAAGAAGAGCTGTTGAGAGACTGGCTGGGGAAAGCACCCATGCTTGGAGAACTGGGTTGCTCCCAAGGCTGGAGAACCTTTTGTGACATTTTTGCTTCCATTGCCTTGTTTTGATTTGTATTTTAGAGATTCTCTCCAGCTGCAAAGACCCTGCAGCCTGTTGCTGTGTATTTCTGCTCAATCAATCATCCCTTCCCACTTCCAGTTTACAACAGCCTTATCTATTTATTTCTTCTCTTGCTCACCCAGTCAATGTTGTTATTGCTAGTTACTTTTTGCCACCATGATATATTACAGTTCTAGGCTAAGGCCTATGAGGGAATACAAGAAGAGAGACTCGTCAAAGAAGTCTAAATTAAAGGCTGTGCAACCTAAAAGCAAAATTGCTGGAGACTGGACAGCTCAGGGTTTTGCTAATAAGATATGTAGCTTTTCCTTTGTTGGTCACTAGGGCTTCCCACTGTGTGTCCTGGATGAAAAGAAAGAATGGTCTCTGTCCAGGTCATAAACAGAAAAGTATCTAACTCAAAACATAATTGCAACAATCGGTATCCTTCTTGGCAGCCTCAGTATGGAGGCCAACCATGGAATGGCTGAGAGGCTGAACCACTTTTCACTTGGAGCATCTCCCTTCAGAACAGACTCCAAGCTCAGTGGTCAGGAAGCTGGCAATTCTCTTGACGGAGGGTATTATTTTCCAATAGCACTGTATTAATCTGGTCTGTTTTTCCATGAGTACTAAATTCACTTTAAAAAGTTCAGAAAGTAAAGGTGGGGGTAGAGAGAGGAAGTATCTGCTTCTCTTTCATCTTGCTGGGCGTGTCAGGTGGCTTCTGTCCAACTAACCAATCTTATCAAGGTAGTTTTTACTGAAAAGGCAAATAGGTAATGTAAAAGAACAGAACAATTGAAAAGCTACCCAGGAAAGATAGGCAATTGCAGAACACCTATTATTTCATCATCTAGTTTCCTGCTTAAAATCTTTAACTTTCAAATAGGGTTTCATGCACTCTCTCTTGCGCACATGCTCTCTCTCTCTCTGTTTAAAGTTTGTCTTGGATTGTAGGTCTTCAGTATTCCCTCCTTCTGCATTAGGAAATATGATATTGAAATCCTGTATGATGGTAACAGGATCCTTTGGTTCCCTGAGAGGGAGTTTCCAGTGTTGCGATATAGTATTAATTTCAATTTGGCATCTCTCTCATCAAACACAGATATGACCTGGATGCAGTGACCAACTTTTCCTTGTTCTCTCTGACAAGCAGGTATTTGTATCCATAAATAAGTCACCTATTAAAGCAATACTGGCAGCTTGTAAGGAAAGGGAAAGTTTCCAAGGCCCTTTGAAATGTTTCTGGAAGAGCATTTTGTTCTTTTCCAACCCTTTTGCACTACCTCTTTTTGTGCCAAAGAAGAGGAGGTGTGCCCGCTCATTGTAGGAAAAGTAGTGGTGTGTTGGATAAAAACCATCAGGGTCATGGCCCTGACATTTCTGTGGAGCGGGTGGAGGTCGTCGAAGAGACGGCTTACACCCTTTCTACTCATCACCACCTTCACTTTGCCAGCTGTGTAACAGCTGCAGCTGTTCAAGGGAGCCAAAGAGAGCCTCTGAAGAAGCTGCTAGTATACACTGAAGCTACAATAACTAGGGAAAATCTGTAACTAAAAAACAGACAGAACTTGGGGCTTGTCAACAAACAATATATATTTTTTTACTATTTGAATTATATTGGTTTCGTTGAAGTCATACAGTTCTCTCTGCTCCTCAGTCAGGAGGAGTTATGCTGCTGTAAGCAGCTTTATGTTGACATAGCTGTTTCTATAGGGAAGGGGAATAAGCTATCCCGATATAAGGCATCCTTATATCACTGTAACTGCAGCCACACTAGGGATTGTACCACTTTAATTACATATGTATAAAATAACAGCCCTCACTGAAATAGTTAAATCAGTGCAAAAACTGTCTAGACCAGACCTTAGAGGGATTTTGAGATGCATTCTTTCCCTCTGTCTTCTTACTGGTGTGAGGACAAGGAAAGAGGAAAGTGTGTACTCTCTGAGGTAAACTGCTCCTTGATAGCCTACTTTCTCCTGAAATTATGATCTACTCCAGAAGTTTCCAAACTTGTGACAGGAGGATCTGGCTAGCCACCTGGTACTGGCTCCTCTTCCTTATTTACCAGTGGTTAAAGTATAATTTGACAGGCCCCGGAACCCTCCTAATCTCCGGGCCCCCTTCCTGTATTGTCTGGGCCCCCTTCATGCATGCGTGGGCCCCAGCCCAGGTAGGCATTTGCAACCACTTCTCAGTACCACATGCATCAGTTATCGCTCCATAAAAATATTTATAATTGTATATGGCATTTATGTCTATAGCAATTATTGTCACAAACTAACAAACACTGCATAACACAATAAGTATTGTGATTAACAACGGTGGGGCATAGGACCTGCCAGCAGCCAGGGCAGGGCGGAACATGCGTTTCGCTGGATTTTTCTACTTTTAGGGGCCCTGGAACTCTGGCTCCTCAAATTTGTGGGCCCCAGAACTGCGTTCCAGTGCGTTCCCCCTTACTTTAACCTCTGTTATTTACAGATGCAAAGTCACATTAAAATGTATTGCAGTGTAAATTAAATACTTGCACAAGAGTTCCTTTCCATCTGAGCTCTTGATGTTTCCATGGGGATGCTCTGTGATGTCTACAATGCAATCTTTGTGTCAAGATGTGGTCCATGATACAAAAAGTTTGAGAACCTCTGTTCTGCCTATTATACAAATATTGATTGGTTGGTAGAAACCTGTCTAATGGCAGATGGGAGCATTACTTGGAGTATAATATAAATTGGTAGAATCATGGAGTGAGGTTCTGCTGGAAATTAGATTTTCAACACAATGGGCACTAATTTACAAATACAAGTCCCAAGTCTATTCAATAGCTGTTTAATTAAACTCCAGATATTTGGTAATTTTCTCATTAGAAAAGAAGGCTAAAGGTGACTGTGGATGCCACTGAGGAATGTGCTCGAATTTGAAGTCAGCTTTTAAGCCATGAGGGTGAGGCGGGGAGGGGGACCTCCAGTGCTTCATCTATCCTAAGTCCATTTACTTTAATATACTTTCTCTGTATTTTATGTTAAATGCCGTATTCCACGGGTTAAAATTAATGTCACATCCTTGATGGGACATACATTACTGAAGACAGCAAAGCTGCCCTCTGAGTGTCCCAGTGATATGTGGGATTTTGAATCTGTTTCCTGGCAGCTAGTGGTGCAGGACTTATCTTCTGTAGGTTTCTTAAGAGAACTTCGATCATTGAACATTGCATTGGGATTTCTCAGTTCTGATTTTATTTGGGTGGTAGTTTAACTTTTAAGCCTGTTATTTACTCTGTTACTCTCTCTACAAAGGGGTTGCTTTATTTGGTTAACTTGCAGTACTTTACAATGAAGCCCTGTTATCTGAAGAGGGCTGTTTTCCATCTCAATAATGCCAATCAGGGACAAGTGAATGCACAGCAATAGCAATAAAATAAGATGAATAATAGAAAACAGCACACACATCCTGAAAGAAAATGTTGGTGAGACCAGTCTTTTAGTAAATAGAAGTGATTGAGTTGGTACTTCTCTTGCAGGAATGAATGAATGAAGATCCTTTTAAAATACTGCCAGTATATGAACCGATCTGATTGTTGGGGGAGTTTTGTTCTATACCTGGAGTGCAGTAAAGCCTTAAGATCCAATATTTATAACTGCCCGCTAGAAAAAGCAAAAGTACTACATAATGTTCTACTCAGTGCTGTCGGAGTGAATGTTTATTTGAGGAGAAGCAAAAATTCCAGCCACACCTATCAAATCCTCCCTCCCCTATGAAGCTGAAGTGGTGAAATTCCGAATGGCAGAGTGAAGTAACTCTGTGAGCAGCAAAGGCTGTAATCCTGCTATATGATGATCCCTTCCAAAGGGAAGGGCTAAAGAATCATAGCACAGGAAATGACACATTATTGCTTTTAATAGTAGCTTGTATATTTCTGCAGACACTGGTACCATACCGCTCTGAGAATTGCAGAGGGCTTGTTTCCTCAAAGGGTGCAAGTATCATCAGAAAATTGGTAAAGTGTCCTTCCACACTGCTATAAGGAGAAAAGCAATAATCCAGAAGCCTAAAAACAAGTTCTATTAAAGAAATGTAGCAGCATATTTTTTGAGGTTGTGGGTGTGGCATAGCAAGGAGTGGGCTTGCGCCTGGCCCACCCACTTTAAAGCAGGCCCATCCAATCGGATTTTAAGCAATTCATTCCATTGTGTTTTTTTATCAGCCTCTATTTAACTTGTGACACAAGACTTTTGCCCACCCATGTCAACCCCAGGCCTTACCAAAAAATCAGTTCTGGCTATATCTCTATGTTGTGGTGATATATTTAGCTATGAAATTTGAAGTGCTTCCTGTTTTCTGTGTATCGCTGTACCTTTAAAAGTCTAAGCATTCTCCTTGAGTGCAGAGTTCAGCAACCGTAGCTGTTCTTAGCTCACAGCATAGACTTTCAGTGGGCATGCGTGCGTGCATGTGCGCATGCTGACTATGGTCTCCACTTTCATTCTTTCTATTGTTGCTTCTCTGTTAGGGCTCCTCTACACACAGGTTGCACCCCTTTAATTTAAATAGGTTTAAAAATGGCATCTGCTTTTATAGGAGTTTAAAACTGGTTGTATCCGTTTAAATTGTACCTGTAAATTTACTGACACAAGCTAGAGAACCAGATTAATGCTGACATTATACTAAAGTTGCACCAGTTTAACTCAAGAAGTTTTAAAATCACAGCTTTGAATTAAAACTGGTGCTACATTGTGTGTAAGCCAGAGCAAGGTGTAAAATCACAAGGTGATTTTGTCTGGTGTATATGCAAAACCATAAGAGCTATGGTTAGTGAGTCAGCTTGTAAAATGTAGTCAGATGATCTCAAGCATCACTCTGTTTTTATTTCTTAGTACTGGACTCTTTTTGAGTCTAAAATCTTGTTTACTATAGTTTTGGTTTCTTTCTGACTTCTCCAGTGTTCCCTCTTTTATCAGTCAGCCGATCCCTTGTCTCTAAACCAGAGCTGTTGTATTCTTGCTACATTAGCTATTACTGTTTACTGAGAAGTTAATGTAAATGAGGGCTGTACGGGGGAGTAGATGAAAGAGAAGGCATGGGAATTCTACTGTTTCTCTTCCTCAAGGCTGCCTGCGCCTGACGCTGCATTTATTACAGGTCCAGCATTGAGTGAGACAAATGATACAAGATGAAAGTCTGTGTGATCTCATTGATGGCAATAATGACTGAGGGACTTCTTATTCCCCCCCCCCATCTCAAACTTGGTACCATTATGAATTTCTTTCACTTCAGCACATTGTTCAGAGCCCACAGGTCTGGGATCCTTTAAAAGGCTTTTTTATGGTGCAATTTTGTGTGATTGAAACCACATTTTTATATGTGTCAAAACCAGTTCAGCAGTTAGAAAGAAATCATAATATAGATTGGATCATATTTCCTAAGTGGATGTCACCAGCTAATTCCTTTGTTATACCATTTAGCTACATAGGATTAACTGAGTGTTTACTATTAAGCGGTTACATATGGGTCCCATTAATTCACACACTCTGGCATTGCCTTTGACTAATATCTTGTCAAATAGGTTAACATTTCAAAATGTCTCTAAACCACTGAACTGCAGGGACCCATTATTTCCAAAGCACAAGCCTGTCTGCTGAGGAGTTCATGTGTGAGAGCCGCACGGCCGTGTTTACATTTGAGGAGCTCTTAATTTTACAAATTTGCACAGCAAAAGAAAGGAATCCCTCCAGTTTGTTTCTTCTTTTCTTATGTTTAAAACACCCCCCAAATATAAAAAGGAATCTTTTTGGCCAACTCAAAGAGTACTTCTAGGAAAAGAGCAATCTTGCATCACCCATTTCTCCCCTACCACTTATATGGAACGAGGATCCTAGTCTTTCCCCTTCTTCTTTCACCTCATCTGGGATGCACGCTGCCTCCCCCACCGCATTTTAATTGGAAATATTTGAAAACCTTATGCAGGTGGGTTTTTTTTATCTCCGCTCTCCTAGTTTCTAAAGTGCATTTGGGCCCCTGGCCCTAGCACCTCAGTCTGAAGAAGCTATCTGGTGAGTATGAAACCATTGCAGCCCCGTGCTGCTCTGCCATCAGTTTAGCTGGAGTTGGTCTGTGTGAAGGAGAGGGGAGATGAAGTTGTGTAATTGTAAAGCTTCAAGTCACATTTCCTGCTTACTGTGCTCCACCAGTTACCACTTTGACTGTCTATTGGGCATCTTCTCATACAGTTGCCTCTGAGCCTTTTTCTGTGCAGTCCCCTGTGCATGATATGATTCACCTCAGCTCATTCACAAGACACATATTCTGTCCATATTTAAGTTCTTCTGTAAAGGCCCAATTCTGCCATGCTGCTTACAGTGAATATATTTCATTTGTGTATCAAATTCCTTATTTGTTACCCTTCCTCCAACTTCTGTCTGTGTCTCAGATGGTTTTCAGACTGTACTTTCCTAATTTCTGCAAAGCGTATACGGGTTGGCAACCTTTGCCGACCCCCCTGCTGGCCCCTCATCTCTAACCCTAAACTGGTGCCAGCGGCCCCTGCCCCCAAAAAAGCAGCAGCCATCTGAAAATTTGGCAGCAGCCATAGCTGAAGCGGGGGGACACTTCCCAGGCAGCTGAAACAAGGAACCGCTTGCAGGAAGAAGCCGCCCAGAATGGTTCCTTTCGGTGGCAACACGCTGCTAAGAGGAGCTGCTCCAGTGGCTTTTTTCTGTGGCATGCCTGAGGCATGGGTATGGCGGCGACCCCCTGTGCACCAGCCGCCCCCCGAAAGAAGCCACCTCGGTGGCAGGACTGACAAATTCAGTGGTACTGCAGAGGGTGCTGTGTGACGCTCCGAATGGGTTCGTGTGCAGGGCTGGCCCAAGGGTTTTTGGTGCCGTAGGTGAACTATGACTTTCCACCTGCCACATGTAATATAGGAAAAAAATGAGAGAGTCTAGAATGAACATATTAATTTTTTTAAAAATATAGGAAAACATTCACTTCCATCTAATTTGGCTCTCCTTACAGCCCGGTGCCCTGGGCGACTGCCTAGTCTGCGTATATGGTCAGGCCAGCCCTGCTCGTGTGCCACTGTGGGCACATGTGCTGGCAGTTGCCTACTCCTGGAGCACATGGTAGATGCTACCCTGAATAAACAGTAATTTCTCTCCGCTCCAGAACTTTTATACTTTGTGTTTTGCTTCCCCTCCCCCCCCCACCCACTTTGTTTGCAAGGTGGTTGGGTTGGAGTACTGTGAGGGTCCAGGACTGGCTTCCCTTTTTTTTCCTTGGATGTCCTTTTGAATCAAAGCTCACATCAACCCAGAGCTGTCTCGCCCCTCCTTTTCTGGCCAGCTTCTCTGTAGAAACAGAATTTTTCCTTTCTCTCTCTTTCGGGTGGATTTTTGGTAAACATGCCATTTTGCAACAGAACAAGCCAATGAAAGTAAAAACTTCCTCTTTTCCGGTCTGTAAACATTTCCCAGAACAATATGCTCTGCTTTGAAATCATTTCCAAAAGAGATTATTAAGCCCCCCCTTGCTCTATGACTCACTTGATCAGAGAAACATCCCCTTCTCCTCTGTATAAGCCACTTCCAGGCAGGCTGGTTAGTCCAGTAGGGATTTTGTGTAAGGAATCCCACACCCAGGTTAGCCAGTCCCTCAGGATGCACAGCTGGTTACCGGCTGCTGACACTTCTTGGGAATCTTTGGGCTTGGGTCCCACATTGCAATTTACTGGAGCAGGAGATTTTTCTTGGACGCAGTCTCTTTGCCTTAGTCAGATGGATAAAGTTCACGGGCACACTGCAGTAGACTGATCCTTTTTTATGACATGCGCCTTCTAAAACAAATAAGTGAGATATTTGTTCCCTTGGCCCTATCAGTAATGCATGACTTATTATAGAATAACTTTATTGTAGAACAAAAATGAAAAAACCAAAACAAATAAATTAAACCTTAACAGCATGCAGGAAATAACTTAAACACAATGTTCATAAGTTAACATTTGTATGACTATTTCAGAGTCCATCAGTTACTGGTACATCTGGATAATGAAGTTCTGTCATTACCCTAATAGCAGCAACTACACCAAAATGAAATGGTCTCAGCCTGTTGGAGAATGCTGGGTACTTCTTTACTCAAGAACTATATACTAGCCAGATCTTTGCACTCTGTCCACATTATTGCTACCTTTGCTATTGAACAGTACCACACAAGGGTGGCCTTAACAAGGTCACCATGCTTTTTGGGTATTCAAATGTGTTGTTGGCTAATATTTAGAGCTTGGTGCCTTGTGGGGTGAAATAAAGTTTCCTACTCGTGGCTGAGGCACCCCTTCCTGACTCACTTGGGGCATAGCTCCATCCAGCCTGATGCCCCTTCTTGGCACACCCCATCAGGCCTCTCTCTCTCTTGCTGTGCCTGGGGGTGGTCCCTTTCTCTCTTCGTCCAGTTGCTCCCCCTTTATGGCTTGGCCCTCTGGTCAGGTCACTGTGTGTTTTCCTGTTTTCAGGGCCTAAGAGTTTCACAGAACTGTCTCAGGCAGTCTGGACTTCACTGTCCAGACAGTGCTCAAAGTGTTTTAACTGCTGCTGGTCTACTTAAAGGCGCTTGAACACAATACTCACTTCTATTGTAATCAGTGAGAAGGCTGACATTTTACTGCAATGGGAACTGGATTGAGTCTTAACTTCCAGGACTTGTGGGTGGCGGAGACCAGGCAAGGAGACCAATTGAAAAAAAATAAATGCTGAAGCTGTGCTCTTCCTCCCTCACCCCTCTGTCTCTCCAGTAGAGGATTAGTGCATCAAGTTTACTAAGCGGTCCACTTCCTTTCATATCAGTTTTTCAGTGGAGCATTTCAGCCCCAAAATACTGTTCTAACTTGGGGGGTTTGTTGTTTTTGTTGGGGGAGGGAGGGAAGTATTGTAAAGAGCAGGTGGCTGCCAGCACGTTCTGTGTTAGCACTCCATGACTCTGAAACTTGCTGCCCTAGCTTGGTCCGAAATAGTCTCAATATGGTGAGCTCAATGGAAAAGACCTCAGTTTGAGAAAGTTGCTAGGTAGAGTGGTGGGAGTATGTAACCCAGGATGATGAAGGGGTGGAAAGGAGTAGATGGAAGAACAACTAAACCAATATGGAGTTGTCTTATAACGGTCTTCAGTCTGAGTGGATAAAAATCTTGCCTAGCAGGGTTTGCAGTCTCTTGTTCTTGGCATGCGTCATATTTCATCACTCCCTGATTTTAACTTTAAAGGGTGTGTATGGTCAGATACTTTGGGAGGTACAGACAGTTTGATCTGGAAGACTATTTATTTCATACGGACTTTGACATTTTAAAGTGTTGCTGAAGTCTGTTCCCAGAGCTATACAGAGCTTGAGAAAGTCTGAAGTAAAAACAAATGCTGAGAATAGTGGGGAAAGATGGTCCTGTTTTTGCAAATGGCTTTGCCTGCCAAAATGCTGGTAATAGGACTTTGGCTAGCACTCTTGGCTTTCCTATTTGTCCTTTTAGTCTTTTGATTGCAAACTTTAAGAATTACTGTTCCTCATTCTCTCTTCTGATGAAAGCCCATTGACTTTTGTAGAGAGATTCCTTGCTGAAGTGCTTGCCAACACTGTTTCTGTGTTTATCACCCACACAGTCTCTCTTCTTTCACAGTTTAGATCACTGGTTCTTAACTGGGGCTCCACGACCCCTCGGAGGATGTGAGCAGGTTTCAGGGGGTCCTCTAAGGATCAGACTTCAGCCCTGAGCAGTGGGTCTGGGGCTTCTGCCCCAGTTGGCCCCACCTCCACCCCACCAACTCACCTTAGCGGGCTACCCAGCGTGGCCGTATTGTGGGACGCACAACCAAAAATTAGTGTCACTGCATACAAGATCTCCCCCTGCCATTAAAAGGGACTGCCTAACAGCCATTGTCTTCACAAGCAGGCAGCAGATAGCCACGGGGAGATACCACTGCCTTGCTACATCAGGACTTCAGGGGCACGGCCAAACGGAAGGCAGAAATCTGGAGGGTGGTGGGGAAGAGAGGGCACGTGACTATCTCTGCGCCCGCCATGCAAGTTTAAGGGTCGCTGGGTAAAAAAAGGTCGAGAACCACGTATGCCATAGTGTGCTCTAATCTGTTTTGTATGAACCTAAGCACTGTGACAAGATCCCTGCATTCTAAGGTGGTGTGGGGCTACAGATAGAAAATGATGGCTGCAATGTTTGTTTTGATGCTATCCTTTCTTTCATGCTGGCCCTACTCTTTCAGTGTTTGATATGCTAAAAATGTCCATATTGAGAACTCAGAGATTCATGTAGATATTGAGGAGGGGTGAAGCTGGAGGTTCAGGAACCCAGGGCGTTTGCCACCTGGTAAGGCCCAGGAAGTCACGAGGGATTGTGGCATAAGCACACTAGCCAATGCTTCTGCTAGAATGAATGGAGTAAAATAGCTCACAAGACAAGAGTGGCAATTTTAAAACTGTTGACAAGTTCCAGGGGGGTAGCCGTGTTAGTCTAGTTCAGCAAAACAAAGCACAAACCACACCATTGATCTCAGGGGTTTAAGTCTGAAAACTAAAGGCAATTTTAAAAAAAACAACAAGGAGTCCTGTAGCACTTTCAAAGACTCACACATTTATTTTTCGCATGAGCTTTCATGGGTGAAGTCCTACTTCGTCAGATGCCAGAAAGTGGGGAAAAAAATACTCCAATGTAAGTTAATATACAGCTGACTCATTGAAAATTACCCGCTAAAAAAGATTATGGATCAATCAACTAGTTTTGCTTCACAGTTTTCTATCTGTGCTGAATTAAGTCAATCTCCTTTAACAAAATATTGAGTTGATAAACACAGTCAAAAAGGAACAGCTCCACTTAAACTAATCGAGGGAAACCCTCTGTTACGCTGTCCTGAGACTGCCTCACCTGCTGGAAGCCTTGGAATTGTATCAATCAATGATTTAAAAACATCGGCAGCTGCTGGGAGAGCCAGAATACTAATGTGGAACCCGATACAGCCCCACTTTTTCTGCTGTCAGAGCAAAAAAAATCTAATTTTTAAAACTTCAAAATACTATGTTTAAAACACCATTAATCTGTAGCTGACATCTTCCCCTCTGTGCTTTGGAGAGCCGATGTATTTCCTTTTCAGAGCGTCATGCTGCTTCAGTTTAGAAACTAATAGTATAATTTTCATAGCCATTGTACAGCTCACTACTGACTCTTGAGGTTTCCTAGTAGATCGAAGCAGTGCCAGAATTTCTTATTTTAAAATATGGTAAACTTAGAAAAAGCAGCATTCGTTGGACATAGTAATAATGGGGACTGTGAGGTAAGCGGGCAAAGAATGGCTGTAGGGATTGAAGCCATTTTTATATAAATATTAATTTTAATAAAACCCTTTAATCAAAGCCAGGAAGCCTGCATGTCCTGTGCAGTATTTGCAGAACCAGTTAATGAAGTGTAGTGTGTGTGTCACTTTTATCTGGTTTGAATCAGAAGGGATGTTTCATATTAGGGGATGTTATGAGCCCTTTTTAGTAGCAATGTTAATTCTCCTTCCAAAAAGTTGGGGGAGGAGCATTCTTTTAAGAGATGAATAGATTACCATTATTTATTATGGTTGTCATTTATTTGATGCATTAGTTTTTACTGAAAATTTGAGGTTACTTCCAGCCTCAAGAACAGGGAAAGAAACAGTGCAAGATAAAAAGAAGGTAAACACACTGAGCCCAAATTTGCTACTTACTTGTGGCAGTCCTATCAGATATATAGTTGTACCTATCCTAGCTTGATAGTAATAAAATCCATGTGTCACGACCTGGTTGCAGGCAGCTAGATCTAGTAGTTGAAGCCAGAGTCTGCAGTCCTGAGATAGTCAGCTGGGTCCAGACACTGGGAGGCTGGAAGCAGGGGACAAACTGGAGATCAGAACCATGAGTCAGGAACCAGAGTCAGGAGGGGTGAGCAGACCAGCGGGTCAGAGGCAGCAGCCAAACTAGAGGTCAAGAAGTCAGGTCAGATGCCAGGAGCCAAGCTGCAGCAGCAGGAAGCACAAGGCGCATGGCCCAAAGTAAAGCAGTCCAGTTGTTTGGAGAGCTTCCCATCCCTGCTGCTGGCTTAAGCAGAGCCAGTGAGCTAGCCACCGTCAGCAGGCTGTAAGGTGGAGGGTGGAATGTGGCTGCTCCCAGGTACTCTTTGGGCTTGGGTTTGAGACCCATGGTCATGACAAACCCTTCACCAGCTCTCTAACTAGCATTGCATTCCCCTCCTCCCCACAAACCTTACTTTAAAAGGAGGTAAAGTCAAGCATTCAAAAGTTAGGAATTTGATTCCTCCATCTTAGTCTTTATATGGTGCATTATGATGCCGGAAACTTTAAGCAGAGCATTTAGTTTAACAATTTTTTTTTCAATATAAGCAACTGAAAAGAGGGTTTATAATGGTAAGTGTCCTGCTACCAGCTCTGCTGAATGATATCTATCAGCTCCTTACCACATCTTTGGCTTCTTTTGAGCCTAGTTAAAAGTTAATTTTCAGTCTAGCTCCTGCTCACTCTGTGGACTAGTGATTTTTAGGGGTGGTTGTTTGGTTGAGCTGTGTGGATGTTTTTGTGTGTGTTCCTCTAGGTATACCGGTCTTGGTGAAATAGAGATTATGGTTGATGAGGCTGTAGCTGATTCCTGGTTCTTGCCCGGCAGTTGATAGCTTGTTTTGCTATCTGCTACATCAATAGGGATGGCAGATGTGCTGTGCTTACTTGCCTCATTTTTTATTCTCTTTTAAATAGCATCTAGATCACCCCAGCATGGGCAGATGCAGCATGTTTTGCAGTATAACTGATTTATTTGCTATATTTATGATTTAAGGTTAATTCAGCTTTAGCTTAAGAAATGCAGCCGGGTAGTCCAAGTGCAAACTGTGTATCAGAATTATGTTTGCATTGTTGTGAGAGCTGTGTTGGTCCCAGAATCTTAGAGAGACAAGGCAGGTATAAATTAATATCTTTTATTGGACCAACTTCTGTTGGTGAAAGAAGGAAGCTTGAAGAAGAGTTTTGTGTCGCTCAGGAGCTTATCTCTTTCACCAACAGAAGTTGGTCCAACAAAATATATCACCTCAGCCACCTTGTCTCTCTACTGTCAAAATGATGTGGGAGATTTATCTTTGGATATATGCTGCGTCATAATATAGAAAATATACCTGATGCTATGGCTTGAAAATCCACTTGTCCAGAGTTTATTTAAGAAGCTTTCCATAACAACTGCCATCAAGTTCTGCAGTTTCTAAATGTCCATTTTAAAAGTTTCTAAGTCTCTTTTTGGACTATGATAAAAAACGGTCCCTTTGTGCCCCCTGCAAATCAATGAAAACTGATTAGTGGATTGTCAGGTTTCTCTGGTGCTATTTAGAATCCTGTGGGCAGCAGTAAAACAGGCAGAAATTAGGTCAGTTTAGCTCCTCTGCCATTTCAGACAGCGATGAGCAGCTGCTGAGACCAACATTAGAGCTACTCACTGTGGAGGAAAACTCAAACATTTGAGGCAGGGGGAAGGGTAGAATAAGGTACCATCCAGTCATTGCACCCAAGAGATTTTAAGATGAAAGGTGGAACAGAGAAGGCAGCAGTCAAAGGTGGTTGGAAGGGGGCAGAGCATGGGACTTCAAATTGATCAGAGACATACAATCCGAGATTGATCTAAACGAGGGATGGTCTAGCCATGTACTTTTGCTAAAAAGAGCAGTCGCATCCTAGTCTAGTCTATCTCCGGAGCTAGAGGTGTATTTAGTTTATACTCCTAGACATTTCTCTTGACAGTTATCCTCTTCCTCCTTATCCTTCCTTGTTTCCTATTTGATCTTTGGCTAGCAGTTATGGCTATAAAAGAAATATTGGGGCAAAAAGAAAGAAACATTTCTCTGATACTTTGTGGTTGAGAGTTGTTTGAAATATTAGAAGTTGTAGTGGAGATGGGTCGATGCACAGTTGATAGGTAAAGACTATCAAGGGAACATGTGATCTGTGCAATTCATCACATGGGTGTTGCATATGTGGGGTAGCACCTTGAGAAAGAACATATATTCTGAACAGATTCCTGGTGTTCTGGTCAACCTCCCAAGAAATGTAATTATATTCTGCTTTTTAATTTGATAAAGTATTCTTCACTCCTTGTCCAAAAATGTTGCATAGTATTTCTATGTGTGAAATAGTTGCTGTGTTCCACTCTAAAGGTGAATGCATTTCAGTGACGGTGGGGATTCATATATGTTGCTTTCAAAGATCTTAAGAATGAAAGCCCCCATATACAATAAAAGTAAGATTTCTTTGAAAACTTTTAAATGTAGGCATCTAAAAGAGATCTGTACGGAGCGGGCAGAAATTTGCTTGGAGATTTATAAAGATCCTGATTTGATCTGAATCTCCCTGGTATTTGTTAGTAACACAGTAAAGGGATCCTATTTGCTTGTGGTTCTTGTTGTGGGGTATACTGTGCCTATAGGCATGAATGCAAATTCCAAGTTTTGATCAGAGGACAAGGGAGGGAAATATAATTTGATCTTTAGTTTTTAATACAACATAGCCAGTCTGAGTAAATTGCTAAAACAAAACGCACATCAAAAGACTGGCTACGGGAGGCAAAATCTGTCATCGAGAATGGTAATGTTGTTTTAATTATGCTGGGGCTTGAATGAAGGCTACATTAAGACCTTCTTCTCTGTGCTCTGCATGTCACTGTATGTCGTTATTGTCCCTTTTGTGCGGTTTGCCCGGTCCCACCAGCTGCCAGCCCTCAATAAGGTTAAATCTGAGTCACTGGTTCCCAATAGAATGACAAGTAGGTTGTGTATAGCTGAATAGGATGATGCTAGTCCTCCATTGATCCTGCCAGCTTGGGGCTGGATTCAGGCCGTAATTGCATGATAAATAAGAGCTAATGGTGTTGTCTGTTTAAGTGAGTTGGTCAGTTGGGAGGTTAGAGGGAGAGTTGAAGGGAAGGGAGCGTGGGTGGGAAGCTGCAAAAGCGGCCTGTGCTGCCAACAGGAAGCCAACCAGCTCATATTCTGCTTTCAGCGTTTGAAGTGGGTCACTGGGAAGACACAACAGGCCATATTTTGGTGGGGCCTGAGCAGAAGCCTGGGGGAATGCCTGTCACTAATGCTAGGGGCATGGCCATAAACTAGCTAGCAGTTTCGTAGGTTAGCAGTTTCTGTGTATTTTGTTTATATTGATGCTTTCCCACTTCACGTCTGTAGCAGCAAAGAGAACACAAAAGCAACTGCATTATTTAAGTTCTGTAGTGAGGGTGTGGGATGGTGGGGATTTCTTGGACACGGTTTGTTTGTTTCTTTAGACCAATTTGAGAATCTTACAGTGTTTGTTGGGAAGAATCCAAATAAACCGGGTAACTCCCAAGCCTTTTCAAGATTTGTCTTTACAGTAAGATGCTGCTGGCTCCCTTCTGTTTTCATTGCTGTCCAGCCACCATAGTGATATGGTCAGGGTTTGTACATGAAATCTTTTTCTTTTTGCTTGTCCCTTCCCTTTTTCTTAACTGAGGTCATGGGGATGGTGTATGCACCTGTAAACAGTATGGCTATGTCTACACTAGAAAAAGTTAGGTTGACTTTGTTAAGTCGACTTAATAAGGTCGACTTTAAGTCGACTTAAAGCCAACCTTATTAAGTCGACTTTAACAAAGTGGACTAAGTTGACTTAACTTTAAGTCAGCTTAGTCCACTTTGTTAAGTCCACCTAACCACCCTTAAGTTGACATAATAAAGTCAACTTAAGGACCCTTAACTCGACCTAAATTACTCCCTGTCGACACCAGACTTTCATTAAGTCGACTTAAGAAATTCATTAAGTCGACAATGAAAGCGTAAGTCAACTTAATAAGAACCATCCAATAGGTCGACGTAAACCTTAAGTCAACTCCTTAAGTTGACTTAAGGACGGTGTGGACGTGGAGTAACCTTTAAGTCAATCTAAATTGCTAGTGTAGACATATCCTATGTGATGGCATCAGTTCTGCTACTATGGCTCATTCTCCTTATTAAGATTGGTTGCAAATGGAAGAATCAGCAATTGTATAGCTGCTTTCAACTAGAATTGATTTTTAAAAAATGAATAACTGTTTATGATATGAAAATGCAGTTATTTGCTGGAAATATTATTTGGCAGTACAGCTGGTCAGAGTCTGAAATAATAATTGAATAACTTAGTCAATGAACAAAAGGCCTAAATCTGCATCAAATATTTTTAGCTACAGATGCTATTTGTAACAGATTATTAAACATCTCTGCTTTGAATTTGGCAAAATAAAGGTATTTGGGTTTTGTGGACAAAATCAAGTGCTGTCTTAGCTGATTGGTTGTAATAGTTGGCATGGATTATGAGAACTAGTTTATTTGCCAAGTGATTAAAAAGGTGAAAGATAAAGGTCACTCCCTCTGTGGGATTACTTGGGTGAATAAAAGGACATGTGGAAACTCAGCTAATAAAGATAGGAGTTGTTTTAATGCTTCCTTCAGCTAGGATCCCTCAAAACACTGATGTCCTGAAAGACACTTCAAGCACAAAGCATAGGAGAAAGAGAAGGAGTGAAAATTCCATGACTTATTGTGGTTTAAAGATCGCATAGATACTTGTACACTGACTTGCCTCTAATTTCAGGGTGTCACTTGTATACTATAAGCAATATCTTATAAGATCTCATGGAGTTTCCCTGAAAGCAGAGTTCTTCATTTGTTGCCTATAGTTACAAATGTTGTCAAGTGCAGCTCGCTGCATATGAAATATAAGGGTGAAACTGGAGTAAGCATCTGGTACGTATTATATAGTGCACGGCCAGGATGTCTTTTAAGTCATGATTGAAAAATTAACCTGCTCAAATGTACGGGATTGTTACATGAATTCTGGCAGGGGTCAAGTGAGTGTAGAGAAGAGGCCATCCCATTTGAAACTCAGTCAAACAGTCCTCGCATCTTTTGTGATGGTGAATGTGAAAGCCTATGGACAATTTGACATGTAAGTTGAGATTTATGGTATTACACAGACAATGCAAATAAGAAGATATAGCCAATACAACATAATTTTTGGTGGGAGGAGTGAGGGATGATGAATAAGGGTCTGATCTAAAGTCCACAATGTCAACAGAAGCCTTTCCATTGACTTCAATCAACATTGAATCAAGCTGTGATATGTAGATTTTCACTAGTGTTCTAGTTGCCACATCAGCATTGAGTAAATTGCTATTTCTGTGGGTCCAGTTAGGTTTTCATTACAGAATTTTTTAGGCAATGGGGAATGGATTGCAGAAGATGAAACTCACAGGCCACAGATTTTCAACACATTGTTAAGGTATGTGGGGAGAGTATGATTCATGATACTGGACAAAAAAGCAGTGCTTTTTTTCTGCCGGAACGCACCGGAACGGCGTTCCGGCACCTTTTTTTCCCCGCCGGTGGTCCCTCCCAGCTGTGCAGGCTGGGCCGGGCTGGGGAGATTTAAATCTCCCGCCCTGAGCATGTGCAGTTACAGCGTGCTCAGGGCGGGAGCGGACTGGCCGGCAAGCAGCTCTGCCGGCCGTCCCTGTGGTTCCCAGCCTCCGGCCAGGTAAGGGGGCTGGAGGGAGGCCTGGAGAGGGGTGGGGGGACAAGGAGACGGGCCGGGTTAGAGGG
>ML685798.1:2467200-2552754 GCA_007922175.1 Pelusios castaneus
AGAGAGAGAGAGAGAGAGAGAGAGAGAGAGAGAGAGAGAGAGAGAGACAGAGGAAAGAAATGGTAGCAGAGAAACCTCAACACAGCTTGTACAAATCTTCAGAAAAATCGAGACGTGAACAACTAGGATGGCCAACTTTCTAATTTTATAAAACTGGACACTGAGTGCTGGAACCGCACCTGTTCCTTGCTCTTCCCCTTCCCCTAAAGTCCTACTCCATGCTCCTCTCCCCCACCCCATGGTCACCCCCCCCCCCCCCACCCCCTAAGTGGAGCCTCTAGGAGTGGTGGGGTGACTGTGGCAGGCAGGGGGCAGCGCCAGAGGGGCGGTGTACAGAGGTGGCCATGTAGGGTGCCTGTGCACTTCAGAATCCTTTCCCCCTGGTGCCAGTCACCAGTCAGTGGCATAATGGGAACTGATTATGGAATATTACTCAGGTAACTGGACTTCAGGTGTCCAGTCCCATATAGTGCACTTCTGGCAACCCTCGTTGAAAATTAGCATGAGTTGTGCCCATCATTTAAGTGTTGTTGAAGAGACAGCGATTCTCCTCTCCATCCTGCTGTTTGTACTCAAAGCAGTAGTATTGGTAACTACCTCAGACTGGTGCTCTTCTTGAATAATCTGCCTGGGCACTGCACTTCATTACAATGAGTTGCCCCAGGACACAGTCCAGAGGGAAGCAAGAATGGCTTCATTCAGACCATTAGCTTTTCTGGTTATGTTACCAGGACTGTATTTGGGTGATGTATCCTATAGAGGAAGAGGATGTGAATGTTTGGGTATTAATTAGACTAGCCTTTTATGGGGAAGAATATTACTTACATATTCTGTATGTATGTAGTTGTGTAGAGAGCAGAGAAAGAGATCTCTGTGTACCTGCTCATACATGTGTGTATGTATATTTAGTTTAAACAAAACACGGCTTGCTCTCCTGATCTGGCTGGCATCAGGCTCACCTCATTTACCACAAGATAACAATGGAGAGTTACACACCATATGGCAGTGGCTGGGAAACAGATGAGGGTAGTCTGGAAAATCCCATGCTGTCACGTGTTTAAGCAATATCTAAGTAATAGGGAATGAGAAGGGACTCCTGAGCTCAAGACAGATTACCTTATAGTGATACAAAGCAGGTTTGCAAGCCGGGTGGGTGAACAGGGCTAGTCAGAACCCTGTAGTAATGCAGTCTAGTTAGTAGGTGATTTATAATTAGAAAGTTAGTGCTTTGGGGTAAGTGGAGATTTGGTAGGGAGAGGTTGAATGGAGCTTGGCTTGAAGAAGATTCTTGACAGGGTAAACAGAAGTATAAAAGAAAACTTCGCTTAATAATTCACGATATTAAAATTAAAGATGCAGAAAAGGCTTCCTGGCCAGGATGTGCTGGGGAGCTGCAAAACAGGTAGGATAGAATAATCATAAAAGATTTTTGTTGCCCAAGAGTGAAGTTTCATATTGCCATCCAATCTTTTGTTATGGAATATCTGAATGGAGTGTGTATACAGCACATATCATAGAATCATAGAATAATAGGGTTGGAAGGGACCTCACGAGGTCATCTAGTCCAACCCCCTGCTAAAAAGCAGGACCTCTCCCCCTAAATCACCCCAGCCAGGGTTTTGTCTAACCGAGCCTTAAAAATCTCCAAAGATGGAGATTCTACCACCTCCCTAGATAGCCCATTCCAATGCTTCACCACCCTCCTAGTAGAAAGTTTTTCCTAATATCCAACCTTGACCTTCCCAGCTGTAATTTGAAACCATTGCTCCTTGTTCTGTCCTCTGTTACCCTCGAGAACAGCCTAGCTCCATCCTCTTTGGAGCAACCCTTCAAGTAGTTGAAGGTTGCTATCAAATCTCCCCTCAGTCTTCTCTTCTGTAGACTAAATAAGCCTAGCTCCTTCAGTCTCTCCTCATAAGTCATGCGCCACAGCCCCCTAATCATTTTCTTTGCCCTCCGCTGGACTCTTTCTAATTTGTCCACATCCTTTCTGTAGTGGGGAGCCCAAAACTGGACGCAGTATTCCAGATGTGGCCTGACCAGTGTCGAATAGAGGGGAATTATCACATCCCTCGATCTGCTGGCAATACTCCTACTGATGCAGCCTAATATGCCATTGGCCTTTTTGGCAACAAGAGCACACTGTTGGCTCATATTCATCTTCCCGTCCACCATAACCCCAGGTCCTTTTCTACAGCGCTGCTACTTAGCTGATCGGTCCCCAGCCTGTAGCAGTGCATGGGATTTTTCCGTCCTAAGTGCAGGACTTTGCACTTGTCTTTGTTGAACCTCATGAGGTTTCTTTCGGCCCAGTGTTCCAATTTGTCCAAGTCTCCCTGGATCCTGTCCCTGCCCTCCAGAGTATCTACCATTCCCCCCAACTTGGTGTCATCCGCAAACTTACTAAGCACGCAGTCTATTCCATCATCAAGATCATTAATGAAGATGTTGAATAGAACCGGCCCCAGGACCGACCCCTGGGGCACTCCACTCGTTACCGGTTGCCAACCAGACATCGAGCCATTGATTCCTACCCGCTGAGCCCGTTGATCTAACCAGTTTTCGATCCACCTTACGGTCCACTCGTCCAACCCATACTTCCTTAACTTGCCGACGAGAATGCTATGGGAAACTGTATCAAAAGCCTTGCTAAAGTCAAGGTATATCACGTCAACGGCTCTTCCCGCATCCACAAATCCAGTCATCTCATCATAGAAGGAAATCAGGTTGGTCAGGCACGATTTGCCCTTGGTGAATCCATGTTGACTGTTCCTGATCACTCTATTTTCCTCCAAGTGTTTCAGGATGGATTCCTTGAGGACCTGCTCCATGATTTTCCCAGGGATTGAGGTGAGGCTGACCGGTCTGTAGTTCCCCGGATCCTCCTTTTTCCCTTTCTTAAAGATAGGTACTATATTTGCCTTTTTCCAATCCTCCGGGACCAGCCCCGTTCGCCACGAGTTCTCAAAGATAATGGCCAGCGGCTTTGCAATCACTTCCCCCAACTCCCTCAGCACCCTCGGATGCAGTTCTTCCGGCCCCATGGACTTGTGTACATCCAATTTCATTAAGTGTTCCCTAACCTGACTTTCCATCACCGAGGGCCGCTCTCCTTCTCTCCATTCCGCGTTACCCCGTGTAGTAGCCTGGGAGCTGGCCCTCCCTGTGAAGACTGAAGTAAAAAAAGCATTGAGTACTTCAGCCTTTTCCGCATCATCCTCCACGAGGGTGCCCGCCCCATTCAGTAAGGGACCTACACCACCTTTGATCCTTTTCTTGTTGCTGATTTACTTATAGAACCCCTTTCTGTTATCCTTCACATCTCTTGCTAGCTGCAACTCCAATTGTCCTTTGGCCTTTCTGATTTTATCCCTGCAGTCCCAAGCAATATCTTTATATGCCTCCCTTGTCATCTGTCCAAGCTTCCACTTCTTGTAAGCCTCCCTTTTATGTTTCAGCTCCCCGCAGAGTTCCCTGCTAAGCCACGCTGGTCGCCGTCCACATTTGCTGTTCTTTCTGCACATCGGAATGTTATCTTCCTGTGCCTTTAGCAGGGTTTCTTTAAAATACAGCCAGCTGTCTTGGACACCTTTCCCCTTCAGATCAGCCTCCCATGGGACCCTGCCCATCAGCTCCCTAAGGGAGCCAAAATCTGCTTTTCTGAAGTCCAGGGTGTGTGTTCTGCTTCTTTCCTTCCTTCCATTGATCAGGATCCTGAACTCTACCATCTCATGGTCGCTGCTGCCCAGGTTGCCATTTACTTCTACTTCCCCGATCAATTCTTCTCTGTTTGTGAGGAATAGGTCTAGAGGTGCAAGGCCCCTAGTTGGTTCCTCCAGCATTTGTACTAGGAAGTTGTCCTCAATATTCTCCAAAAACTTCCTGGATTGCCTGTGCACTGCTGTATTATCTTCCCAGATGATAGAAACACACATCCATGTGTTGTGAAACAAACCCATACATATTGCTCACATACTCTGTGATGTGAGCAATCAGCCCCTTTAGGAGATTACATTCACAAAACAGCATTCTAACAGAGGGCCAGATTTATTTAAAATGCTGAACCTTACCCCAGGTCTACCCAAGTGTGACTCTATTGACTTTCAGGGAATTACAGTGCCATAAATAGGAGTGCTACAGTAGTGATTCAGGCCTTCTATGTTCCTTCTGGACCAGGAATTACACTGCAAATCTTGTAAATACAAATTTCACTGCTTATGTGGCTTCACGCTAATTTCTAGTGTGTAGATACTGGACCAAATTTTGGCTGAATTAGCTTCTCAGAGACAGTGCAGGATTTGGGATGGATTTTTTTGCTCCCCCAAACTTTCTTGACTCTAGATTGGCAATTTCCATAAACAGCCAGGAACTTTCTTACATAGTTGTGATTTGGGTTTTAAAGAGAGTATGTAAACATCCAGAGTGGTGGCCAGTGGCCAGAGGAGTGTTCCTCTTACTTTCTGTACATACACCTTCCTGAGGGCTGAGCAGTTCCATCTTTGTTAGTGGTGTTTCAGGTAAACATTCTTTTGCAGAGCCTGGGGAAGAGCAGCGGCGATCTTAGGGATTCTGGGACCCAGGGCAAAAGTCGTGTGTGGGGCAAAACCCAGACACCTGGCAACTCTAAATGGCACCTGGATGGGCATGTTCAGGATGGGTGGCAACTCTGCCCTATCTCTTTCTCTTCCTCCTGCTTCACCCCCCTATCTCCTTCTCTTCCTTCTTCCTATCCTATTCCCTTTCCTTCTCCACTGCCTCTTCCTCTCCACCTGACCCCTCTTGCCCTCCTGTCCATGGGCACTCACCATTGTACAGAAACAGCACCCAGCATACATAGAAGAGGATGACAATCGGCAGTAGGACCCAGAAGGCAGCGTCCTGGAGCTGCCAGCCTAACCCCAGGAGAGAACCTGAGCAAGCTAGCACAGCACAGGAAGGACAGAGCCCCTCTTCCCACAGGCTGAGCAGAGCAAGCCCTGTTCAGTGCTCACAGAAATTGGAGAAGGGGATAGTGGGGTGAGCAATGCTCTAGTCCCCCTCTCCCCAAACTACAGCCATGGCTAGCTTGGATTGATGACCTGGCCCCTCCCCTGGTCTGTGGTAGCTGTCCTTTTAGGCTATGTCTACGCTTGCTAAAATTAGTTCAAATTAGTTAGTTCGAACTAACTAATTCGAACTAATTTTAGTTAGTTCGAATTAGCAATCCCCATTCATTTCAATGGCCGGTTAGTTCAAACTAAGAAATTAGTTCAAATTAACATTGCCACATTGGCTAATTCGAACTAGTTAGTTCAAATTAACCCCTTAGTTCGAATACCCTATTCAAACTTATTAGTTCAAATTAAGGAAGCCCTTACTTCGAACTAACTAAAGCCTAGTGTAGCCATGGCTTTAGTTAGTTCAAATTAAGCCTCCTTAATTCGAACTAACTTGCCAGTGTAGACATAACCTTAGTGTCTGATCAGCAGTGGTGACCACAGACTGCCACGTTCCCTTTTCAACCAGACTTTCTGGTAGAAAACAGGACACCTGGCAACCCTTTCTGAAACATCTAGTGCAGACCAGTGTCAGAGACAGGATAATGAACTCAATGGACGTGGAGTTTAATGTAATACAACAATTCCTTTCTTCCAAAAGCTCAACTCTTTTCTAGAGAGTTTGGAGGTGTGTTGCATAAATCTGGAGCTCCTGTCTCATAATTCAAGAATTCCTGCTATATCATTTAGGTACATCAGCACTGTTCCCCATGCTGAAGAAAATGGGGTGACACATTCTTTCCTCAAGTGTGCGCATGCAATTTCTACTGATGGCATTGAGTTATGATTATAAAAGTTGAAGAAAACTTGTCCCATTTAGACATAATGGCTTTCACTCTGACAACAAGCTACTTCCAGGGCTATGGGAATGGGTTGGGAGATGCCCACTGTCATGAAGAATTCCTACTTGGATGAGCTCTACAATGGAGCCTTTTAAAAAAAAAAAAAAAGAGAGAGAGAGAGAGAGAGAGAGAGAGAGAGAGAGAGAGTTTAACAATGGTGAATTTCTCAATTCACAGACAAGGTACAGTATAGGGATTGAAGTGAAAGTTTATCCCTAGATCCATTCTCAACTCTGTTCGGTGTTAGGACTACTTCCAAGAGTGGGAAAGTTAGTTCACTATCCCTGTATGGTCTGATTTTGACCGCTCTGATGAGAATTCGAACAAGCTACTAACTGTATGGGTTTTGTTTCTGATGTGGACATCTACCTGCTACAAGGTCAAGTGAGACCACCAATGCACCATACCCAGGGTACTGATTAGCCACCTGGTAATGTCTTTCAGCTACTACTGGTTGTGATCTGAACTGGTAACGTATAGGTGAAATATCCTATATCCCATTTCTAATCCCCTGGACCATCCATAAATTAGCTCTATTTTGGGGACAGCTAGCCAGTAATAACTATATTTTATCTTACAAAAAGGAATTCTCATAATTGCATAGAATCCCAATAAATGTTACAGAGTAAAATGTCATTGCTGTCACATCTAACACTAAGTAAACAGTTGTCAGCATGGCTTTAGAATTCAAGCCTTCCTAACACAAGCCATAAATTACAGTAATTTCCAAAAGCATCCAAAAACCACAACTGTGAGATTGTCTGAAACAGAACAGCTCCTTCTAATGGGATGCAATGGAAGCAGTAACAAGGCCAGACAGAAAATCCATACAGATAATTAAGAAATTACGCATTTGGGAAACGCTTAACTATCTGCCATCTTTTCAGCTATGAAAACCAAAGCATGAAGCTTGTTCTTTCTCCTCAAATCTTCACCACATCCAATTACTTAACAGCAATGGGTAGCAATTTTGAAAGAAGCATCTGGGAATATAGCTAGGAGCCCAAGGATTGGTTAACACAATATCTGGTTGAGTATTTTATGGAAGAGTTAAAATCCTAATACAAAACACTAGCCCCAGGGGTAAACAAACTTAGAAAAGGTTTAAAGAAAAATTTCCAGTAACTAGGCTATGATACATGCCATGATCAAGAAATGCACAGTAATAAGAGCCAGTGGACTCCTGGATCTTGCACTGGTTTGGCGTGCATTATGTTACAATTGTTTCTCTTGTCTATTTTCCTCCTCTCTTGATCATATAAAACCCAGTGTGCAAGTTCTGCATAATAGACCTTAGATAAAATACAATGAATGAAAATCTCAGATAACCTCTCAAATAGAGAGATCTTTTGCTGTGTGGAAAAATAAGGGAAAAAGAGAACAGTGAAAGATGTAATAATACTACAGATGTTTTGGGGGTGAGACTATCCAGTCATGTCATGATATTCTGATAAATAAGGTAGATACTGCTCACTATGAGTGACCATAAAATGGAATGGAAAGGATCTGCTAGGTCATCTGCAGTCATTTGTCTTGCTGCCAAAGCAGGACTGAAATGTTCTTTTAAAAGGATGTATATTATTTCATATTTGTCCATTAAAGCAAGAGGAATGGAAATCTGGCTGCCTGAAAACATACACTCATACACAGGAGAAATTTCAAGTAGGAAACTCGGCTGCTGCAGAAGTCTTATAAAGAGCCAAAGGCATATTTTCTCTCAGTGGAGCAAATCTTCCCAAAAATCTGGATAAACAAAATCATTGGGAATTGACTGCTCTTCATTGTCCAGAGCTCTAATAGTATATATGGAATTTAGCAGCCTGTATTAAATTCATAGACTCATAGGCTATGTCTACACTTAGTGATTTAGGTCGACTTAAATAAGTCGACTTTGTCGACCTTATTAAGTCGACTTAGAGAGTCCACACAGGACTCCTAAATCGACTTAAGGTGCTGTAATCTTTCCTGTGGCCGCCAATATTAAGTTTTTCTCCAATTGATAATCATTGTGCTCCCTTTGATGAAGACACAAATCCACAGTGCAAGACTGATCATGTCTAGCTAGTAGAGTATGTCTTACTCTATGGAGACTATAATGACATAGCTATATTGCTGTAACTATGCCAGTGTAATCTCCCATATCTGTGAAAGGATTTTTCCATCAATGTAAAAATGCCATCTCCTCCAGCAATGCTAGATACCTTGACAGACATGTTCTTCCATAGATCTATCTACATCTACACTGGAAATTAGGTCGCCATGGCTGTGTCAGGAAGGGGTGTGGTTTTTTCCTACCCACTAACCCACAGAAGTATTTCAACCTAACTTTGAAGTGTACATCAGGCTCCAGTAACTGAGGATAGAAACTTTGCTCACCTGTTTGTATAGCACTGCTTGAATTAAATAAAGGTCTTTCTAAGCAATCTGTTTAAAGAGAAGCTTTATGGTAGCTTAACATGGTTAGATAGTTATTATGCTGCTTTCAGTTTTTGTTTACAGTCTCTTTCATCACTTCCCTGCTACAGGGATCATTTATTGGGCTGCTGTTGCATTCCACATCATATATGTTCTTAAAATCAGCATTCCTTTTTTTGGATAGTGACCCAAAAGAAGATGGCTCAAGCTGCTGAATAACAGAGTTGATTTGGGTTCAAATTTTACTTGATTTATAATAACGGTTTTATGGCCTCTATTTCTGGACGGGCTGTACTTGACTCATGGGTGTGAAAGGACATGAATTAAATGTAGCTTCCCCATGCTTTAAAATGAATGGGCTATGGGAGAGACTTCCTTCAGAGGAATGAGATGTGGCAAATCCAGCTTAACCTGTTACAACAGATCCCTTCTCCTGTCCAATTCCGAAGTCACCTTAGCAACAAGCATATTGGAGCTGATTCCCCTCTCGCTAATGCTGGTTTTACACTGGTTTGGGCCCTGTTGTAGTTCCCTTTGATGCGAAGGAGAGAAGACTGAGGGCAGTGGTCTCACTAGGGTTCCCACAGCCCAAAGAATGATCCTTCACTTGCAGATTCACTGCATAGAAGTGTCAAATGCTAAGGGATCTAGAACCCAGCTGGTGTGTGTTGCTAATTAAGAGCCCCATGCAACATTGTGCTGTCTTAACTGTGTGTGTCGGTTTTAAAGAAAAGCTTTTATTGTCATTTATTTGAAAACAGCAAAATCCCCGGTTGGAAGAAACACGAGATTCCCAGATTTACAGCATGGCACCGCAGGGCAAGTGGGGTGCTGTCTCAAGTCTTCTTGAAAATGAAGCCTGGGTTGGGGGAGAAAGGAAGATGTCACAAGTTAGCGTGAGTCCAAAGCTGACACCTTGCTCTGCTTATTTAGTACGAACTAAAGGCTTTCATCAGAGTTCAGCATTCTGCTAGTTCCCAGCCACGAAAAGAATGACAAGGCACAGTGGTAACCGGCCCCATTCATCACCAACAATGCACATAGCAATTACTGATACTGTCGACAAACTGGAGCAGACTTTGTACTAATTGATTTACTGGACTCTTTTTTATCCTCTCTTCTTTTGTTTCCTCCCTGCTCCCCTGTGTTCTTATTTGTAGCATCCGTTCGTTGGGCCGTGGCACACAGCGGTGCACTTGTACTTGAGATACAGAGATGGCTGTTGTGGCTTGAAATGCAGAGCTTTGCTTTGTGACAGACCCAGTCCTCCAAGTCTACATTTCCCACTGTTCTGCCTGGGAGGCATTTTCTTTTTAAATACATGTAGTAAGCAAAGTGGGTTAAAACATCCTTTACCTCCTCCCACTACCCTGGCTGTTTTCAGCAGCAATGCCGTTTTGCCTCTCATTTCATGCTGCATCTGAGATAGAAATCTCATTATTTCTGATTTAGATATTCGCATGCACCACTCTACCAATATATCACGACAGTCCCCAGCTTGTTACAATGTCACAAGAAAAATTCAAAGCTCTGGTTTATCTGCTGTTGGAAATGATTCTGGGGTGAAAGGAGATATGGGGGGGAGGTAGCAGCACAGAAATACTGCAGCTACACAGTCCACCAATCTAACCTTATTTTAATCTGCTTGCCTATTTGCAGCTTTTCTGCTGAATGGGCAGTACTGTGAAAAATGCGATCTGTTGTAACCAAAGACTAAAAGAAGGAAAACCTTTTATTTCTATCAAATGGGAATGGGTATAAGGATCTTCCTAGAAGCTGTTGAATAAAAATTGTGTTGTTTTTATTTCTAATCACCATTCTTCCCCTGTTCTGATTGATAGCAAACAGTATTAGAACTGAACCATTCCCAAAAATACAGTGTATCAGTCATCTCCTTCCACTGTATGTTGGAATTGGATGTCTTCGTTTGAGACTGTGTGTGTGTGTATTTGTGTGGGGAGGAGTTTCTTCATGCATTTGGATGAACGTTGCTGTTTGTTTCTGATTTGGAAGGGACTTGACATTTCCCTCCACACCTCCTCAGGGCTGAAAATTGAGTTTCTAGCTGTACCTAGAAAAAGGAAGCAGGGCCACTGACATCACATGTCAGTGTTCTGCAGATTTCTCATTTATGTTGCAGGAGAGCTTAGGGGCCTCAAAAAGGGATAAGGGCCCCAATGCACAAAATAGCATACACATATGATGAAAAGGTAGACTGTCTCTGACTGAGAAAATGTCAGTCCAGTGCTCACTCTGAAACTGAATGTAACAGTTTGACTTTGCTCACTAGTGCCATGGTTGTGTTTGTGTCTGATCACTGCCGCAGCCTTGTGTTGCTTCCATCGGAAGGAGGAGCAATCGAAGTAACATGGAAATAATAGCAGTGGAGGATTCTTATCTCTTAGTTCTCTGGAAGGCAGAATTACGTAGTGGACAAAGTACGGGACTGGCAAGCTGAAATGACTAAACTGCAGTAATCCCAATGGCAGAACTTTTTCTGTATCCTCAATCTCATTGCCTCTCTCTCTCTATGGCCAGGCTAGGAATCTATATTTTGAAAAAAAGGATGGTTTCATAGATTTTAAAAACGTTTTTATCTGCCTGGTTTTGCTGATACATTAAAATATGGTTAACATGGATTTAAAAAGCTATTCTTAAGAGAAAGCCATTGCTTCCTGAAACAGGTGTAATAATATATGTTTGATTAGCTAATGAGAATATTGTAAAATGTAGTTCCTGTGTATGCAGTGCTTTGAAGATTTAAAGTGATTATTGTTGTTTAATATTAAGTCCCAAAGAATGATGACAGCTGCTGGTTTGCTAGAGTTGACACAAAATCCTGGGGAAAAATATATTAGAAAAAAGTGAAAAATAAAATGGGGTGGATGGTTGAAATGATAAAGAAATATCATAATTAAGATAAAAAGCAACCTGTAAAATATATTGCTGCACGATAGCTGGGGTTCATATGAAACATACTTTTTGTATGATCAACAGTCTCACACTCTGTCTGATTAGGTCCAAAATGTTCACAATATAATATAGAAGCATTTTTCATTTAAAACGAAATTACATTCCTAAAGTAAACTTTATAACTATATTTTAAATTAACAGGAGACTGCTAGCAACTCTCTGACATTTACTTAATAAGCTGTTGAAGTGATTTAGTGATCAATGGGCGCTGACATTTGAGAACGGAAAGGCAAACTTCGTCACTTCACTTTCCTTTCCCACCTCTTCTCTTTGTTCAGATATAAGATGGAAACTTTGGAATATTGCAAGAGAGGGAACTGTTTTAGTTTTCTTGGACTCTTTGTGTGTGTGTGTGTGTGTGTGTGTGTGTGTGTGTGAGAGAGAGAGAGAGAGAGAGAGAGAGAGAGAGAGAAGGGGGACACACACAATATACTGTAAACAACAAAACTTTTTCATTTTACTCTTTGAAAAATCAGAAACTAATTTAGGCCTTGATTTAGCAAGGTATTTAAGATCATGCCTGAAGACTAGGACTATGCTTGTGCTTTAAGTTAGGCACATATTTAAGTGTGTTGTTGAATAGGTCTTTGTAGATTTTCTTTTTGTAAATTAATCTATTTCCCCCCTGTTTTTGTTCCCTTTTAATATTACTAGTACTTAAAGAGTAACGCTTAGATCCTAGTCTGATGGGCTCTCTGAAGAGGCCTACAATAGTTGGATCTTTCTATGTAAGTCAATAGGACGGAAGCATGCAGGATCTGGAGTCATGTATTTTGTGTTTAATCAATCCAATTGCTGTACAACCATTCTTAAATTTCTTAATTCTTTATATTACTTCAAGACAAGATACCTTCTGTATGTTGCAGGGGGAGGAAGGTATAATAAAATCTCAGCAAATTGCACTTTGCTAAGCCACACACACACTTTTATTATTTCATTTCATTTTTGGGGATTTATGCACACAAAAAAGGATGCATAGAAGCATAACATATGCTCATTCAAGCATATCAAGGATCCCTTGATATAATTTAAAAGTGCACACAAACTCCATTATAACATAATGGAAGCAAATTCCAAAGTGTCTGTCGACCCCTCAGCAAAGATTTAATAACAAGATGTGGGGAAAAATTCTTAACTTTCAAAGATTTCACTGTTTACAAAATATGCTATAGTAAATTATGTAATGCATTTTGCAGTATTACCATAAATAGAATCATGGAATTGAAGAATCATAGGGCTGGAAGGGACCTCATAAGGTCATCTAGTACAACCTCCTGCTGAAAACAGGACCACTCCCACTAAATCATCCCAGCCAGGGTTTCGTCTAACCGGACCTTAAATATCTCCAAAGACAGAGATTCTACCACCTCCCTAGGTAACCCAATCCAATGCTTCACCACCCTCCTCATGAGAAAGTTTTTCCTAATATCCAACCTTGACCTCCCCAGCTGTAATTTGAAACCATTGCTCCTTTTTCTGTCCTCTGTTACCACCGAGAACAGCCTCGCTCCCTCCTCTTTGGAGCACCCCTTCAAGTAGTTGAAGGTTGCTTTCAAATCCCCCCTCTGTCTTCTCTTCTGTAGACTAAATAATCCAAGTTCCTTCAGTCTCTCCTCGTAAGTCATGTGCCCCAGCCCCCTAATCATTTTCGTTGCCCTCCACTGGACTCTTTCTAATTTGTCCACATCCTTTCTGTAGTGGGGAGCCCAAAACTGGACACAGTATTCCAGATGCGGCCTCACCAGTGCTGAATAGAGGGGAATTATCACATCCCTCGATCTGCTGGCAACACTCCTACTGATGCAGCCCAATATGCCATTGGCCTTTTTGGCAACAAGGGCACACTGTTGGCTCATATCCAGCTTCCCATCCACCATAACCCCCAGGTCCTTTTCTACAGTGCTACTACTTAGCCGATCGGTCCCCAGCCTGTAGCAGTGCATGGGATTTTTCCGTTCTAAGTGCAGGACTTTGCACTTGTCCTTGTTGAACCTCATGAGGTTTCTTTTGGCCCAGTGTTCCAATTTGTCTAAGTCTCCCTGGATCCTGTCCCTGCCCTCCAGCATGTCTACCATAACCCGCAGCTTGGTGTCATCCACGAACTTACTAAGCATGCAATCTATCCCATCATCGAGATCATTAATGAAGATGTTGAATGGAACCGGCCCCAGGACCGACCCCTGGGGCACTCCACTCATTACTGGTTGCCAACTAGACATTGAGCCATTGATTCCTACCTGCTGAGCCTGTTGATCTAGCCAGTTTTCTATCCACCTTATGGTCCACTCATCCAACCCATACTTCCTTAACTTGCCGACAAGAATGCTGTGGGAAACCGTATCCAAAACCTTGCTAAAGTCGAGGTATACAACGTCAACGGCTCTTCCTGCATCCACAAATTCAGTCATCTCATCGTAGAAGGCAATCAGGTTGGTCAGGCACAATTTGCCCTTGGTGAATCCATGCTGACTGTTCCTGATCACTCTATTTTCCTCCAAGAGTTTCAGGATGGATTCTTTGAGGACCTGCTCCATGATTATTCCAGGGATTGAGGTGAGGCTGACTGGTCTGTAGTTCCTCAGATCCTCCTTTTTCCCTTTCTTGAAGATAGGTACTATATTTGCCTTTTTCCAATCCTCTGGAACCTCCCCTGTTCACCACGAGATTTCAAAGATAATGGCCAGCGGCTCCTCAATCACTTCGGCCAACTCCCTCAGCATCTTCGGATGCAGTTCATCCAGCCCCATAGACTTGTGCACATCCAACTTCTTTAAGTACTCCCTAACCTGACCTTCCATCACCAAGGGCCGCTCTTCTTCTCTCCATTCTGCATTACCCAGTGTAGTAGCCTGGGAGCTGGCCCTCCCTGTGAAGACTGAAGTTAAAAAAGCATTGAGGACGTCTGCCTTTTCCGCATCATCCACAAATAATTACAACTCAACGACAATTGGCAAAAATAAATGAGCAAAGTACATCTTGTGATGCAGGATCCTGGTTGATGGTGGTACTTGTGGTTTGTTTGTTTATTGTGCTCATTCACTTGGGACTAAATCCGGTGCCCACTGAAGGCAGTGGAAAGAGTCCCACTGACTTCAGTGGGTTTTGGGTCAGCATCTTACTTTCTCACAAATCAATTCCAAAGCCTGCATGGGGTCACTGAGTAAATAATGAGGTTCTGCTCTGTAAAGTGGATCAGTTATTGCAGTGATGTATTTGCATACAGATGGACTGTGAGTATTTAGAGCACACTTGTGACTTTTAACTGTTTCTCCATCTTGGCGCAGTGCAGGTCCATACTACGCCAGGTGGAGCATTAAAAAATAGTTAGCCTCAAGTATGCACAAGTCCTCTCGGAGAGGAAGGATGGGGGGACACTCAGTCTAATGGTGCGCTTTGCATTGAGGTGAAATGCTACTGTTGGATTCACACGGATCTCTTTGATGTTCTGCTCTCTCTGTGCCTTTCTCCCATGGATGTGCACGTGCAAGGCAAGCAGGATACTGGAACTCAAATCTGTTAAGGAGACCTGAAAGCAGGATTTTGCCATTAAGACTTTTCTTCCCCTCTGTGAGATTTGTAGGAGAAGGTAATGAGTAGAGACAATTCAGTAATTCTTTGTTAGTCCGGAGATGCCTCAATAGATGAATAAGGATTAATAGTCTGCATAGCAATTTGTTTGTGGAGTTGATACCCTACAAATTATGCTCCAGTACCTCTTTGGCCCATTTTAGTACCTGATCCCAACTGGTTCAATTGCACGTTTCCTAAAATGTTTTTCAAATACTAAACATGGCGTTTGTCTTTTGGCACTGAATTCTTAATTAAAACAAATGGATTAAGGGATGCATGGTAAATTGGCATTGGCAAGTCATTCAGAGACAGGCAGACATTGCAGGAAGACCATCAAAATGTTTAAAGCATGCAGGTGATCTGTGGGAGTTCGGGTGAGGCTTAAAATGTGTTGTGTAGTTAGCTTTCCTTGTCAGGTTTGATTGCAGGAGGTTAGGATGGGACAGGATGAGATTTGACTCGGATTTCCAGTCAGTGGAGAATGTTACTGGGCAGGTCACACTGAGCCTTCCCTGTTCTGCTGGCCTCTCTTTCGGATGGCTGGAATGATGTGCTGCAAAGTGACAGCTTGAGGACGTGCAGGCGAGATGCTCTCTGGAGTGCAGCTGCTCTATTGGACATCGCTAAGGTACTGTGGGTCTGCTAAGATGCCACTGACTCTCTGCGATGCAGTGAAGAGGAAATAATAATTGGATACCAATGCTTCAGTCCTTGAAAGGCATGTTGGCATAGCCCATGCACTGTTAGCTTTTAGAGAACTGCCATTCATTCTTCCTTTCTTGGCTACTATTCCCATTCATTCAAATTCTTTCAAGCAAAGAAGAGGCTTCTGTCATCTGTATCCTATAAAATATTGTTTGTACTCCATCACATATTGACATCCTGGGGAGGGGCATTGAGGGGGGAATCCGAAAGTTTATTTGCATCAATCCCTTCTCCTCTGTCTGAGTCTTCTCTGTATTCACCATAATCCTAAATCTTTTGTGCCTCTCCCACAAAATGATGACAAGTTCCAGAAGGGTAGCTGTGTTAGTCTGTTTCAGCAAAACAAACAAGGATTCCTGTGGCAGTTTTAAAAATTAACACGTTTATTTAATGCATGAGCTTTCGTGGGCATAATCCCACTTCCTCAGATGTACGAAATGAGAACTGTAGTGTGTTAGGTATATATGCACATGCAGAAAAGGGTGAGTCACAAAGTCAATTCAAACTGTTCCAGGGCTGTAGTCTGTTAGTCTATTTCAGTAAAATAAACAAGTTTTAATTAAAATGGTGTGGATGTGGGCCATTAACAATAGATGAGAAGGTGAGAATATTAAAAGAGGGGAAATTGCCTTTCGTAGTGAGTTAGCCATTCTAAGTCCCTATTCAGACCCAATCTGGTGGTGTCAAGTTTGCATATGAATTCCAACTCTGCAGTTTCACATTGGTCTGTTTTTGCAGCTTTTTGCTGAAGTACTGTAACTTTCATGTCTGTTATAGAATGTCTAGGTAGATTGAACTGTTCCCCTACTGGTTTTTGAATGCTACTTTTTTGTTGTCTAATTTGTGTCCATTTATTCTTTTGCGCAGAGACAGTCCAGTTTGGCCAATGTATATGGCAGAGAGGGATTGTTGGCACATGATGACCTATATCACATTGGTAGATGTGCAGGTGAATGATCCCCTGGTGGAGCGGCTGATTTGGTTAGGTCCTATGATGGTGTCACTTGAGTAGATATGCAGGCAGAGTTGGCAATGGGGTTTATTGCAAGAGTAGGTATCTGGCTTAGTGTTTCTGTTGTATGGTGTGTAGTTGTTGGTGAGTATTTGCTTCAGGTTGGGGGGCTGTCTGTAAGCGTGGACTGGTCTACCTCCCAGAGAATGAGGGCTCATCTTCCAGGATAGGTTGTCGATCCTTGGTGATGTGCTGGAGAGGTTTTACTTGGGGGCTGTAGGTGATGACTAGCAATGTTCTGTTATTTCCCTTGTTGGGCCTGTCCTGTTGTAGGTGACTTCTGGGTACCTGTCTGGCTCTGTCAATCTGTTTCTTCACTTCTCCAGGTGGGCACTGTAATTTTAAGAACACTTGGTAGGTGTTTGTCTGAGGGATCGGAGCGAGTATGGCTCTGTCTTAGGGCTTGGCTGTAGACAATGGATCATGTGATGTGTCCCAGATGAATGCTGTAGGCATGCGGGTAGGTATAGTGATCAGTAGGTTTCTGGTATTGGGTGGTGGTTAAGTGTGAGAGGGATCCTTGTTTGTTTTTACACAAAATGATCTTTCCTTTCAGGACATAGAACATCTCTGCTTCTCCCTCACCTTTGGGTTAAAGTGTTACTTAATTTCAACATTCATAGTCAGTTTCTTTCAAAAATTGTCCCAACACATTTATGCTTTTCAATTTCCAGTTCCCTCTTCGTGGGGAGTTCGGTGGGTGTGCAGATGTGCGTGGCAGATTCTTTTGAAAAGGGATCTTAATTCCCCAATATCACATATGAGAGAGTCCCATGCAAAGTACTGGATATGTTCTTTGTGCATGTCTTAGTCTGGAAAAAAAGCATCCTGATGGCTGCATCAGTTGTGAAGCTAGCACTGAACATGGCTTCTGTATCATGGCAGTAGTAAAAATGCAAGAATGGAAGCTAAAATGTAATAATTAAAGAAGTGGGCAAAAACTTAACCCCAAGTAATTTCCTCAGAGGGGAGAGAACTTTTTGTTTTTCACCTGCCAAATCTTTGCATTACTTCTTCATTTCACAGCAGCATGTTCTGCTCCTGTTTCTTCCACAACAAACGCAGAGCGGCAGGAAGTCAGTGCAAGGTCAGGGAGGAGAGGGAGGACCACTGTGACTCAAAGGCTGGCGACTTGATCAGTACTCTGATCCCAATCACTTTCTTTTATGTATCACAAGCAGCAAGTATCCAATAGTATGGCAACGAGCTCTGTAGAAATTCCTGTAAATGAAAATAAACACTGGCTGCAGCAAATGGCATCACGGCTTCTATCTTTTCAAATAGTGAAACCCTGTACCCTCTACATAGTCATTAGATCTACAATATGGGGTCGCTACTGCAGGGTTTTTCCTGTAATGTGTTTTTGGTGGGGTTTTTTTCCTCATCTAGGTTTTAATCACCCAACTGATGGGACTTGTTAAACGTGGCCATTCAGTCTCCTTTACAAAGTCTTGCATATGTTACAGACTTGAAAGGATAAACCAGTAAAGCTGGAATTGTCAGCTGGTTTTAACATTAATATCTCCTAATCTTATTAGTGTGTAGCGGCTATGCAGGTAACTCCTGCCAGTGTTAGAATTAACCCATGAATCTTTATTACACTTTGAGAGAATGACAGACTTCTTAGAAGGTAAGATCTAACCTATTCTGTATTTCCCCAATACAGATGATAATAGATTATTATACCGTAGCTCTCGGTATTTCTGTCAAAAATATTCTTTTCACCAGCCTGTCTTCCTGCTTGTAGCCAGTGCTACACTAGAGTAAGTAAATGCAAGGAAGAAGAAAGTTCAGTAAAATGGTTTGAGAGCATAGTCTTAATGGTAGTCTATTCTAGACAGATCTGAGCTCTTTCTTTTTGGTTGTCATTGTGCCCTCCTTTTACTTACTTATTTTCCCTTTTGGAAGCATAATAGAATGGCTATGATAATGAAGCAGTTCAGAAATACGTGCCAGATGAAGGAGATGGATTTTCTATTTCAACATAAGTCATTTAATTGCTTTTAAACTTTATCACTCTGGAGGCAAAACCTCACCATGAGGTCAAACTGTGATGGGGTTTAAAGTGATTTAACCAGGGTAATATGCAGTTAGCTGACTGATGACCTGTTGCATTGGCATTACATAAAGCTGCTAAGCATTTGCACAGAGTGAAGCATAATTACCATCAGTCTTTCTGGGTAAGATGAGGCATGGGGTGATGGGAACCCAGAGAATTATGAGCTATTAAAGTGCAAGGGGAAATACATAATGTACTCACTCTGATTTTTTTAAAAATGTATGTAAGATAATTGTCCATTTCTTTGTCATGTGCCTTTTCAGTTTTTAAAACCAGCAAAACAATTGCCAATTAAACTGATCTGCTAAAATTCACTGCTGGTTACCTGTAGAATCCTTATTCATTCTCACACACTCTATAATTCCATTGCCTATCATCAACAATTCCACCCCTCTGTCACTACCACCTAAGGTCCACTGGAGCCGATGTCCCTTTCTGCTCTACACCTGCTGAACTTGGGATCGCCACATAAACTATTTCTGCAGAGATCAGAAGCTTCACAGAAGTAAAGTTCCCTGGCAGCCTTCTGCGCCTTTCTGTTGTGGTGCAGTAAACCTGTGGCAAGTCAAACAGCTTACCATGCACACCACATCCCTTTCTTCTGCTGAGCCTCTCATCTTTGAAGATGGAAGTCTTTGTATATTGATCTATCTTACCACACTGGGTAAAATCCTGACCCCATTGAAGTTGGTGGTAAAACTCTAATTGACTTCAGTGGCTGGCTAGAAGTTCATCCATTATCTATCATCTTGCTTTAAAAAACATCTCAAAAGAACATACAGGTGCAAAGTCATGTACTCAAAAGCTAGGAGAGGCCAGGATTAAGATGTCTTATGTTTGGCCTTCTTGAGTGTATGCATTATGATGCAGTTTTTAATTATATTATCACATATTGTGTTTTCCACTGAATGAGGCAGAGGGCTTGTTGAAAAAATGTATTATGTAATTAAAGGCTGTATCCTAATGCATACACGCAAGGGGGCTGAATAAAGGTTGCAGGGACAACCTTAATTCTAACATCTAACTTTTGAGTGCTTGGCTTTATTCCTTAATGATGAAGAGACAAGGTGGGCGAGGTAATATCTTTTATTGAACCAATTTCTGTTGGTGAGAATGGCAAGCTTTTGAGCCACATAGAGCTCTTCCTCCAGTCTGGGAAAGGTACTCCCCGTACAACAGATTGCTTAGCATCAATGGTTTAGCATCAGAAGCTTCAAAGCGTCTGACGAAGTGGGATTTTCTCCCACGAAAGCTCATGCGATAAATAAATGTGTTAGTCTTTAAAAGTTTAATCGGACTCCTTGATTGCAGTGATGTCACAGTGTACTAAGAAAGCAACACACACTGATCTTGACAGAGTTATACCTCTCTTCCTTGTCATGGCGTAGGTGGATCTGTGTGATAGCAGCTGCAGTTGTCACTGCCTCCTAGGGTTCAGTTTCTCTTGATGTGGCATATCTTTCTCTTGGTGTTGCCTTCTCTAGTTGGCTCCCACCCTTTGCTTAGTCCTCTGTAAAGATTTGTGGCAGCTCAGTTTAGCAGGTGTACTGTTACAAGCCTAGGATGAAGTGCAGATGAAGGGCTGTAATTTCACTGCTTGTTGAAAGGCAGAGGGAAAGGACTGGCACATTCCAGGCAAAGTTAACAGGTGTGAGGCTTTTCAAAAAACCAGAAGGCAGTGTTTATGAGGGGCTGGAAGCCAGGATGGGGCAGGGGGAGGAGACGAGAGGGATAACCCTTTCTTCTGGGTACTGCTAAAAGGGCTTTAATTTCAAAGTTTCAGTTGTCGGTGTGGTGTCTGGATGTAATCAAAACTTCCCTCCAAAATTCGAACATCTTCCAAGTACAGCTCTGTCTTTAAACAAGGTCAGAACCTCTGACAAGAAAATAACCCATGAATACATTGCTTCTTTGAGCTGTGAGCATTGCAGCTTGCCCCCGTGTTAACCATGCCATCTCTGCTTCAGATAGCAGATGTGCAGGACTGGCTTCAGAAGATTGTAGCGAGAGAGGAGCTGGCTGGGAGTTTTGACTCCTTCAGACAGGGCCGTCTCTGGGGAAGGGGCGAATGGGGCGATCGCCCCGGACCATGCGGTTACGTGGGCCCCATGCTGTCCCGCTCCCAGCGGGGCAGTGCGGGGCCCATGTGCGCTGCAGCCCCTCTTCCCATAGCCACCCCACTGCCTTCGGCAGCGAGCCGAAGGCAGCAGGGCGGGCCAGGCCAGGAGGGCTATGCCCGGCCCCTGGGCCAGCCCTCCCCGCCCCCAGGGCGGAGCAGGCAGGCCCAGGGGCGGAGCATATGGGGCCTGGCCTCTAGGCCGGCCTGCCCCCCACGGCCGGCTCCCTGCCACAGCCAACCTCCGGGACCGGAGCCGGCTCCCGCGCAGGCGGCATCGGCCTCCGGGGCTAGAGCCAGCTCCCCCCGTCCCCCTGCAACAGGCGGCCTCCGGGGCCGGAGCCAGCTCCCTGGGGGGCGGGGCCCCGCTTCGGCCAATTGTCCCTGGGCCCCGCTCACCGCACGGGACAGCCCTGCCTTCAGAGGACTTTGCCTGGTGCCCGTTAGGGCTGCCATTAGCAGGGAGAACCCTGCAAGGTATCTGTGCATTTGCTGTTGCCAGTGTGGGGACAACGCAACAGAGTTGTGTAAGGTGAAGCATAGCCAACTAAATGTGACCGTTTCGTCCTGGCGGAGTGTGTTGTCAGAACATGTACGTGCCGTAGATCCTCATCATGCCTGCATTGCCAACAGTGGGCAGGGTAACAGGGACTTGGGAATCAGGCATTCTGTGTTGTATACGTAGGTTTGTCACTGATCTACTGTGTGATCTCAGGCTGTCACTTCACCTCTCTGTGCTTCCATTTCCCTTCCCCTAGTCTGTCGTATCCATATATATTATATGCTCTTCGGGGCGGGGCTGCATCTCACTCTGTTTGCACAGTGCTACCACAGTGAGTCTCTGATCTCCACTGAAGGCTCTACTGTAACACAAATAATCGCAATAGTGAAGAGAAAAACACCTGTCCTAATGGGGAAGGGAGCGGGGCCTGCTGAACATTCTCCCTTCCTGTGTCGAAGTGCTCAAGTTTTCTGGGTTGGCTCATTTCTGGTTACATCTAGCCTGGGGTGAACCTCAGTGGATTCAGAAATGTGATTCAGTTTTCATTAAGCAACTGTTTCTGAACTTTCACACTACTTCGGTCTGCAAAGCAGAGCTCTCATTCTCGCGAGGCTGGCCTTTCTTGTAGTAATTACAGTTTCTGCTCTCTGTTGGAGCCAGGGAAATAAAATGGAAGAAATGTACAAAAGACAGAAATATGATGAAGATTTGAATCACTTCTTATTTTACTGAACCAGTTCTCTGATTTTAATAGAAGTAAGTGCACTGTGAGGAACCCTACATTGTTTGTTTGAATTCAGACTACTACTGTGTCTTCTTGAATAAATTGGCTTCCTAGGGAAATCTGGAATCCCTCTTCTGTCTCATTAGGGTGTAACGTGATAGGATGTGGTTGTGGGAGAGCATAGCTGCTATAGCTGAAGAACCTGCTGGCTAGAGTGGGTCAGCAAATGAGGTGGTTTTCCATAGAGAAATCTGAGCTTTGGTCGAAAACCTAAAAGTTTCCTCTGAGAAGATAAAAACAAAATATGTTGATTTGTTGAAGAAAATCAAAACATGTAATTCTGGGGCAACTGGTGTTACTGTGTCTGTCTGTCTGTCTGCTGCCACAGTGCCTCATAGGAGTTGTAGTTCAATATGCCTGGTCTTCCCTCTTGCTGACCTGTTGTGGGAACCACGGTGGCTCAGGAAGGATGTGGTTTAATGTTGGAACCAAGTGAAAGTTAAATAATTCGATTCAGGAATGTTGAAAGGCTTTGTTTTTGTCAAAATGGAAAGTTTTGGTTTGAAATAGTGAAGCAGTCAGTTTTCAGTTGAAGAAAACCAAGACCATTTCAGTTTTTATGATCTTTCTCTTCCTCTCTTAATCTCTCTCTCAATGAAAAAAGGTAAAAAATTTCTGCAAGAAAGCAGATACTTTGAGAGAAAAAAATTATTCAGAGGAAAACTATTTTCTGTTCAAAACCAGCTCTAGTAGTGACATCAGCTTGTGTCTTACACTGCAGCATGTGTACCCTGTGTTATGCTGCTGTAAAAACAGATATAGCTCTTGTAAAAGCCCTCCTAAGTGCTTCCTCCAGGTGTCCGCGGGGATGGGAAGAGGAGGAAACATTCCTTTTCAGAATTAATCTTTTTACAAAATACTAACCACAAAGAGGAGGAGAGAAAAGCCGCAATTATTCTGTCATTGCAATAGGTGTCTGTCATGGGCTGTACAAACAAGATCCCTTCCTGGAAGAATTTACTATCTAGCAGCGGCTACCTTGAGAATTTACTCCTACTCTTAAATACCAGGTGACACGCCCAGCACAGGTCCTAAAAGGAATCATGACCTGCAGGTGCTGCTTTGAGTCACCATTTCTCCCTGACCACCTTTGTTGCCAAAGCCAGGGAACTGGGGGAGGGCGTATACTGCTTTGATCTGTTGCCAGACATGGCGTGCTCCCTACTTCACGCCCAGACAGCTCTGCAGGCAACACATAGGGAAGGAAAAGAACTATGGTTCCCCTGACTGCTCCCATACCGCTCCTCGCTGCCCTGCATACTTGCAGAACTTGCCTTCATCTTCCTCTTGTTCCCCCTTTTCCATGCCTCTCCCAACCAAGGTAAGCCCTTCATGGCTGGGCAAAGGAGTGCGGCGGGAACGTACTTCCCTGGCCAACCTAGTTCTCAAGCCCTAAATAAATACTGAAGGAGGTGGGGTGGGGCTGGGCTGAGACAGTGGCATACTGAGGGTGTCCAGCACCCAGGGGGCTAAGCCTACATTTGTGCTTCCCTATGCAGCCCCCCTTGGCCCAGCTCCCCCCTGCAGCCAGGCACCGGGGGATTGGCCCCCCACGGCTCCCTCTCCCTACGCGACTGGCCTGACATTATAAGTAGCATATCGCCAATGGCGGAGTGGGGCCTGTGTCTTGGGAGTGCCATGCTTTTTGTTTGACTTTATTTTAATAAGAGAGTCTCCCTTGACTCTTTCCTCTCTATTTGCTACGGCTATCAGTCCTCACATACAGCATGAGAGCCTCGTCTTCCCTTCTTCTCTTTATTTGCTCATCAGAAATCTGCCTGCCCTCGCTGACTGTTTTTCAGCCAATTCTGCAGGGAGCCAAAAAATGTTAGGAGGAGTCAGTTCATCATAGCCATATCTCTTCTCACGATCTTAACCCCCTTCTTCAGATCAGACTGATACTAATTTATTTAAAGTAAAGCCCTTCTTTATTAATAAGGGTCTAAAACGTGTTTTGAGGGGTTTTTTTCCCTCTTTGAGATGAGGCCAGGCCGTCCCATTCAGACATGATCTGAGATGTCGAAGCTTACGATGGGTAACCATCCTAACGTTACAGCATGAAGTTGTTCCTCAGCAGGCCTCTCTTCTGTTCCAATATCTATCTACGGCTATCTGTACTCCTGCCCAGGTGGGAAGGTAACGTGTTCTCGTCAGTTGCTATGCCAATATGTAACAGTAACCCTTCTTCCCTCTCTGCTTTTTCAAATTAGAGGCACAGTTTGGAGCCATATACAAGGAAACAGGCCCTTTTACTTTTGGGTAAAATGAAAAATTTACTCTCATTTTCTGCTCTATAACTGGGCCTCTCTGCTGCAGCAGTAATTATTAATCTGCTTCTGGTGCTCAGATGATCCAAAGCTTGGTAGAGATTTCTGGACTAACAAATTCTGCTAGATCAGCTCTGTATATTCTGGGTCCAAATCCTGCTTCTCTAATTAATGAACTGTCCTGTTGAAGTCCATGGGAATGTTTATATGAATAGAGAGCACTGCATATGGCCCTTGCTACTTGTTCTCTAGTTTAGAATTGAGAATTGCTGCCCACAGGGCCAGATTAACCGGCCCAGGGGCCCTGGGCTGCCTGCCACTGTGGGGCCCCCCTCCTGGGGCACCCCCACGATAGGGCCCCCAGTCTGGGCTCTCCATTGCAGGGGCTGGGCCTTTGACCCCCCATTGCTGGGGGGGCCCCTGGGGCCCGAGGGCACTCCTGCCCTGCCCCCACTCTGGCCAGTCTGTCCAGGGGGGTGCAGCTGATGCATGGCATGGCAGGCACCGATGCAGCCCTCCTAGAGCCATGTGCCCTGGAGAGCTGCATGCCGGGCCGGAGTGCAGGCTGCGCCAGCTGGCCCCGCCCCCTTGGGCGGAGCAAAGCAGGCTCTGGCCCACCCTGCTCCCCGGGTTTGGACCAGCCGGCCCAAGGGTGGGGCAGGAGCATAGAGCGCCACCCCTCTGACTCCAGCACCCCTCCACCCCACAGTGCTGGCGCTGAGCGGGGGTCTGTGGATTATCATAGGGGTTTGGGGGGCTGGAGTCTGGGGCCCCCTTTTGGCCAGGGCCTGGGGCTTAAGCCCCTAAAGCCCCTTTGATAATCCAGCCCTGGCTGCCCATTTCCCCTCCTACAGGAGACAAGAAGCAGTTCTCAAATCAAAGTTTGAATCTAAACATAATGATTATACTTTCAGTTGATCCCTGATAAAGGAAACAATTATTGCCCAAACCTAGCACTCAGTTTTGGAGATGTGGAAAATGTGCTGCAAATAAGGTTTTATTTTTAATGGAACATGGTTAAACAACAAGCAGCCAGATAATTTAAGTGAAGCAGGATGCACAGAATAGAATATCATATTTTACTCATAATTATGTGTTAGCTTGGAGAGTACTGGTTGTCTTCTGTAAGAAACTGGAGTTGTATGTGTTTAATTGGGTCATCCAGATGTGAACTTTCTAATGAAAAAGCAGATGACTCTGGAGTGTCTTGTCTGCAGTTCTAAATAGAGAGATTCTCAAATCAAGTTTCCGTGGTGAGCAGTGGAGCGGGTGTGCAAGAGGTTGGCAGGGTTGACAGTATGTTCCAAAGGCCGAAATCTCTGCTGCCACAAATCAGCAAAACTCTATTTACATCAGCAAAGAATTTGGTTCCTGGTCTCTATAAATTGTGTTAACTGTTTTCACAGAGCATTTAATACTATTCATACCACCCAGAAGAAATCCCTATAGCTGACGTTACACTGATTGGAGGCCTTTTCTGGGGGGTAAATGTCTTTTGTTGGAGAGCCGGAAAACAGAAAACCTAGGTGGGCTTTTACAGGCTACTGGATGTAAATGATACAGCAGGTATCCTGGAAAGAGAATAGCAGGTGGTATGTATCCTATGCAAAGCATACTGGAAAATACAGGTCTGGATTATGAAAGAAGGAAGAAAATTAATTTAGGCTTTTTAGCAAATGATTCTGATGGTATGGTGCTGTCAGACTTCTGACATATTAATGTCTGACAGCTCAGTTCTAAATTGTTTTATTGCAAATATGATTAGTAACATTAATTCTACTTGTTAAGTGTGCTGTTCTGTACCAAAGGGCGTTCATTTAACGCTCTTATAGAAGTTCAGTAGTTCTGTTAAAGCACTTCAGCGCATCTCTAGCAGCTGCAGAATGTTCATACTAATGCAAACAGGTGAATGTCTAGATCTATCTGAACATTTCTGTGGCCATCATCACTTTGGCTATATCTACACTTACCAAAGTTAGTTCGAATTAGTTAATTCAAACTAACTAATTCGAACTAATTTTAGTTAGTTCGATTTAACTTAATTAGAACTAGCATGGCCCCGCTAGAATGCTAGTTCGAACTAAGCAAGTGCCATGCATGGCACTTGCTTAGTTCGAATTAGTCAGTTGCATTAAGCTCAATGTGCTGGTTAGTTTGAACTAAGCAGTTAGTTCGAACTAACATGGCCACATTGACTTAATTCGAACTAACTAGTTCTAAGTAGTTTGAATTAAGGGTTAGTTCGAAGTAAAACGAGGTTTTACTAATTCGAACTAACTTTTCCTTAATCCGATTTAAGGAACTGCTTAAGTCGAATTAAGGAAACTCAAGTGTAGACACAGAGTAAACTGCTTGAAGTCGACTTAATTTACAAGTGTAGACGCACCCTTTGAGGCATTCAGAAATAGCAAACATTAGTGAATATACTCTCTCAACCCTTACTTCTGTGAGGGATGGAAAGTACAATCATCTCCATAGAATGATGGAGTAATTTGCCCAAGGATACACAGAAGGTATGTGCACAACTGAAAATTAAGTGCAGGTCTTTTTTCTTAAATAAATACACATAAAGTAAGTGCCAGCAGCCCATCATCCATGATCATCTGTTCAATAGTAAATCAATGTGTGTATGCAACAGTGGGAGGAAATAATTAGTAAACAAACAGATTTCAGTTTCAAATTCATTAATGTTTACATTTTCTCAATGGCTCTGTAAATAACAGTGAATACAATTACTTTTAAGTTACACAAAATACTTTCTATTTCCTCTTAAAGGCTTGTTCGTATTTTCATGACAATTACTCAATATCAAGGGGTGTCATATTTCATCCCTAAAAATTAGCTTGAGGCTGAAGTGGGGCATTTAAAAGTTAAACTTGGATGCAATTTTTTAACAAAACTAAACCCAACACTTGTCTATTTTAAAAGTGATAAGAGTATAAAATAGATGTAGGTGGCTGGAAATGCTTGCTAATCTATCTGTAACCTTCTTCTCTTAATGGAAAAGGCCTAAGTCTGGTCTCAGTTACACCAGAATAGCTTCACTGATCGCAGGGGAGTTACTCTGGACACATACATACAAATGTGATCAGAACCTGTACCCTAATGCATGACAAGTGACTTAAGGTATTTGTAGATACTTTTATTTAGTGCACTTGCTGAGTAACTTTTTCTACTACTTTTAACAGAAAAAGTAATAAAGAATAAAGAGACTGAGTATGAGTGTTATCTCAGTCTATTTGACCAATGACTTTCAAATTAGCTGGCTCATAAACACTCAGCATTGCTAACCCTCAATTCCTGTATCACTCCATTACCCCAGGTTATTTCAGTTGGTATAATGGGTCCTCAATAGCACACAGGGGGACGATACAAGCCAGTTTGGTACATGTTACTGGGAGATATTGTGAGCGTGCTGTGGGGGGCTGGCTTGAATCTACATTTGTATGACTGTGGATTGGCACAACGTGCCATGTAAATGTACAGTATGTCACGTCATGCTCCCCATTGGGTTACCATGGTCCTGTAAAGACTGCAGTACCTAGCCAGAGACCCCCCCAGCCCCACCTGGCTCCTCTAAAGGCAAACTTTACCCCGTGCAAGTACTGCTGGGAAAGCTCATGCTATTGCTTTAAGAGTAGTTGGAACCTTTGGTGAGCACACTGCTGTACAGAACCCCTGGGCGAATTTTGTGTGTCTTTGCTCTCTGCTAGTCTAATGCTTCCCTCCACCAGCTCCGAGGTTCTCCATCTCTTAGGCCTCCTCCTGCTCCTTCCGCAAGCCCATCAAGCTATCATTTCAATCTTGCATGTTCATTTCAGGGGAGTTTTTATGGCAACTTTTCAGGCATGAGAATAAATTCCTCTGGTTTTAGGACCACCTTGGGTGTTTTCTAAAATTACAGCCATGTGATCTTTAAGGAGTAGAAAGAAGTGCGCAGATTCCAAATGGAGCTTCTAACATAGCTGGAATCTGTCGATTGCCTGTCACTCTTTGCAAAGCCACTGATCAATTCCGGTTTTTCCCTTAGTCCCAAAAGTAAAGGTCAGCTTGAGAGCTCACTCATAATTATGGGGGTTCCTTAGTTAACAGTGCCAAATGAGCGAGACAGACACCTCAGGGAGATAGTGGGGAATCTGTCATGTGGCCAGTGATAATTCCAGGGTTTAACAGTGAGAAACGTGGATGTTCTTGTTGCAAATAACAATGCCGTTGTCACTCCTTTTCTTCTGTAACTAACTTAGTGGTGGGAGCGGAGTGCAACAAATGGCAGCAACAGCAGGTTTAATGAACGCTGGAGGCACTCACCAACACTGGGATTCAGTGACATTTCTAAAGTGAATTTATTTCTTCATTTTAGCCTGGAGAGTGGGGTGGAAGGCATGTGGGTGAGGGACTTTTGTTTAGTGTAGTTAAAAAGGTCTGGCCCAGAGCAGCAGGAGAAGAGTAAGAGCCCTGTGTGGATATTTATTTCCGTAAGCACCACACCATGGTATTGCTGTGGCAGCCGCACAGAAAATTTTACAGTGCATAAGAATATGCACAATTTTAGTAACACAGAATTGGCACAGCATGCTTGCCTTTTTAAAATTTACCTCACTCCCCACTTCATGCTTTTTCCACAATAATCCCTAAATCCCCTTTTTCTCCTGAAACAAATCCAGGTGCCTTTTGAACTTGTATATATTCTTTTGTTTCAGCCGCCTTTCCCACTAATTTATTCCACATGTTTATTACTCTGTGAGTGAATTAGGTCTGTCTGATGACTTCCCTATTTACTCCCGGTTGCTTTATTTTTACGTTTTGCCCCTTACGTTTTTACATTCCTTCTCTTTTCCCCTGAAACTGCTAACAGTTATGTCAATCACCCTTTTTCATGATTTTGAAAATCCTCTATTAGTTCACTTCAAAGTAGTCTCTTTTCTGATGTGAATAAGTATAACACTCTCTGTTCACCCTCATAATAATTTAAGGCCCTGAAATAGTCAAGAATCTGGATTCACTTTTTGCTGCCCTATGCAGCACCCTTCAAGGCAACAATATCCTTCCTGTGGTATAGTGACTACTGCAGAGCATTTGTAAGACCCTTGCTTTAGGAACTAAGGGTCACCCCTTTTTGTGGTATTATAGATCTTAGCTAATATAACTTTGGATCCTGTTTTTAACACTGCTTTGCAATTTACTGATGGTTTTTGCATTTAACATGTGTACCTCGATTCCTTGCTTCAAAACTACTTGGGTTTTTTTTTTTTTTGCATTTTTCTGTATTGAACTGCAGTTTCCATAAATTCACTGGGCTTGCCACCTGAATGAGCCAAGTCCTTTTGACTAGTTTGCACTGTTTCTCATTTGCTTTGTTCCAAGTTTTGGTATCAGTCAGCAAGAAACATCAGTAGATACAGAGACCTTATTTTCTGCACTTTTACCTACATTAGTATTTATACTTGGTACTAAGTACAAAAGAGATCCTGAAATAAAGTTTGTAAGGGAGTTCAACCATTAGAAACCTTGGCTAAATTGAGACATAGGTCATGAGAAAATTCTTGCCAGTACAATTTTTAATACTCCACTCCTTCCCCCTAATAAAACTGACCCCTCCATTCATTAATCCTTTTCAAATTTGAAAAATTTCCATCTATTACTGCATTTTTTCTCTTGCCTATAAGGCATTGTGCTGCCTGGGACATTCTTTTTACTCTGTATTCCATAATGACTCACCATCATTATTAATCTCTGATGTTGAGTCTTGTCAAATGTTGTTTGTAAAATCTAATCTAAGTACATTATATGCTATCCATCATATTTCCTTTATCTGCAGGGGCAGTATTATCTTCAAAGATATCCAGCAGGTTAGGTAAGCATGACCTCCTATGTTTGAATCCATGCTGGCTATCCTTAATCAAACTGTCTTTCCAGGTGTTCTCATATCACATCCCTTAAAGGTTTTCCATGCCAGATGTTAACTCTGCTGTGCTATAATTTCCTGACTTCTCTTGCTATTTTTTAAAATGGACTTAGGTTTGCCATTTTTAGCTTTCAGAAATCTCTCTAAGTTCTAGGATACTTGAATAAACAGTCTAGTTCATCAGTGTTCTCCCTCACTGGTGTTAACACCTCTGGGTGTTTGTGACCCTCCTGGGGGTATCCAGGGTTATGAGCAGGGATTCTAGAAATCCGTTTCCCATGAAAAACATGAAATTTGAATTTTTACAGATTATCTTTAGTTTTTACATTTTGTGAAAAGCATATTAACTATTAACTAAATTTTACTGAAAGTTAACAGTCATGTATTGAATGTGCACAACCTCTCCCTCTTGTGGTTGATTTTTGAATGTGCTATAAATTTACAGTGGAACCCTATTTATCTGGTCTAATTGGGGCTGGGGCCAGATAGTATCATAAAAAATTCATTTCATCAGGAGAACTGGTGAAGAGCTTTCTATCCATTATTTTCAGACCGGGGCAGAACCTCAGCTGCCTGGGGCTGACAGCTGGAGCCCCAGCCATTGTCAGCTCTAGGTGACCAGTGGGTCCATTAATATGGAGAGCTGGATACTGGAGGTTTGGATCAATGGGGCTAGAACTGAACCAACATTCACCCCAGTTCCCAGCCAACCCCACATGCCTGCTCGGACAAGTAGCAGGCATACTACATTTACCTACAACTATAGATGTAGACCCAAGGTCAAGGAAGGTCATATAGGGGTATATATGAATGAGTGTCTTAGTCCTCCTTATGTCCTTTAAAAAGACACAGCTAAGGTTGCAATCTTGCCTGAAGAAATGAAATAATAAAAATGACATATAAGCCTCCTGTGTTGTAGTATCTAGTTTTTGTAATGTACATTACAAATCAGACAGCTAAACAAACGTTCCATTCTCCACTCTACTGACGTTCACAAATTCGCTATTCTTTTTGAAATACTGGATTCAAACAGTCCAGTTTCAGCTCAAATTGCCAGTCTGTCCATTTCTCTTGCCTCCTTTTTCATAGGGTTTGAGGATGTTTGCCCATGAAACTTAAGAAAGGAGCCAACACAGATGGCTTATAAGTGCCTCAGTTTGTTTTGGAAAGAGAATCACCAGTGCTTCATTCCCACAATATGCCACATACCGCATAGCTAGTCAGTATGGAGCAGTTCCAGCTCCCACTGAAGTCAACTGTAGTCATTCCAGTGACTTTAAAGAATATTAGATCAGATCGGGGAAGGCGGGAGACTGACTTCCCGACTCTTTCTGCAGTATGTTTCCCTACTAGGAATAGTGTTTTTATGATTTCTGGGTTTTTCCATTTGCTGCTTTTCACATTTTCTATTCCTAAGACAATCTTCTGTGGGGAAAAGTTAATATTTTTCATTCCAGAGATGTTTTTGGTAGTGTTTATAATTTTTTGCCAAAAAATGTTCAATTTCAAAGCCATACCAAATTAGGACCTCTAAATCTCCTTCCCTGTAGCAATCTTTCCAGCATTGCTTGTGTCAATAACTTCATAGACCACAGCCTTGCAGAGGTGTAATAGAAGTTGTGTAAAAATTGAAGACGCATCAAGTTGCAGAGAATGCCATTACCCCAGTGTATGTTAAGATCTCATTCCATTCCTCTTTCATTTGTAAGTCAAACGCTTTTCCTCATTTATTTTTAGAGCTTATTTTGTTAATTGCATTCATATTATATAAATATTTATATATGCACACTGTGGTGCATGAGAATGTCAGATTGTGTCTATCAATTTGCACATTCCATTCTGTTTTGTGAATGCAATTTTGATTGTAACCTGTACTTTGTCACTTCATTTTTGCACTTCAGCTGGGACATGCAAGAAATATCAGCAGAAATTCCTACACCTAGCAGAGGGGCTAACAACTGGAAAGCCATTGGGAATCATCAACCTTGATGGCCCTAGAGCAATAGGCTGGCAGCAGTCTGTGGGAACTAGTTTTCCCAGTTTGGACCTGTGGCTGAAGAGACCAGAGCTTTAAAGACCAGATCTTCTTGAGTGTGAATAAGGGAATGTCTCACTGGCAATCCATTAGGTGCCAACCTGAAGACTGAGCAGGAGAAGAGGAGAATAGGACAGTTTTGAGACCCTGACAGGACGCTAAACAAAACCCACAAATGCTTCAGACTAGTAAGAACATTGGAGGGAAGGGTTTTGCATGCAAGTGTTTTTTTCTAGATCTATAACTCTTGTGCTTTGTCTGTGAGTAGAGTGTATGTGGTTATGAAGTTCCTCTGTAAACTCTGTGTTACTAGCTTAAATTGTCAAATGGTTCCTGAAGGGTGAAATTATAAGCCAGAGGAAACCACAAATTTGGCTCTCTGAGAAGAGAGGATTTGGTGGATTACCACTAGCACCTACCACCATGGGGTCCTACATCCCAGGAAGGAGATACTAGATAGCAGATCTTTTATCCTGGAAGTGCACTAAAGAAGCTGAACCTACAGATAATGTCTGGATGCTGCTCTGACCCAATCGGTTTTGGAAACATGTAGGATCCAGAGGTTGGGTCCAGTATAGCAGCCTGTATCCAACTATCGCAGGGTTGTAATGTACACTACTTGAAATTCCTTTCCAATGAGAGTCCAGAAATAAGACGGCCATTAAATTAGTTATTCAATATGTTATTTGGCTTATTCATTTTATGACAAAACTATATTACTGAAAATTAGAGCTAATTGGAAAATAGGAAGATTTTTTGTGAAAAAGTTCACATAAAATTAACCCCCCTTCCCCCAAATTTGTGTTTTTGACCACTACTACTGTAAATATACATATGCAGTTTTCTGCTTCCTTATATTAAATTTAGGATATGGTAATATTTTCTGACACTTTTTATTAAAGGCTCTATAGCAAAAATGTTACATTCAATAACCAAGGTAATTCGAATGACCTTATAAAGTGTTTCCATTTTCTTTTTTCTTTAAGTTCATATCCCTGGTATTGTTGTGATTAATGGGTACTGTACATGGCCTCTGTTCAGTAAAGCAAATGCTATCTTTAACTACGTGCCTAAAGTTTTTACTCCATAAGCAAGGACATCAGTGCTTTCCTGAATCAGGGTCCAAGTGCAAATACCGTCCGTGGGCCAATAAATATCATCTAGGCCTTAATCCCACAAAACCTTATGTGCATACTTAACTTTATACACCGTGAATGAAATGCTGGTCCCACTGAAGACAATGTCCCAGGTGTCAATGGGGCCAACATTCCATTCTGTGACTGGCTGCATTGACTGCACGGAGATTACTCATGTCATAAACTGGTCTCTGAATGATGAGGGTCTAAAATGGGACAGTCTTTTTTCCCACCCGAATTCAGTGACAACCTTAATTTCTGTTGTTCTGTGTTGCTTAAGTTTGCAGCCCAATAATAATTCTGAACGTGTGGGAGCCCAATATCTGTGGGCCAGCTTGTTAAAGGTGTTTAGATGCCTACAGAAAATCCCACTGGGTGCCTTTCAGCATATCTATACACCTAAATACCTTCAGCAATTGTCCCTTCCTCCGCTGAGAATAATTGTAAAATTTTCTGTGTTTCTGTCACAAACCCTTGCAGGCCTTTGACATTTTTTTCACAACTTTATATTTTATTTAAATATACTGATCCCTTGAACAGATTGGCCAATAATAATCATTAATAATGTGCAATAGAGAAAGCTCTTTCAGCAAGCAGTGCTAACACAGACACTTGTATAGTTTTGTTTCTATAGCAGCAGTACTAGTGAAGGATGTTCTCTGGAAGCGAGGTAATAAATCAAGTGAATCTGTGGAGTAAGTCCAGCAGGATCTTGTCTGACTCTTTAGTCCTCCTTTATCTGAGCTTTGCATGGTTTTGATTTAGCATCTAAAAATAAATTATAGTCCTGTTATTCTGATGTTCTTAGTTTAGTCTTTTTCTCTCCAGCCATAAGGTATCGTTGGTCAAATTAACTGCAGAAATTCAGTTTATTCCCCACCAATTGCATTTAAAAAAAACCAAAAAACCCCACAAACATTGTAGTCATTTAATGAAGGTTGTTTGGTGAGAATTTAATGAGAGTAGGCCTAAAAGCAAACAACTCACTCTTTTTAAACAGAACTATGGAATAGAATTGTGTTGAAATTCTTTTTAAAGAATACTAGAATATTTTGGATAGCTGAATAACTGTTAATTAGGCATTCATCAGGTTCCATATGCCTGCAGGAATGTTCTGATGATTTCCTCAATCATAGTTTCTCTGTGTCTTGCCTAAAGCTCAGTGAAGAAGGAAAAGGAGGAAAAACTCTAGTACCTTGAGTGCCCAGCCCTGAGGATGACCCCAGATATGCTGCCAGCCTGCCAAGTTACTGAGCAGCAAGATGCTCAGTTTTGTTTCAGGATTAAATGTGGAACTAAATGGGTGGTAGAGAAAAATAATTGATTTGGCTAGCAGTCTGGCTTGGTTGGTCAGTCCGTCTGTCTTTGTTTGGCTCTCCAGCAAAAATAATTGAGCTTCCTTGTGTGGATCTTTCATTTTCATTAGAACAAGTTTGACCAGTTAATTTTTCTTCCTTGATTGAACAAACAGTTCAGAAACAGAAATTGAACCAAACCCATATGTAAAATTTAAAAGGACACAGTCAACGTGATTTTTTTAATTGGCTAATTGCAGGAAATTACAGTTCTTGATGGGCATGCTATGTGAAGGATGATCTTGGAAATCTTTTTTATTCACATCCTTTACAAAATGTGAAAGGATTTTTCTGCTCACTTATTGATACTTATGTGTTTTTTAAAGGGAGGGGAAAACATAGGCCAGGTCTACGCTAGAAGCTTTTTCCAGTATAATAATGTCCTTAGAAGTCTGATGGTTACTTACATGGCATTTTTATATCAGCGAAAGCCCTATTGTAGATGCATTTATACCAGCAAAAGCATTTTTTGCCAGCATAGCTTATTTTGTGAGGGAATAGATATAAGCTATACCAGCAAAAGCACTCTTTTGTTACTATAAGATGCATCTATCCTAGGAGGGTTTTATAGCTGTATCAGCAAACCTTGACTGAGCATGATGACCATACCATGAAACTAACTGTTCACAAAATGCTGTCTAATAAATGCACAGAGCAAACAAAGAGTACAAATGGATAAAAATCTCCTTCTGCTCCCAAACCTTCAGTCACACTGATCTTGGGTAACTGAAGAAGGTACAAAAGACGTGAGTTTTCAAGCTGACTGTCTGCGTCCCATTAAGTGATTAGAAAAAACTCAGTATGAATACAGAGCTGCACCGGGGGGTTGGCCAGTTAACTGTGCACTTTTCTTCCCTCACTTACAGTACAATAAAAGTGGCAATTAACCCTGTTCTTAATGAGAGTCACTGATTGCTAGTTCCCCCTGCTCTTTCCTGGAGAAGATACAAACAATTAATCAGATTTTAGGTTACAGCCTGTAGAAAATGGACAGTATAAGATCACATCTTAATTAAAGAAAGTGAGATCAGTCATATTATGCAAAGGGTTCACCTGGTTTCTGTTTCTGAATAGCTAAAATTTTGATTATGATCTCATTCATATTTTCCCCTGGGTAGATAACAGATGGCTTTCCTTTTGCATCATCTCTAAGCTAAATACCTGTTTGCTTCTATTATGATGTGTTACTGTTTTACACATCTAGGCTTAATGTACCATCTGATTTATTTTGTCAAGCAGATCACCTTTACATCGGGTATGTTGCATAACTTGATCTAGGATTGAATAGATTTGTATGCAAATGCTCTCTTTGCTTTCAATTGTACACAAGTTCTTCATTTAAACATATGTTTTACTCTTTCCATATTGTTTTTTCCCTCCTCACTTGTATTCTGTGTTACCCATCATCTTTTCTAAAAAATGGTAGAGGCTTTTTCTTTTCTTTTACTCCATATGTTGTGTTATTCATTGATTTAATGCCTTCATGTACAGTTCAAGGTGTGTGTGTGTGTGCGCGCACGCGTATGCGAGAGAGAGAAATATTTATACCACACACAGTCATGATTACCATGGAATAAATTCTTATGATCTTGGAGAGAGTGGAATGTTTTGCAACTCTGACCTTCTCTCCTGCACTCTGCCCACTGTAATCTAATTCTGCAGGAACTAGTTGTAATATTTCAATTCCATCATGCTGTTTCCATGCAACACACCATTTTCTAATAAAATAACTTACCACACAAGCCCCCCCTTTTTTTTCTTTTCTGCATATCCCATCTGTGACAGTCTGATCAAGTCAGAGGAAGGAATTAAAACGACACTGGTCTGGAACTTCATATGTGCACTTCTGAATCAGTGCCACTTAAGGCTAGATTATCTCATGAAACGTCCAGGCTAGAATGGATGTTGTATCATTAAAGAGCTTGGATACTCCCTTTTATATTTGATATAAGTAACCCATTTCTAGTCCTACTTGTTCACAAAACATCACCAGATTTTAAAAATGTGACATTCTTTCATATTGAAGCCCATTTGTAGAAATTTGAGTTTTTCTTAGTGATACACAGCCTACCGCAATCAGGTCTTCTATGCCCACAAACCATGTACAGTCCTTGGTTTTGTGCTCCCACCAATGTTCTTTATTTATAGGCTTCCCCATCACCAACAATACAGCAGTATTCCCAGGCTAGGGCCACACAGCCTCAGTCTCTAATCAGCAAAGCTTGCCTCAAACTGCAGTTTTTCCCTGTGGCTGCACATGCACATGCCCTTGCAGCTCCTCCCATGCTTCCCTGAGCTAGGGCTTGGCTGAGTGAGCCTGTCAGCTGCTCCTCACTGGCTCCATCCTGCAGGCTCTCTCAGCTGGCTCCACTCCCCTGTTAATTAAGGCCCCAGTGGCAGGGGGGCTGGCTTAACCCTTGGTGCACTGCCAGCATCCTGTGACATTTAGCAAGGCACATTCCTGTTCCAAAGAGTTTGCAATCTAAACAGACAAAAAGTGGAAGTATGAATCCTTATTTTCCAGCTGAGGAACTCAGGCAGAGCAATTGGACACCTCAGATGTCCTGCAGGAAATCTATCGTGAGGCAAGACTTGAACCCAGATTACCCCATTGCCTTTCCTTTGCGTCAGCTACCAGACTGCCCTAAGTAGATGAGTAGAATCATCATTTAGTGCCACGTCCCATGTGTCTCCCTCCTGTATGTCCGTGTAAGCACCCAGCCTTTACGTTCTACACATTTAAGTTTCTCTCTCTCTTGTCTGTCAGGGATCTAGTCCAAAAAGTTGGGCTGTAGTTTTAACGGCGTAACAGTGAAAGAACTTTTTTCATGTGCTTCAGCTAGCTTCTTGCATTTTAAATACTGACAAACCCCCCAAACAGGATAGCACCATTTTAATGGGGCATGTGGCTACTGTTGGACAAGACAATTGCAGCAAAAGTGTGTGGGTATGTGTGTAAGGGAGAGAAGGTGGGTGTCTCTGTATAATCACTGTATTTTGGAGTATTGCCAAATTTCTATATTTGAGTTAACACCTACATTGATCTCAATGGAAGCTATGTAGTTGGTTACATTTCAAACGGCAGGGTTCTATTATAATGGGTACATGGAGCAAATGTCTTGGCGGTGTGTTTTCTAGCAGGGATAGCAACCAGGGATTAAAAGGAAAAGGACCAAATACTAGGAATTCATATGAACTGGACAAGATGGATGTCTGTTGCATCTCCAACATATACACATCAAAGATATGTCTTTGCTGCAGAGTTAGCCCAGGCTCTTATTTGGATGGTGCCCCTAATCCCTCCTGTCCCTGTACAAAACTCTCTTACCCAATTTTAATAGTGCTTTTATTCCCGGCTCAGCTGGAACGGAGTGGTTAGACACAGATGCTGGAACTTAGGGTGCAGGAAATGGTTTCCATTATAGACAGTAGAACCGCAGAGTTACGAACACTTCAGGAATGGAGGTAGTTTGTAACTCTGAAATGTTTGTAACTGTGAACAAAACATTCTGGTTGTTCTTTAAAACATTTATAGCTGAACATTGACTTAATTCAACTTTGAAACTTTACTATGCAGAAGAAAAATGCTCCTTTTAATCATCTTCATTTAAATGAAACAAGCACAAAAAACAATTTTCTTACCTTGTCAAATCTTATTCTTAAACTTTCCCTTTATTTTTTTAGTAGTTTATGTTTAACACAGTACTGTACTGGATTTTGGGGTTTTTTGTTTACTTGCTTGCTTGTGGGTTTTTTGGTCTTTGTTGCCGTCTGATCGCATGCTTCTGGTTCCAAATGAGATGTCTCATTGACTGGTCAGTTCATAACTCTGGAGTTTGCGACTCTGAGGTTCTACTGTACAGGGTTTATAGTTTGTTTCAATGGCTCTCAGCACCCCCACTGTAAAAATTGTTTCAGCGACTCCACAGTTAGATCCTGGGTTCCGCTTTCACTTGGCTCCGTAACCCACTTATTTGTCAGTGAGGACACAACCTAAATCATCAAGTGCTTAATTGTCCTCCAGTACCTTCCCACAATTCCCCACATATGCTCAGAAGGACAGACAAGAAGTTTTTCCACAATCCACTGGGATAGAATTGTATCATGGCTCATCTTACTGAGGCATATAGAACTATGGGATATGCCCCCAGGAGTCCTAACCATGAATACAGGGGAGCACACAGCACCAATGAGGACACAGTAACTGGAGCAGGGGCTTTAAGGGCTCTCCCGGGGGGGTCAGCGGGGCGACCGGCCAGGCCCCGTGGTTCAGTGGGCCCTGCACTCCCCTTCCTTTTTGTGGCAAGCTGGGCTGCCCAGGGGTGGGAGCGCAGAGCCCATCCTCTAGGCCAGCCCACTCCACCCACCCCAGCAATGGGGAGGGGGCTCACAGGACAATTGGCCCTGTGCTCCACCCCTCCTCCCCCACCAGGGATGGCCCAGGGGGCTTTACAGAGTGGGTGCTCACACTTGGGTAGGCTAAGCCAGGTGCAGATTCCCCAGCCAACTGGGCAGTGAAGATGTATCCCAAGTCTCAGTTAAATGAGTAGAAGAAAAAAAGATTTTTCATTTTGTTGGTAAATTTTACCTAGGCTGACTAACAGTGTAGTAAGTGGCTTGCTGTTAGGAGGGCCCATTGAGGAAAGGTGGCAACTTCTCCTAGGTTAAGGTTGTCATTGATGTTTTCGTATTTTCTGTTTCTGCTCAAAGATCAGCATATTTTCTTCTTTCTCCGTTTTTGTTTTTAAACTGTTTGACAGAAAAATCATGTGCAACTTAAAATGTATCTCAGTAAAATGCCAGCTTTTCTTTTGCTTTATTCAAGCCAAGTGGAATTCGATGACTAATTTAGGGCTTTCCATTGCTAGGATGTTCCTGAGGCTCTTCATACACTGGCGTGTTCTCATTCTACATCTCTCTTTTGTCTAACTTAAGCTGACAGGAAGGAGTTTGTTTGCTCTTGACACATCTTTGTATGGAAGGTTTTTCTTTTTCTTCTGTCCCCCCCCACCATTGTGGTGTTTTTGGTCTGGCAACCCCAGGAAGGCTGTCATCTGGTGCATGGTTCCATGTTTCACATTTGGGACAGGTGCTGGTGCTGGATAAGAGTATGAACAGGAGGCCTCTTTTCTGACAGGACTCTGTCAGGAGAGCAGCAAGCGGAGGATGTGTAGTTCTGGTCCCACGTAACCCAGGGGACCTCTGGATTGTAAAGCTACTGCAGGGGGAAGAAAATTAACATTGAATGTGCCCCTGGGGGAAGGGGAAAGCTTTAGTGTTTTTACTAGCATTACAAGGACTACAGCAACATTTAGAGAGAGTGAGCTGGCAGTGATCACATATCCTTTTACAAACCAAACACTGCAAACAACCCAAATGCCAGAATTACAAATTGAAGTTCATACCGGGCTCAAGCAGAAGCCAAGGTTGCTTATGACCCAGTGTGGAAAGTAGTATTTCTGTGTGACAAACACCCCTCCTTCTCAGAGGCACCTATGTTTGAAATTCACCTTGGTGTGTTCTCCTGTTTTCCTGCCCCCACCCTTAGTCCTCATGTAGTTCCCCATAGTTCACTGGTCCTGCCCTCTATCCCCCCTCCCTCCCACAGAGTCAACAAATAGGGCTGCATAGGGAATCTCAGAGAAAACTCTTGTTCCTCTCTGGCCTTGGTTTCCCATCCCTTCTTTAGACTTTCCATTTTTTTCTTCACAAGTTGTTTCCTGAGCCACAGATTTGTTCCTGCTTAAAAGTGACTGTGCCAAGGCTGGGTTTGAACAAGCAGCCCAGTTTCATGTTCTGTAATTTGTTCCCCACACTACTAGAATTTCTCTTCATTTATTGCCTACTTGATGTTAATTAATTGATTGATTTGATTGATTGATTATTGACTGCCTGATTGATTCACCACCAGAGTCACTTGTTGTCACGTCTTATGGTCTCCCTTGAACTTACCCTTGTCTCTCTCCTTACTCCTCTGTGCTGTTCTCTCCTCTCTTCCTCCTTATATCCTTCTTCCACCAGCCCCACCTTATCCTGCCCCCATAACTGACTTTTATCTCCACTTCCTCTCTCTAGCTTTCCTTTGCTCTGGTGACATGTCACCCAACACTGCCCTACCTTCTCATCCTAAAACTTCCACCATACCAGTCCCTCTCTCCATCCCTCAGTTCCTACTGCTCCATGCTCTCTCCTTTCTTGTTCCCTCTGGAACAATCACTGTCTCTATAAAATTATCACTGCCATTTATATTTTCCTCACTTCCCTCCACTATCTGGCTCTTATAGAAGTCTGGATCCCTTCTTGTCCCTCTCCCTCTCCCCACTCTCTTCTGCCCCGACTACCTGTGCAACCTCTTTACCTCCTCCATGAAAGAATGTGGTGGGGGCGATAGGCTGCTCCTTCACTTATTCTGCTACTTCTGACTTCCCCTATCTTTTGTCATTATTGGGAGGACTACCAGGTTCCCTGTCACTCATACTCACAACTTGTGAGTCATCTTTGATTCCTCCCTCTTTCTTGTCCCACACGTCTCAGCTGTGTCCAAAACTTGCACCTTCTTTCTCTTTAGACAGTCAGCACGTCCATCAGGTCCTCAACTTCCATTTTGACTATTATAACTTTCTCCTCTTTGGCCTTTGTAACACCCATATCATTCCCTATTTGATCTGTACAAATTGTGTCTTCTTTACCCATTACTCTGACCATATCACTTCATCTTTGAATATCTACGTACTGGCTACCTGAGCTTCATATTGAAGCTTCTTGTCCTGCTCTTCACATTTCTACCCCTACTACTTACATGCTTTTGTTTCTTATTGTGTTTTTCCCCTGCTCTTCTGCTCTGTCAACGGTAGCCTTGTCTATCCATTTTCCAGCTTTTTTCCAACAACTGTCTTTCTGTTTCCTTCCATGCTGTTGCTTAAACATAGAACATCTTCCCTCAATTGATCTATCAGTGCATAATCCTTTTGCTGCCTCCAGTCTCTTCTCAAGATCCACCGTGGCCAAGATGACTATTTAAAAAAAAAGTTTCTAATGGCAGAACCATGGCTTTGATGAGACAGTTTGGCATTTAATTATAATATGTATATATTTTATCCCTCTCCCAACACCTGTGTGTTTTACAGTGCAAGACGTGGACAGTGCTGCATTTTGAGATTGTAAGCTCTTTTGGGAAGGACCATATCTTCCTATTTAGCACCTACCTGCTGATGGGGCCTGTCCCTGACTGGGGTGACTAGTTGCAGCTATACTATAAACATTTGATAATTAAAACTTTGTAGGAATTATTTTTTTCCCCTGTGGAAAGTTTAGAGATTTTTTTTGCAAAATATTTTGGCTGAAAAACAAAAAAAAATTGATTCCGAAATGCAGCTAGAGTACCATGAGAAAGTTGTAGTTCAGGTGCCTCAAGTCCTCATTGTCCTCTGTAGGACAAGCTCCTGGGTGGCAGTCAGATGGTCTCCATCGTGGCAGTCAGATGGTGGCAATGCATCCTGCAAGCTGAAGTTCAGCTGGGGAAAGTGGCTCAGATAAGACTGTGTTCATGAAGCCTTTAAACTATAACTCCAAAGAGGTGCCACAGCAGTACTCACAATTGTAATCTTTTAAGTTTTGGGCATTCAGTTTTTCAGCAAGCTTTTCCTGTTTGTAAAGTGAATAAGGGAGCATTGATTCAGAATAGCGGAGCCTGTTGGCACAAGCCACCTCTTGTTAGCATCTTTGATGTGGTAGGGAGGAAGGTTATTTCATTTGTGCAAAATTATATAGAGGGCGCTGAAAAAAACGCTATGTTGCTGCCATTGGGCAAATTCAAAATAGTGGCTTGCTCTTCGGTATTAATCATGTTAATTTATGGCTAAATATGACTCATTTGATTACTTAGGAAAATCAAAGCTGAGTGGTTTTCATTTCTGGATGAGAGAGAGGGAGGGAGGGTGTATGTGTTCACATTCCTTTACTGGCTTTTATCTTTGCAAACCCATAAAGCAAGAATGAATGCAATATGATTTTTTCAATTCATTTCTTTAGACTGTCTCTGGAGTGTCTCCTGCCTCCTTCCTAGGGACTTCTCATCCCATGCTATGTGACAAAACTTCAGGAGGTCTATACTGAGCATAAATGACAATTTCCAATTTTCCTTCCTTACTTCAGGAAATTATAATAAAAACTATTATTGTTTGTACTGTTATTGTTGTACAGTTCCTAGCACAATGTGGCCCTTTGCTGCATTAATAATAATAAACTATTTGTTAAAATCCAAAAGTAGATGAGTATCTTTTAGGAATATTTCTCATTTGCTGTAAGGAAAGCGACTATCTCCAAATAGATCATTTGACTTTGTCTTGCTTAGTGTATTGATTACTTACTATCTCAAAAGCAGATCTGCCTCTCCCAGAGTCTAGAACAGAAAATGCTCTTGTGTGTAAGGCTCTGTATTGGGAGCCAGTGGGTCTGAGTACCTTTCCTAGCTCTGCTCCCCACTGGCCAAATCACTTCCTTTGCTTGTACCTCAATGCCTTGTCTGAATGGAGAGCAGTACTGCCCTGACTCACAAGGTTGCAGTGAGGATCATTTAATTAATGTTTGAAGGATGCTGTTTCTCTGCTCATGATGGCCATTGAAATATGCACATAAATCTGAAAATGGGGATACTTACCTCAATATTGCTTAGTCTACACATTAAAAAATCACAAGTCATCCCAGCCCACCCCCTCTCCCCCAAACCTACTTGAGAATGGCTTGAAAACCACAAAATGTTAAAATAATAAACTTTGCTTTTTATTTTAACTTGCCTTCTAGTTTCTGAGGCATCATGGCTCATATATTTAAGCTTTTTCTTTGCAGGAAGGAGGACTAGGAATTTACTGCAATTTAATACAGAGGTTCTTGTGTTATCATGATTCCAGGAGATGAAGCTTTAAAAAAACACCAAAAAACCACAAGAATCTTGATTAAAATTGCAAGCGTTAGCAACACTTGAGCATAGATCTGAAAGTGTTGCTCACATTAGCAAATGAGTCTTGCGATGCAACCGGAGCTTGCATGTTGAGCTGTCATGGTGTATGTTTCTTAAGCTCTCATTATGAGGAACAGGAGCTTCTTACAAACATATCTGATGTTTGAAAACTATTGCCTGTTAGCAGAATTAGCATGCATCCAAACTCTCTCTCTCTCTCTCTCTCTCTCTCCCCATATAAAGGATGTAGCAAGAATGGAAAATTCCTACCATTGTATCTGTAGATGTGTAATGATTTGCTTTTAGAGAGTGAATCTTAAAGAAACATTCACTAGCTTGTTCTTTATAGTGGTATTTTCAGGCAACAAAGAACTCTTTACAATGCTGCTCTGGATTTTTAACTTGTAATTTTTGTTTGTTTAAATAAATTCAAGTTACAGAGAGTGCATTCTGCTTAGCTCCCAATAAAGTTTTTAAAAAACCTATGTTTAAAAAATGCCAGCTCCTCAGCTGGTGAAAGCCAACACAGTGTCAAGATTGGGCCCTCTATTTCTTTCATTCAACATTTGGCAAGACCTCTTTCAGTGTAATGCAGGGGTCAAATTTAGAGGAGATGGTCTGAACTATGTAACTAACAGACTTATTTTCACAGGAGTAGGTGGTGAATATTATTCAGTCACAGACAGGACTACGTCTTCAGGGAGCATAAGTTGTTATAGCTCCACTGGCTTCAGCAGAGCTGTGACAACATAACCAAGTTGGGGATCTTGCATAAACTTTGCATTCACTATTGACAAAGTTCCAATGGGGTAGCCATGTCAGTGTAATTCAGCAAAACAAAGAAGAAGTTTTGTGGCACTTTTAAAGACTAAAAAATGTATTTTATCACATGAGCTTTCGTGGGAGGAAATCCCACTTCGTCAGCCGCTTGAAGATGGAGAACTTTTGCTGTAGGTCTGACCAGATCTATGATTTACACTTCCCTGCATTTATTTTGCTCCCATTCAGTAAGTTCTCCATCTTCAAGCATTTGACAAAGCGGCATTTTCTCCCATGAGAGCTCATGCGATAACTAAATTTGTTAGTCTTTAAAAGTGCCACCAGACTCCTTGTTTATTGAGAAAGGTGAAACACTCCACCTTATCTGTGTGTTGAGCATTCAGTCATAGATAGCAGCTAATGCTCTGATTGCACTTAGATACTGCTCCTCTTTGGGGAATTCACGAAGTGGAAAGTCGAAAGCTTTGCTGTAGCTTTTGTATTACGTGATCTTTTCTCCCTTCTCCTCGAAATGTCATAAAATCCATAGAGAGAGAAAGTGGAAGAGGCGCTAACTTCTATTGGATCAACTTCTGTTGGTGAGCGAGACACACTTTTGCACATAGACAGAACTCTTCTTCAGGTCTTGGTTCAAGGTTTCAGGTCAGTTTTTCTCATACCGAAGAGTGCTGTGCTAGTAGATAAATCTTTTCTCTGGTCCCTCAGCTGCTCTCTGACAGAAATTACTGTGTCAGATCCTCACATTTATCATTGTCTCCCGATGGGACTGATTTGCCCAGGTCCTAAGGGTTGTGATCAGCTGAGATAGTGCGATTGTCAGGTTTTGGTTGGTTGGTTTCTTCCTTTCCTGAGCTGCGGTAGAGCCACCTGCTGAATATCAGCACCATTGGCAGCTCCTTAAAACTTTACACTGCTGTCACCTGGAAAACCTGGATTGGATTATAATGCCTGACTGGAGCCAGAGGCACAAGAGGAAGAGTCATCGCTGTTTTCAGGAGATCCTGCAGAGATTTTTCTCTTTCTGTCTTCTTTTGGAGGTTGATGTGGGCAGTGTCATTGGAGGAATCGTCTGTCAGAATGACTCTTACTAATAACACTGTTGCAAAGGGTATGAGCGAGACAGATTCATCACTCTGAATTCCTTGCCGTTTATCAGTTTGCCTCAACTTCACAATTGTTGAAACATAGTGCACTCTGAATTTCCTTGTCTTTTGTTGGCTTTTCTCATTAATATCTATTAATGAAATCAGCCTGGAGGCATTATAAGATACATATGGACCCATTTTGGAGTGGGGTAATAGGTAGATTATTGGGGCCTTATCAACAGCCCTTCCCAGGTTTGCCAGTTCTCACAATTTTATTGCAGTCTTCTTGTGATCCTTTTCTCAAAGTCTCAGCTCCTGGTTATTTTGTGAGAATCTCGACTTTCATTTAAAAAAACCCCCAGAATTCCTGTCCTCAAGCTGGGGGAGTGGGGGAACTTGAAAATATGAACTCCAAAGTTTTCAAATCCAAACAGTAAATCATGAACCTCCCTTCAAATTATTTTTCAAAATATCATTTTTTTAAAGATAATCTCATTATTATTTGGGGTCTGAGTCATTACTTTTTTTAGTGCTTAAAACTACAGATGTATTTGGTAACGGCTATGCATTATTTGGTACATATATATATGTATTTGTGAATGGCTATGCATTATATGGTATATATGTGAGTGAACGTATTTAAGTTTAAATAAGCTCTTCATAGAATAATATAGCGTGTTTATACTTCAAAGAATATTAATCAAATAAATATTAATTTAATCCTCAAAACACTCCAGAAAAATAGAAACATGTTATCCCTGTTAGACTGCTAGGAAGACCAAGGCAGACAATACAAGCAAGTTTTCCAAAGCTAAAAATAAAATCATCATTGGAATAGGGATTAAAACTTGAGTCCCACTGGCCTATACCTCTCTCTTCTTCTTAAGAACTGATTTATTTTTATTTTAGTGGCTTCTTCTATGGCCCAGAGTCCTGACATTCTGAACCTCCATTTGTTTAACCTTCATGCTCCTCCCCACTTTAAACATCTTTTCCCTGCAATGGAATCGTCATAATAGTCTGCGTCAAAAATCCAATTTGCATAGAGTGTTGTGTTGAGAGTTTTCAACTATGTACCAAAGTTCTATTGATTTTATTTTCATTTGAGTCTTCTGACTTAACTTCTGTATTTGTTGTTTTTACAGTTTGTTTCACTTTTGCTTTCCCAAGCAGTCTTTCATGACACACACTTAGAAATATAAATGCTCATTGGCCTGCAACAACGTGCCGCAGTCTCACTTGCTCTACCACCGATCAGAAGTAGACATTTCTGTTTCACATATGTAGTCTGTTTAACAAATGCCAGTTGCTGGGGAATTTCTTTGTGGGAGAAGGGAGTTAGGATGGAGAAAGGAAACCTTCTGTGGTTTTGATTCTGCAAACACATACCATTTTTATTCTGAAGTCTATTAAATGTGTAATAAAATATATTGCTTTTAGAACTATCTACCCATATACAGAGATTAACTGCAAAACACACTGATAGATTACAGGATTTGAAAGATGCAAACTGAATGATTTTGCATGGCAGTGTGGTACAACCAGTTTTAGTTTGTTTAGCAACCTGTACTCTTATATGTATAAGACAGAGCAGCAGCCTTGTTGGACAGCTTTGATATGTTAAACCTAGGTTTTGGTATATCCCCAGAACAGCACTGTGAGAGATTTCTGCATACTGTAATTGAAAGGAGGGACACAACAAGGACATCTAAAAAAGTATTTCACTTGTTTGAGAGAGACTGTGTATTAGGGCCTAGATGAGATATATAGCTGTCATCATAAAGGTCATCTGACAGAAGATATATGGTTAAATTAATTTTATGATCATATAACATATTCATAATCCTCGCTCTGCCACAAACTTCCTCTGTGTTGCATTTAATTTCCTTTCCACAATTTCCTGCTCCTTGAAATGGGGATAATAATAGATGCCCACCAACCTGACTGGTGTCCTGAGAGGATGAATGAAGGTTTGATCAGTGCATTAGCTAAGTAAAGCGCCATATGAGCAGCATTGCTGTTTTCTCCAAATTTCACACATCACTTTTCTGAAACTCACCACTTTGTGACTGCAAAAATGTACAGAGTAACACAACTGCTGTTCTAGGGTAGCCCACAGAAGTATTGCCAGCTCTGAAGCAACAGCAATAGCTCACCTGCCTCCAAGCTTCCCAGAGCTGTGGTGCACAGTGAAAGGTGTTGTGGGGTAATGACACGTCTTCCTCCTTAGATAGTTTGGTGCTATTTAAAGGAGATTTGACTTTTTTACATTTCAGTGCCATTCAATAATATTACATTTTTCCATACACCATGAGCAACCGTGTCTTTCCACTCAGAATGGTTTTTATTTGAACAGTTCAACAAAACAAGATACAACACAAGGGAGGTTGTCTTCAGAGACCACACACATACACCATATCTTTAAATGCCATAAGTGCATGTATGTGCGCGCCTGTGTACATCTCTTCTTTAGAGTGCTGTAGCTGTGTGTGTGTGAACACACCTCTTCTTTAGAATGCCATAACTAAATCTAAAATGGTTGTTGCTACTGCAGCAGGATTGAAAATTCCCATTTAAAAATGCATTCTTCCAAAAAGGAGCTATATAAGCTATAAATTTCAACCTCTGATAAATGGAAAAAGACAAAATCGGGTCATGGTGGCAGAGAATATACTTTGCCCTTCTACAGTACCTTCCAGCCAGTGATCTCGAACCACTTTACTGTTTGACCACAACTCTCCTGTAAGTTAGCTAAGGTCAGACAGGAATTTACTTCAGCCTCCTGTGGGCTGAGATGGATGGGGCCACTGCGTATTTGTACACAGATACTGTTTAAGATGAGAAACAGCGCACCAAGCCTTTTTGAAACTGCAGGAGGAATTCATATAAGCGCAAGTAACTAAATGAACTGGAATTAACTTTTCCCTGTGCAAAAAACACGCATGCCCTAGAATTTTAGGATTTTTAATTAAGGCTATTAATCAGCTTGTGGCAATCAAAACTGATTACAAGCTCAGTGAGCCTTACTTCTTGAAATGGGTTCACAAAATGCACCACAAAGCAGAAATGTCTCACTAGTTCATGCTATTGGCTTGCACTGCTGCAGAGGAATGTCAGTGCTGTCTCTCATACAGAGCTCCAAGCCCTGCTGGATCCACCACACCCTACCTCTGTGTGGTTGAGGAGCCCAGGATGCCAGCTGCCTCCTTCTGCACTCTGGTAAGACAGCCTGTGTCTTACCACTCCAGTAGTTCAGCCCTGGGTGCCCCTGTACCTTCCAGAGGAGGGCTGTTGGGGGTAGGGTCATTTAGCTATTCCGAATGGCAAAGATCTTCCCCTTTATAGCCCCTGCACAGCACAGGAGCAGGTGCATTGAACTCCTCCTTGTGGATAAAACATGAAAAAACACTCAGATGTGAAGAAAACCTGTAAAATGGTGAGTGGGACTATGCAGGAAGCCAGAAGGTAGCAGGGAAAATGGCCTTTTCCTGACCTTTATTCTGCTAATTTATGCAATGCAAAAAGGTAAATGACCATTTCTGTTTACATAGTCATATAATTTCATTACACAAAGCGTTCTGACTGCAGAGATGTATCTCATCCAAAAGAGAGTTCTTCCATAAGCACAGTGGTTTCAGATTATTTATTATTGGTATTATCGTAACACATAGGAGCCCTGTCATGGACAGGGTACCATGGCGTTTGGTGCTTTAAAAGCACAGAATCAGAAGAGAGCTGCTGCCCCCAAAAGCTTACAATCTAAATATAGGAGAAAAGACAACAGATGATACAGATAGACTGACAGGGAAGGACATGGACGTACAAGTCCTTAGAAGGCAATTTTGAGGGCAGATTGCCACCAACTCCACTTTCATTTCAACTCTCAGATGTCCTTGAAGATTTGTAATCTAGGCCTGTCCTTGCCTATCTAGTAATATTTGATGATATCACAACATCAGGTGCTAGGAATATTTCACACTTCTAAGAAGAGATTACAAATGATTGATATGAAAATTAGAAACTACTTAAAAAGATTCAAATGTACTTTAAACTTTTATCAAAAATAGGAGGTAGAATGTTCTTGCTTCTTTTGACAGTGTAAAACTTTAATGGCTCTTTTTTTAGCACATAAATAGCCATGCTTACACACACACACATTTCACACCTAATTTAGTGCTAGTGAATCATCAGCATAAATGTATCCTTCACTTGACCATCCTTCACTGAACATCTTGTGAACGGGCTATTAGGTACTGTATCACAGGTTATGAACTCCGCTGCCCTTGAATCTCAGAAAGAACACTTTGCTTTTCTCTCCTTCCCCAAACAAACAAACAAAATCCCGCACAAGCTTAGGATGGGTTTATTTTTCTAAGCACATCAGAAGTTCTTCTAGCACAGCTTGATGTTCTGCATACTGTCAACTATTTTGAGGAGCTTGTCAGAAGGGGTGCTATGTAAACTGAAATGCTGTTTTTGCATTATCATTCTTGTTGCAAATGTAGTTATTTAATTAGGCTCTGCAGTATGTTCCAGACCAAACATTTTTAACTGAAGGCACTGGCTTGGTTGAACATGATGCCTTTATTACAGCTCTTCTAGCTGCAAAGGACATGCAATGAAAAAAGAAAAAATCAGAGACTTGGGTCCAGAGAACATGATGGACTCAACAAATTAAGCATGCTTCTATATTTGGTGATGGTGTGGTGTTCCCTTCCTACAACTATAACCATAAAAGGATACCTACCTGATTGGTTGTTTTCCAAGGAAAAGAGGTACCACCTTTCATACAATATATGTACTGATCACCACAGGCCTTGCAACTTTGTGCAAAGAGCTGCTGCTACTTTCACATTTTTACAGATTGGTCCTCCTAAAGTTAAAGAAACAGATTTATTTCTGCATTACTTTTAAAAATAACAAAAGTGTGCATGTTTCTGATTTTTTTTTTTTTTTTGAGGCAGGGCCCAACCTCTTCCAATCTCAGTGTTGAGGTAGGCAGTGGTAAAAGCTAAATCCCAGTGTCTTCTCTCTACTGCCTGTTTATTGAGCAAATTGATTTCACTCTTGCATCCATAAGTTATTTCTGCTCTTGCTATAAGGGTTGCAGAACAAGTGCTATCTCAGCTACAAGGTCACAGAGTAGAAAGGCTGTTATGCTCTGCCATGCTGGATCCACAGTAAAGATTTCTTTGATATCTTGAAATATAACTTTAAAATAATTATTTTTAAATGCTAGTTTCTCTAACCATTGTCTATTGCTTTTATTTGCTATGCCATTTTTCTCTTGCTTAAAAAGGTCTGAGTTCTGAAAGTAACTCTGTGCTGTGCTTTAACCCAAGAAACAGTTCTCTGAAAGAAAACTAAGCACATTGCTTAAGTATGTAGCTGGAGTAAAATGGGTTGTTCTTAATTTATTGGAAAAGTATTTTCTGCAGGCAGAAAACATCTTTCCCATGACTAGTTTTCAAGAAATCAGCGTTTTCTGACAAAAAACAATTTCATGGGAAAATTCTCAACCATCTTGTAATCCCAAATGCAATGGGAATAGACGTGTACTTTTTAGGGCCATTCTGTATAATAGTGTGCTGTATAATGTAGTGGCTTTTGTTTTTATTTTTTTCTAAGAATAATACTAAATCTAATCTTAGGTTGGTTTGTTTTTTTAAAGATGCTGCCATCTTAGGGTTCTATTTTAACATCCATCTTCCTGGTTGCTTCTCCCTAGAAAACAAGACTTTAAAAAATAGGGTTTTGTGGATCTTCATGTATTTTATTTATTTTTGTAAGCCTAGATGTCGATATGTATAGAGAGTCATTGGTGCAGTCACTGGAGTTTTCCAACGACAGTATTTGTCTCCACACCCTTCAGCATAATTTTGCAGAAAATTTTCTTGAGCTTACTTAAGGGCAGAAAAAACAGCAAACTTCAGTAAAATTAAGTTACTTTTCATTTTTTTTCTTTCCCTGAATAATGCGTTTCTTTTGTTTTCATTGTATAATGAAATTCATATTGTGGTTTACTCTGATCCTTTAGCTTTTCCCAAGTGAGATGTCAACCCTTTACAAGATACAAAGGTTTCAGAGATTCGAAGAGGTGGATCTGTATTCAAAGCTGTCCGGAGAGTAGCATAGTGTTCTGTATGCCATCACATGTGCTCTAGGCCCAAATTACCAAACAGTAGTTCAGCATCGACAGTGTCAGTATGGAAAGCACTTGATGAAAGGGAAAGAAAAATTCATCACCTCAAGAGTGGATGACAATAGACAACAGCTGCAATTCCAGTGTGAGGGAGAACCAGAGCCTAGTTAAGGATGTGAAGAGATATAGGGCCTCAGTGGAGCATAAAGGCATGTCTTGGAGAGAAAGGGAAAGGAGTTCGTGGGAAGCACAGCAAAATACAGGCACCAAAATGTCTGTGGAAAACAGGGAGGGGAAGGATATAGAGAACTTATCGCAACTGGAGATTTTCCCACAGACAGGACTGTCTCTCTGAGTGAAGCATTGAAAATCTAACAGTTGGCTCCTCATTAGAGTTGCATCACTGGGTCCTGTATTTCCCCACCAACTCCCCCCATTACTCATCAACTTATCAGGTATCATTTCTAAGCCTCAGTAGTTTATTCAAGACTGCTTATAAATTGAGATGCGGAAATAATTTCTCTCTCGCACACACATACAGGCAATAGAGCAGTGAAAACCTGCTTGAATATATAGTAACTGGAATGATTTCAGCAACACAAGCTGAAAATCCTCATCTTGATAAACATAGCCAGGAGGTCAGAGAAAGGACACCATTAGAAGTCCTGGTTATGAGGTTGTTTGTTTTATTTTAAGGGATGCGAGATTTCTCTCTGCTCCCACTTCTCCTTCAGCAGCATTTCCACAGTCCTCCCGGTACTGCACTTAGCTCTGCGCATGGATCCCTAACTATATCAGAGGATATGAAGGTTGATTTATGACTTGGGTTGGTTTGTTTTGGCTGCCAGTGTAGAATTCCATACTTGGGGCCAGGTACTTCAAAGGCAATGGTTTTTTATAATGCTCTTCAATGTCTTGGCACATACAGTTTCAAACAAACAAAAATCCCCTTGCATGAATACTCCTATGAATACCCCGATCACCTGTTTATTCCAGGATCATGCTTTAAAATAATGTCCTGCCTCACAGAGTGCCCTAGCAGAAACAGCCTTGGAGCCACTAATGCAGTGACTTGGGCTCTGCTAGTTGTCTGTTTTGAAGCTGGAAGATGATATAAAACATAATTGTGGGGGGAGAGGGGCAGGAACTGACTTTTTGTTCTGTGTTCATACAGTGCCTAGTTCAGTGGGATCCTGATCCAAGATTGGGACCTTGTAGGAGCTACAAGAATACAAATAATTATAAAATGACAGCCATTGCAATTTGCCTGTGTATCAACTCAGGATTTGGCCCAGAGCAAGAAGAAGGGGAATTTGATGTGACTAGAAATGAGGGATGTTCCCAAGGGTGGCTGTTCATGTTATCTGAAAGCTAACTTGAGGTGTGGGGAAGCTGTGCAAAGTTATTGAATGTGAGGCTAGCTGAGTAGGGTGACCAGATGTTCTGAGTCTATAGGGACAGTCCCAATATTCAGAACTCTGTCCTATATAGGTGCCTATTAACTTTCACCCTCATTCCAATTTTTCACGTTTGCTATCTGGGCATCCTAATAGTTGGGTGGGTAATTGAGGTTAAGGAGATGGTATAATACATGCCGGATGTAATTAGTCAAGATAGTAAATAAGGATTTGGAGGAAGCACATGAACTCTGAGGATGGTTAGTTGGGAAAATAGGTGATTTCAGAGAGGGATATGTATACCAGACTAATTATATCTAATTAAGATATCTTTTAAAAGAGATAAGGAGAAAAGCTTTTAATTGGATTAATTTTTCAGGAGAAAGGTTGAAAAATCTCACCACACCTGTAAAATGTTAATCTCTCTATTTGAACTCCTGCTCAGAACTGCAACTTTAAATAATAACTTTGGAGTTCTGGGGCCAACTTTTCCAAGGGGCCTCAATCCAAATGCCAAAGATACCCTTACAGTTTTTAATGCACAGACATTTATACTGTCTACAGTGTAAGACAGTTGGAACACTCTAAGGCCTTGTACACACTAGAAAGTTATTGCGCGATAAAGCCCTTTATTGCGCGATAAGAAGCCGAGCGTACACACTTAACTTACAGTTTTTGCGCATTAAGAGCCCTCTTGTTGCGCAAAATGTAAACCAGCAAAACGAGCGTGGTAGGGGCTAACGCGGAATAGTTATCGCACGACAGCCCGTGTGTGTATGCTTACTGCGCAATGCGAAACCTCCGGAAATGGCCCACAATTCCAATCCCATCCCTTCTGCACTTCCCCCTGTACTCTGTTGCCGTGACGTCATTTTTCCCGACCTCCCCTTCTGCCCCGCGAATTTTTGAATTCCACACTCTCCCTTCTGGCTTGCTGTTCAGTGCTGCTGCCTCTGTGTGCTCTGATTGCAATGTCCTTGCGTCGCAGCAAACGAGCTCCAGCCTGGACAACAGCAGAGGTGATGGATTTGATAGGCATCTGGGGAGAGTCCGCAGTGCAGTCACAATTACGTGGCAGCAGGAGAAATTTCTACATATTTGGACAAATTTCTCAGGCGATGATTGAGAAGGGGTACGAGAGAGACACTCTGCAATGCCAGGCCAAAGTGAAGGAGCTGCGGATAACATTCCACAGGGCCAGAGAGGCAAACCGGCGCTCCGGGTCCGCGTCGGCGACATGCTGCTTCTACAAGGAGTTGGAGGCGATCCTGGGCGGCGATCCCACAACAACCCCTATCTCGACCGTGGACACTTCTGCGACAGCAGCAGAAAATGACAAGGCAGCAGAAGGCGACGATGCAATCGTGGACGAGGAAGCAGAGGAGGAAGAGGAGGTGTACGGCGACAACGGAGCCACCGACATTGGGAGCCAGGAGTTATTCGCCACCCCGGCAGAGACAAGCTCCATGGAGTCTTTTGGCACTCCTTCACCTCAATCAGCCGATGGCAGCTCCGGTAAGTTATGTTTGCAGTGCTCTCTATTCTATCAGCTACCGCTTAGCGTGTACATGAATATAAGGCATAGAGTTCTCCTTCTCTGTTTCTTCTTTTATGTGCATTAATGGTGTGCCCTTTTATTTCTGGACTTAAAAGAAAAGCGCATCAATACATGCCTCGATTGCCAAGTAGTCGTTCACTTTCAAGTCACTAAATGTGTACTCCAAATATCTCCAAATTCTTCTTTTGAAATTGGATGGTAGAGCGAGCCTTTGCCCTCCCCCATTCAGGGAGACTCTCCCTCTCAAGCTTGCAAGCACTGCAGCGGGAACCATAGCCGCACACAATCCAGCTGCGTAAGGACCAGGCTGGAAGTCAGCCACATGCAGGAGATGCATTCTCGCTTGCAGAGGCACTCTAAGCAGTGTGATATCGGCTTCCACTGCAGCCATCTCTGACACAGGTTCCGAACAATCAGCGGCAATACTCAACTGTCCCATGTACCTACTCACAGCAACCCGTCCCTCGCTTTGGAAAACTTGTTACAGCCCCCCGGTATTTCTTCACCCATGTAATCTCGGAATGTGAAGGGAGAGCATCATTTTTTGCACCTGAACGTGGTGAGAACAATAGCGGCATTCAAACTGTTTCTTTTTTGCACAGGAACGGCCTTCACTGGACAGTGTACAGCTGCTGCTGACCGTCTGAGAAAGATAAGGCGGAGGCCTCGCAGGACCAAGGAAGATATCTTCCAAGAGTTGATGCATTCCCATGAAAAATCAGCGAGGGAGACAAGGGAATGGAGGCGGGTGTGCAGGCAGGACAGGCTAGAAAGCAGCGCGAGGAGGGAGAAGCAGAAGGACGCCCTAATAGGCATTCTTCATGAGCAGACCAACTTGCTGAAGTCCATGGTCGGTCTGCTCCAGGCTCGCACCTCCCCCCCGCAGCCACATCCGCCATTCCCTACATCCACTCAACACTCCCCCCCCAAACCTTTTTTGGAAACCCATGGACACCCATGGTATAACGTCACCTCAACCCCTCCACCAACTTATGTCGTGGAGTCCCGCACCTACACCCACCTTTAGTCTTCCCTCCCCTTACAGCCACCGTTTCCTTTCTGTATTAGTAATAAAGTTGAGACATTGTTAAATTTAATCTGACTTTATTGTTTTTCATTTTTGGTATGCCCTGGGCGTGGGGTGAGAAAGAAGTAAAAAAAAGAAAAAGGAAGCAATCACTCTATATCTATTGAGTTTCTAAGGTAACCAATACATAAGAATAGCAGTGATTTATAATAGTAAAAGACAGCCTTTCAGTCCACACTCATGAACTCATTCTTCAACGCCTCCCTTATGCGTACTGCCCTAAGCTGCGCCCCCCAGATACCCATTGTTTCCGGTTGCTGGTAGGCAAACTCTAGACGTTCCGCCTCCCTTGTCCAAGAGTTAAAAAATCTCTCCCCCCGGTTTTCACAAATATTACGAAGAACACAACATGCAGAGATGACAATTGGCATGTTGTCCTCATGTAGGTCAAGCCGGCCGTACAGCGACCTCCAGCGCGCTTTTAAACGGCCAAAGGCACACTCTACAACCATTCTACACCTGCTCAACCTGTAATTAAAGCGCTCCTTTGCAGGATCCAACTTCCCTGTAAAAGGCTTCATAAGCCAAGGCATCAGTGGGTAGGCGGGATCCCCAAGGATAACTACAGGCATCTCAACACCCCCCACCGTTATTTTCTCGTCTGGAAAAAATGTGCCCGCCTGTAGCCTTCGGAACAGTCCAGAGTTCCTAAAAATGCGTGCATCGTGCACCTTTCCTGACCAACCCGCATTTATATCCGTAAACCGACCACGGTGGTCCACCAGTGCCTGAAGAACCATTGAAAAGTACCCCTTGCGATTAATATACTCGGAGGCGAGATGGTCGGGCGCGAGAATAGGGATGTGAGTTCCATCTATCGCACCACCACAGTTCGGGAAGCCCAACTCCTTAAATCCATCGATGATCTCCCTCACGTTCCCAAGGTTCACCGTCCCCCTTAGCAGGAGACGGTTGATGGCTTTGCATACTTGTGACAGTGCTACTCCGACGGTGGACCGTCCGACCTCGAACTGGTTTGCGACCGAGCGGTAGCAGTCCGGAGTCGCCAGTTTCCATAGGGCAATAGCCACACGCTTCTCCACGGAGATGGCCGCTCTCATTCTCGTGTCCTTGCGCCGCAGGGCAGGGGCCAGCTCCTGACACAGTTCCATAAATGTGGCTTTCCGCATTCGAAAGTTCTGTAGCCACTGCTCATCATCCCACAGCTGAAGAACGATTCGGTCCCACCAGTCTGTACTCGTCTGCCGTGACCAGACACGGCGGTTCACGCTGTGCAGGTGGTCGGCGAAACTGATCAGAATATCAGTGCTGTTCTCAAGGCTGTCAGTCTCCGTGCTCGAGTCATCATAATCCTGCTCTGAATCAGAGCCAAAGGCATACTGCAGCAGAATCTGGGCTGTGTTCACAATGCTGAACGCAGCATTCAAGATCACAGCTGAATCCATGCTGATGCAGAAAGGGAAGTTCCGTAAAGACAGTCGTTTCAGTTTGAATTTCGTGCTCATTGCTAGTGGCAACTGCAGGGAAGCGTCGGTAACAGAATGCACCACGGGAAATGAGTAATTATCCCATGCGGCATAGCGCGACCCTTCTTCTTCCCATGATCCAAATCGCGAATTACTGATACGGGGAACTGTGGGATATGTACCCACAGTTCAGTTTGCTTTGCTGGAGGACTGCTAACAGAAGGGGGGGGGGCTCTGTACCGTTAGAGTCCGCCGAGTGTGTACGCGATCTTGCGCAACAACAACCACGGACCATTCATTGTGCAACATGCTTATTGCGCGAAAACTCAGGTAGTGTGTACATAGCCTAACACACTGCCCTTTGGCCAAATGTTGATGACCATGCAAATTTGGTTGCAAGAGAAGTTGTCATTTGCAGGCACAAATAATTCTGCATGCAAAATTGTATGCAAATTTATGATTAATTGTTGATTCAGTGCCAGTGAGTGGTAGATGTTACACAGAAAAACAGGAGTGCCAGGTCCTTGCCTTGAAGATCTTCCAATAAAAATACAGAGAGGCCATCTCTGAAAATTTAACTAATAAGGTCAGAGCATCAGAAGACTGTATGCTCTCACTAAATTTATTTTGAACTTTGTATTTTTCAATATGTCAAAAAAAAAAGGGCAAAGAAAAATATTTATCACCCAAAGATGATCTCTGGTTATCCTTATCTTGACCATAGATAGAAGAGGCAAACATGAATCAGAAGCTTTTCTTGTGCAAATAAGTTATTGTTAACATTTATCAGATACAGAGAGAAAACACTCCACATCTTGCATTATCTTCATGCAGCATGAAAATATTTAAAACATGTCAAACATTATGGGAAGTGTAAATCTTGTGATTTGGATGGGGGATGCTCTGTGGGGGGAAATAAAGGAAAGTTCATTTGGCAGAGTCAGGAGGAGGTAAGAAAAGTTGAGTATTTGTTAATTGGGGAAATGTTTCAAACTGTGCTCCACCTCTGACGTATTTAAGTTCCCCCCTTTTAAAGCTGTTGCATTGTAAATCTGAGTAATTTGGAATTCTTGGGCAGTTATTGTAACCAAGTTGGAAGAGCTTTTGTGACTGGAATATTTGTTTAAGAAATGTTAGTGAGCCCGTGAGGGCTTTGTAATGTGTTTTTCTCTCCCTAATTTGAAGATTGTTACCTTTCCCCAGCTGCTAGTCAAACCCTCATACATCTGGCCAAACTTTCCAGCTAAAAACAGACAACTACTCCTCTAGGGGCTGTATTTGGTGAATATTTAACAATAAAATCAAAACAAAATCTTGGTGACCATGGTAGATTGTGATGGGGTTTTGTGCTAGAAATTATCAAATGTTTTTCTTACAAACCTCACAGTCCCATCCCTTCCCCTCCAACCCTATTACAGGCCTGAACCAAATTTGATTTATTTAATGAACATTGTCTCTTTCCATCTCGTTCCTTTCTTTTTAAAATCCAAGCCTTTGCCTAACTTTTCACCATAAAGCAGGCCTAGAATTTCCTGCCATTTTAATGAATTATGTGGCTAAGCAGATCCCATGACTCTTCCAAAATTCATTAATCTCTGGGCTTACTCATCACACACTGTGTATGTTTGTGGAAGAATTTACAAGAAAGATCCAGAACGATTTGTGGTTTGGAGTGAGAAATAGGCCCAAGTTCATAAGAGAAACTGAGATCCGCAGTCCCTCCCTAGTAAGGTATGGGTTTCTGGGCCTCTGCTGGGAGAATGAGTGGCTCTTGGCATGACTGGGAAATGGTTCTGAGTGAGACCAGTGACTGCAGAGAAGGGAAAAGAGGTTGTTGCAGCAGGTCATGTGGGTCTGCATATAAAGGTGGAAGGGGCATGAATTTCATGGGGTTTCCAGGTGTCCAGTTCTCAGCTGGAAAGCCCAGTTGAAAAGGGGACCTGACAGTGTCCAGTCACCTTAGTAACCATCCACAGTTGGCTTCCGTTCCACCACTGGGAAGGCAGGAAAAACAGCTGGAGCTGGAAGAGCACTCGGGAATGACCTGGGCTCCAGTAGAGCAAGGTACCAGTGGCCAGCACCCAGGGGAGGGATCTTGAAGTGCACGCCATTTGAGGAGTGGAGCCAGTGGCAGGGCTCACAGCCCAAACCCCCTTCTCAGACTCCTTTGTGCCCCATCCCTTGACTGCTGCCCCTGTCCTGCTACAATCACCCCATGCCCAGAGCACGGCTTTCCCACCTATGTCCTGTCCTGCCTCAGTCTCCATCCCTCACCTCTGGAGCACAGCTCTTCCTCCCCAGTCATCTTCCCCCCCCCCTCGAGCATGGCTCTCCCTTCCTTTATTCTGCCTTGGTCAGCTCTAGAGGTCTTGCTCAGCTGGTGAGGGAAAGGAGAAAGATGGGGAGAGCAGCAACTGGTTGGGAGGCAGCAAGAGGAGGATGGGCAGAGCCTTGAGGGAAGAGGGGATGGGGATGGGGTTCTGGTGCTCAGTGTTCAATTTTTCCAAATTAGAAAGTTGGCCACCCTATACACGGTTTCTGGTATTAGTGGAGTCAGGGAAAACTTGGGGAAATGAAGTGAGTGTATGCAGCAGGCTTAGTGGTTTGGTGAAGCTTCAGTTAAACATCTAACTTTTTGTGTTTCTTAGCATTGTGTCTTCAAACACTTTATGGTTCACCTGAGTTCCCTGGCTTTCCATCTCTAAAAGCTGTGCATAATGGGGTACAAGTGTTTTGCTCTCAAGTAGTCCAGGGCAAAATAGCTCAGAGTGCCCTGCCTCTGGTGGTCTGATTGGCAATGTTGTCTGTAGAAGTTCCTGTGTGTTATCGACACACTCACTTTCTAATCTACGTGCTCATATGACTATGATCAGAGTAGCCTCTGAGTGCTTCACAACCGTTGGAGAATATTTAATCTCTCAGAACTTCTGCCAGGTAGAAATGATCACCACCATTTACAGATGGGGAACTTAAGCACAGGGTAAGTTAAGTGACTTGACTATGTTACACAGGAAACGTTGCGGCAGGGTAAGGTGTTTGAATCTAGTTTTCAGCATCCTAGTCCAGTGCCTATCCACAAGACTGTCCTTTTATCCTAACATAATGGGTCTAATTCTACCCTTTGCTGTTCCTATGTAGATGAGGCATTGCTTTGTAAAGTCTGTTGAGTTATGCTGGTATAAAACAAATGCAAGGAGATCAGAATCAAGCTGAGTGCATGTCTATTTATATATCTGTATTTAAAGTAGGTACAGTTAATGTTGCTCCAGAATTTCCATCATAAACTCAACTTTATTTTTCAGGGATTTTTAAACCTGGACCAATGCCCGAAAGATGTACTGTAGGAAACAACAATCCTGTGGCACTTTTAAAGACTAACAAATTTATTTGTCGCATGAGCTCTCGTCTGATGCTTTAAAGTCGTGAATCAGGATCCCAATGTGCTAGGCACTGTATAGAGACAGAATAAAAAGATGGTACCTGCCCAGAAAACTTAGTCTAGAAAATATCAGGAAAACCCAACAGGTCTTTCTCACCTCTGTTTCCATGGTTCATTACTTGTCAAATGAAATGAGAAGGAGACAGTTTTGGAGAGCCCAACCCCCTTAATTTCTCTTATTTTATTTTATTAACCATCTTTAAAAAAGTGTAGTTTACAAAGCAGAGTGGTGCCTTCTGTCTGGTAATTTCACATTGGTTAAAAGAAACAAACAAACAAGAATATTCAGAAGAATAATCACTGCATAGAATCCAAAACCAAGCTAGTTTAATTAGTTATTCTTTAAAATATAGCACTTTCACAGGAAAGCACTTTGCGTCTTCAACGTGCTAAGTAAGTAGCCTTCAGAGGATTCCACTGATGAGTTACAGTAAGGATTTAAGTCTCTAGGCTAAGGTGCGTCACAAGTTTTTGGTAAAGGCTCTTAACATTATTATGGAGAATAATTATACCCCAGTTACTATAGTTTTACCCCTTCAAAGAGAGAATACATTCAGTGCACATGGAGGCTAATTTTGGAGTGATGTTAAAGCCATTATTATTCTTCCCCCCCCGCCCCCCGCAGTTTCAGGAAACTAAAAGTGATATCCACTATTACAGCTTGATCAGTCGCTTGGTGAATTTCCTTGTGACTCTGGAGGGCCATTCCAAGTTTACATTTGGGTGGCCAGATTTTTGTTTCAGTGTTTTTTTTTTATTAGAGGTCAGCAAAGTTGAATAATTTCCAAAGAGTTAAAAATTCCAAGTTCAGCTCTTTTCACTGTCAGGCTGATGTCAGAAGGATTTACGCCGCTCTGGGAGCTTTTGTTTTGGGGGATTGACTGATTTATTAGAGACAATGATTGGCCGGGTGCTGGGGTGCAGAGCAGTGGGAGACAGGAACCCGACTGCTGAATTGCTGCAGTCGCTGAGCAGATAGAGGGATCATCCAGGGAAACAAAAGTAAAGCTGTTCGCAGCACATTATTGACAAGAGACTAGAATGACACAAAGTATAAGGCCACTGGGAGAACTTCCTGAGCATGTCACTGGAGAGGAGGAGAGGGCTAACAGGGGATTTAGATCCCCCAAAGGAATAGTTGCAGACCTAATTTGAAACAAAAAAAGGGGGACAGGCTACTGTCTCCAAGCGCCAGATCCTGACAAGCTGAAGTTGCCCTCTTACCTGTCAGACTCTTTCCGTAGATTTAGTGATCGACTGTACAGACTTACACAGACTAAGAGATCCCCAGAGAAATCAAGCAGAGTTCGCTTACCACGGTTTTGTGTTAAAGCTCATTTGTGGTTCCTTCAGTGTGTTTTGCTGGCAAGGAATTTTGGATTATGCTCCAAGGAAGAGAGCGTATTTGTGAGCAGCATTTGTATGTTGGAGGAAAACTGAGCAATGTTGCTTTAACAGGCTGTCAGCTTGGCTTCTGGTGCTTCCAAGAAAGCAAGCCTCCATGTTACAAAAACCACCAGAGCAACTGGAACAAACTAACAACCACAGCAGAGAGGCGCCAAGGACTGAGTGGTTACAGAGTGCCCTTCGAGGCCTCGCCATAGATCAAGGTGGCAGCGTGCTGGTGGAGCAGCTTGGGGAAGCCTGCAGCAAAGCTACCCATGTTGTAGTTGTTCTGTGGCTAATCCTTGGTGAGTTTCAGTCTTCACAGCTGCCAGCTATGCACCTTTGATAACTATGAAGTTCATATAAAAATTTGAAAACCCTCTTTGACAGCAAATGTTTTGCTTGTGGCTGTGGGAGAAGAAAAGAACTGAGAGGGAGAAGGGAGAGGGAATTGGCGCTTGTGTTTATAACTTAATATGGACTTTCACTTGCCTTTTTACGTGTTCACCCAGGCGGCTCTTATGTGCATAAAACCAGTTAGGTTTCTCTATGAGAACTGAAAAATGATGTGGCGACCAGATCAAAGAAAAGTGGGTTGGCATGTGGAGGCCTGGCCACGTATTTAGGTACACAATTGCCCATTCAACATACACAGATGATTAATGGTTATTTGTATTACCATAGTGCCTAGAAGCCCTAGTCATGGAGCAAGGCCCCATTGTGTTCGGAGCTGTACAAATACAGAACAAAAAAGATGGTCCCTGTTCTATAGGCCTTGGAACTAGAGGCATGGGAGGTGCTGCGGCACCCCCTGGCTTAAAGTGGTTTCCATCACATACGTGGTTTAGTTTGTTTCAGTGGCTCTCAGCATCCCCACTACGTAAATTGTTCCAGTAGCTGTGCCCTGTTCCAAAGAGCTTACAGGTGAGGTATTTCTTCATGCCAATCATTGGGTTTCTTTTTTAAAGCACTGTCATGGCAAGGGTTTAGTTTAATTTTCCTGAAAATCACATTACTCTGGGAGAGATTTAATTTCAAAATTGGTTGGAGAAAAGATTTTTATCTTTTTTTTTTTTTGTATTAAAGCTTTACAACATTAGAGACCAGCCTAGATGCACTGTGACAAGACATGTTAAACAGAGAACTTCGGTAAATGTAAATGGGGAAAACCAACATGAAACATTGTAGAAACAAATACAGATCTACTATAAATACATTGGGTCAAAATCTGGCCTCTAACTTATGTCAGGTGTGAAAAATTTCTTTGGAAAAGCGATGGATTTTGTGGAGCAATCTGTGCACTCCTCTGTCCGGATGTTGGACAAGATGAACCCATCTCAGCTTGGATTCTGCAGCCCTACACATTAATTGGTCTGGAATTTTGAGCCTTTCTACCCATGTGCATCAAAGACTTACAGAGAACATTCTACCCTGGAACTGGAGTGACACCATGCTATGCTTTGGATGTAGAGTTGCTAGTTAGACTCCGCTAGGAGATGACTTCAAGGGTGCCTACCAGGTGAAGCCAGAGATAATTCTTTCTTGAGGCTTCTGTGTTGTTAACCAGGATGATTGAAAGATTTCACACTGCTACTGAGGTTTTTTTGCACTGCAGGGCCCAGTGCCTTTTAGTATTGTTAGAGAATTAGGAAGTGGTTCTGTGTGTATGTCAGTGCTGTTGCCCAGATTTGCAGATGCTTGGAAATCCACTGTATACTGGACTTCTGCATTTTTGCATAGGATCTTGCCAATAATCGGCTGGCCCATCTCATCTATTTTTGGCCCCTGACATATACATGGATCACAAATAACTATCGTTTGAGAGAAGCCCAAATCCAAATTATATATATTGCAGTCCAATATAAACCAAACTGCCAAATGCAGCTGTGTAAATCCCACTGAACTCATGTTTTCCATCTCTTGTTGTAGGATACATGATGAAGTAATTTTAACCCTGCCAGAAAAGAGATGCAGGCAAAGAATGTAACGTTTTCAGGGGAGCCAGTATTTCAGAGATACAGAATTGACAAACTATTATCTTTGAGGAAGCTAAAAGCTGATTTGGCAAGCGGTTGTTCTTATTTTCAGGCACTTGGCTTCTCTCGACATCAGCAAAAATAGGTCTTTGCCTAGTATTTATTTATTTATTGTTGCAAAAGCCATTAGATGCTAGAATGATGGGGAATTTGGGAAAATGAACTTTCAGAACAGTGAAAGTGAGAGCAGAAATAGGAAGAGTAACATAATCATAACAAGCGGGCAGTGGTGGAGCGTGGACTGGTGATCCAGGTACAAATGCAAGCATGAATACCCTTTCTGGACTTAAAAACACCCCTCTACTCTGAAACTGGGTTCTGCATGCATAATTGAGCATCTACAATAGCTGAATGATGTTTGGCATGCAGTTCTGTACATGAATGGCTTAGTTTGTTTCAGTGGGCACTTGAGATATTTCTGCTTACTTACACGTGCAGCTGTGTACTGAACTGCATGTAATTACACTCCTAAAAAGTATTCTTTAAACAACCAGCTGTTGAGGAATTTATGATGTTAAGTTTACAAGACTTCCCTATTTACTCTCTCATTTTACAGAATGCAAACAGGTAAAGAATACCCCTGGCTTCTCAAAAGAGTAACAGCAGTGTAAGCCCACATCTTCCATTCTGGCCAAGCTGTGCTCAATGGAAGAAGGTAGGAGGTTGTGGGGTAAAAGTGGTTTTAGGAAACCTCTTTTTCCTCCAGTTTTGGAGCATTGGTTCACTTCCTGGTGTAAAATTAAGGCAGCCTCAAGACTGCTTTGTGCTGGCTGCCCACAAACCTAAGGAGCCATTTTGGCAGTCAGATGGGGATCAGCCAGGTGTTGGAGTGCCTGGCTATGCTCTGTTTTCCGCAGTCCTGTTTACAGCCACTTTGCATTGCCAGAATGGACTAGTGAATCTGGCTCCAGTCTGCTCCTAAATAAGATAGCTATTTTGAAGTAATTAATCTCAGCAGTAAATCGTGCCAAGACTACTTTAGAAAGCTGTGAGTGTCCCAACAGCAGAGGAGTTTAGTTACACTATTTAAAGGTGAATACTAAGGTTTCTTAATGAACTCGTACAATCTTGATTTAGCCAGGAGGTGAGCAGACTACATTAGTGCTCTTCCTGCTTATCTGAGGTATGAGCGAGGGCCTCTTTATTAAGCTTTTTAGTCTTTAAAGCTGCCTGTCCTTTAACATCTTCTGCAAGGACGGGGATGGAAAATAAGCAATAATAGTGGATCAGGCATTTATTAGGCTGGCTCATGTTCAGTTAATAGCACTCAGTCACTGGAAGAAGGTACAGTATCAACTGATTAACAAGGCCTAGCAAGAAGCACCACTCCCTAAACATTATCTTAAGTTTCAAGTTGCATGCTTACGTTGTTAATCAGTCCATTTATTTTACATTTTAGTTTTGTTGGGAAGAGTCCCCACTGGACCAAGTCCTTCCCCTTTTATTGTAAAGCAAGTCAGCTTTTTTCTGGTTTTTACACTGGCAGTTGGCAGCCACGGACTGAAAAAGTATTGCATTCCTCTTTCCCCTAACCGCTTCCATTCCCATTGACTGGAATGCGGCATGCATCTCCGCCAAGACCACTAAACGATGCTGGCTTAATAGACTGCTATTTGTGTCAGCTCTAAACCAGTGCTCCTCAAAGATCCATGCTGTAAGTGCATTGGCATCCTCTACTGCTAGCACTTACTGTATGAGCAATCCATGGCATCCATCAGGTAAGACCTGCTGTAGTGTCGGAGCATTAGGGATTAGCGCCATCCCTATGGCAAGATGCCATGTGAAACATGCTTTTATTACTTGGCTTGACAGATGGCACTGAGAACCTAAATATAGCCAGCTTCATTTCTTTTATGGTGCCTTGCTTGAGACTGCTTTATAGCCTGCAAACATTTGCCATTTTTTAAGTAGAGTGCTTCTCCTCTGAAGACATCCTTTGGGTTGCAGATGTTCATTGCTCAGGGAGGGTTCATTTCATATATTCTGTTGCTTCCCATATAAACCATTATGACCAAGACACTATGCAGGAAGGGTATCTATCAAAAATATATCCAGTTTGGACTATTCTCCTTTGCCCATAAGATATTTGGATCCTCTAACTTGCAGTTTAGTGTGATAAAACCAGATTTGTCTCCATGATATTGGATGAAATCCAGAAGGATGTGAATGAAGGTACAAGAGAAAGGCAGCTGGTTAGTTCCTTGCCGCATAAGGCTATAATTTTGCAGTATTAGCTTGTTACAATCATTTGAATGTTTTTTGCCCCCCAGTTTCCCAAATCATTACTACATGCGGACAGGCACACAGCATCCATCATGGTTACTGCCGTATCGAGTTTGACTTCACAGCCATTTTAAAGGCCCAAGATTGAGAGCTGCTTTTAAACATCATCCAGATCCTGCTCTTTTCCAAAACAAGCTTTTAAATGGCAACTTATGAGAGAAACACAAGTAAAGTAGTACACTGACTTTACCATGACATAATATGTCAAAACAGAAACATCTTTATATCTGTGCATGCACACACTTTATGAAACAAAACTTTTAGGAGATTCTTTGGCTCAAGAATGGCCTCTACCATTGTATCTGCAATTCGGGGCGAGAAGATTTTTGCCCACGTGTATTTGCACATGAAGACTGTTGTACATGCAAAACTTCCATCTGTGTCTGAAATTTCTGTTTGAATTTGTCAGTATTTGCATAGAAACAATAAAGCATCCATGGAGTGAAATGTATACAGAAACTTTTCTGCAAATTCCGCATGCATTCTTAGAGGCTCCATTGATAACTTTCTAAAAAGTAGAATAGGTAATATAATGAACTTGAAATTTATAACGAACATCTTAATGGTTCCCCATTATGCCCTTTATAAAGAGGTTTTAGGATTATGAAATATTCTGGGCTAGATTTTCCTTCTGTAGTATCTAGGCCAGGAGTGTCAAACCTGTTTGCTTTGGTGGGCCAGATTTGACTTAAATGGACTTCAAGTGAGCCGTACATACCATAAATTGAAATAGTACGGCACACTCTGCAATACTACATTCTCTCTCTTTCTCTCTGTTAGGGAGAGCGTTTCCCACAGAGCGCAGTCAGGGGCCAAATGGAAGAGGTTTGCAGGCTGCATTTGGCCTGTGGGCTCCGTGTTTGACACCCCTGATTCTAGGTGTAAACAGCTGGAAGATGGAAACCTAAATGATGCTCTATTTTCTGAATGGGTTGAATAGACTAACTTGATTTGATTTCCAGTAGAGGAAGGAGAGATACTTGCACTTAGGGCCCAGTCTAAAACTCCTTAAAACAAATTCAAAATTTCTCACTGATTTCACTGGGCTTCACTTCAAGCCCTTAGGGCTTGAAATGAGACCCAGAAAGTCAGTCTTGTCTGTCTAGTAGAATGGTGACCATCAAGGTAATTTCTGTTTAGGTTGGCTAATCAGCAGTGCACTATGGTTTCTTTTTTTAATAGGGTGCTGAGCCCTTTTGAAAACCAGGCTCATGGTTTCTCAGGGTGGGTACCCAAATTTGAGGCACCCCAGATGAATGCACACTTTTGAAATGTTGTCAAACTTTTTTTCTATATAGTTGGCCCAACTGTGTATAGCTCCTGGGAATCTATGGAGGAAAAGGGGTCTACGAGTGCTAATTAATAGTAATTTCTAAACAATTATGCTGCATAAATGGAGAAAGTGCATTGCCATAATATTAATGAAAATATGCACCAGTGAAGACATTTCATAGAGCAGAAACACATTTCAGTAAAGATACCTGTAATCTTTGTAAGCAAGTATGTGATTTCTTTAAATGAGACTCATGAATCATTTGCTATTTTCATATTTAAAAAAAAAAAAAAAGTCAGCTGGGGTGATGAATACCAGGCTGTGGTAACTGCATGCCTGCATTTTGGTCTGTATATTGGTGTTGCTGATTGCTAGCTTGCAGTCATGTCTGATCCCTCAATTTCCTGCTTCTGTGCTCTTGTTCAATTGTGGAGATTTCTAGCACTGTCAGCCTCTGCCTTTAACTTGTTCCTAAATGGATTCTTACACTAGGCTTTTATGCTTGGTCCTTGGTGGTGGTTCTTAAAAATACCGGTGACGCTATCAGCTAGCCACTGGTGGTCTGCAGCAGATCTTTTATTCTTAAATTGAGTTTCATTTTCTTTTTCCAATATAAAAGATAAAAAAGAAAAAAAGCTTTTCTTCACAACTGATGCCTACAGCAATCCACAAGAGTGATTCCTTTTTATATAAGTACCTTAATCAACAGTACTGCTAATTTACTCCTTATTGAAAAGTTCAACTGTGAACAAACCAGCTTCCTGCAGCTACCTTGGGATAGCGAGACCATCCATCCAGGGCTTTCCTGTGCAAGGAAGCTCTTCCTCAGCCCAAACAAAAGCAGGTTTCAGTTGCACTTCTGTATAAACAAGAACTGCTTTCCCTTCTCCCAGATGTCCTGAAAGGGAAGCAGAGGAGGTAGGGCCCTGCCCTTCTCCACACCACCATACTGAAGGGAGCGATTTATACCATTCTAGTAGATGATTCAGCATGCAGTGCCCATGTGCACAGAGTAGTCTCTCAGAGAGATTGCACCTCCTTAAGCATAAACTCATCCAGTTCCTCCCAAGGGCCAATGTGGTTTTTGCACACTGCAAAGGGCTTGGTGCCATTTGCACAATGTATCACTCTATAATGTAACAGAATACATTACTTAAAAAACTTAAGTATTCGCCACATAACATATATGGGAGTAAGGTTGTGAGAATGCACAAGGTTGATTTTATCTTCACTTATATTGTTGTGGATGAAATTAATTGTGTGGTGCACTTGTACATCTCTTCTACACAGGCGTTATTTTTGTTAGAGGATTCTGAGCTACTGTTAGTTGGGTAGGAGAGCATGCATTAAAAACAGAGAAATCAAGCGCTGTAAATGGTTTGGGAGTAGACATCTTCCCCCTTGGATGGTCTAATATATTCTTATGTTCTGGATTTATCACACATATCTAAGCATAAGTGATACACAAAGTAATGAGAGGGAAATAGTGGAATTCATCTGGTGCTGGTAGGTGGAGCAGAGCAACGGAGCAAATGTGTGCACGGAAGGACAGGTCTTCGTATGGACCTCAGAGAAATAACCAACATTTTGCTTTATTGCTACCTTCCTATTCCACCCTCTTTTTGTAAGTCTGATGAGGTGACAATCAAAATGCCACGGCTGTCAGAAATGTACTGGGACTAGCTCTGTTTCTTGTCAATTCCTACTCACTTCAGAGCCTATGGAATTTAAATACTTGCAGTTCAGGTTTTTTAATGTGTCAAAAGCTAACTCTTTGAAACCAATAAATACTTTTGATTTCTGCCTTTACCTGTTCGTGTTCTTGCTGAATGCACAACGAGGGCAGACTGGAGGGAAGAGAAATACTGACTGATTGTAGCCTGGCTTTGATAGATGATGCATTTTAAGACATCAAATACACTTTTAACACCTGAATCTGAGTTGGACCATACCTTCGCTGTGCATCTGTATGTATGGGTAAGGAAGTGTGGGACTGGTACAAGGAGATGAGGGGGGAGAGGGGAAAGAGGGAGAGTTTGAGGTGAACTGTGTTTCTTAAAACTTTTTCACAACAATTTTGTAGGGTGTTCTAAGATTTTTAAATGTAGACAGTCTTGCCACATTGCACAACCGTGCTGGTGTCTTTAAGGCAGTGCTTTTGTTTTGTTTTGTTTTGTTTTTAAAAAACGGTACTGGTACTTGGCCGGGGACCTGGGGCCACAGGAGGAAGCGGGGCTGCATCACTGTGAAAAAAAGGTGCCGGTACTCAGTACCCCTGAGAACCATCACCAAAAAAGCCCTGCTTTAAGGAATACACAGGCCTGCCTGTGTGAGCTGGGATGATGGGGATAAATGTTATAACCTCATATGTTAGTGGAAATCTAAAGGGTATTTTTCCTGATCGTTCCATACTGGAGCCTGTGGTCATGAAGCTTTGATAAACATTTGCATCTGGATGATGTCTGGGGCTGGTTTTACAGCTGCTGACCATGTGGAACTCCCACCGAAGAATAGCTAAGAATTGGACCATTAGATGACTTCTGGGGAAGGATGTTTTAATAAATTAAATACAAACTGCCACCAATTCATGGAGAGATTTGAAAGGTGCGATTGAGTCAATAATTCCTTCACCCAAGCTCATCCTCCTTCTGAATGTTCAGAGAAACCCACCGTGAGGCAGTCTATCCCTTAGAGATCAAGTGGGATTTGGAACGCTCTGGAATGTATGCCACAGGCTGCTCTGCCGTGTACATTTATTTTCACAGTGCACAACCACTTCTTTCAGGGTGCATAACAAACACAAGTTGAGCCTCATAGAAGAAGAAGGCAGCAGCAAGTGTCCTTTTCATGTCACCTCCTTTCCAGATAGCTACACATTGAGTAGTCTGTTTCTTTTATTTGCCCCTCTGGCATCAGTTTCAAAACATGTTGTTATAAACTTTGGATGTGTGCTCTTGCTATGCTAGCTATAGGGTCGTATATAACAGGGAATGAGAGAGACCTGTAACAGACCTAAAGTGACCCCTCACTATGTCTACACTTGTCAAAATAAGTCGACTTTGCTCAGTCAACTTAGCATGTCTACACTCAAAAATTAAGTCGACTTCAAGGGGACCTTGCCAAATTGACTTAGAGCATCCACACTGGACACCTAAGTCGACTTGTAGGAGCTAGGTGGACCTGGGACTGGTCCACAGTGGCGGGGGGGGACATCCCTTGCCAAGTGCCAGGGGGCTCAGTATTTGCCCCATTGTACCTGGGTACAATGGGGGCTGAGCAGGACGGGGACACTGGCAGGGCATAGGAGTGGGGTGGGCAGGGCTGTGTCCTGTCCTGTGGGGGGCACGCCAGTCTCCTGCTGTGCCAGCCACCCAGGCAGGGAGGGCAGTGGGGGAGCCCTGGAGCCCTTTTAGTTGACTTTAAGTTGACTTAGGGCTAATCTGCGTCCACTGGCTAAGTCTACTTTATACTAGGTTTTATAAATCGACTTAATTTGAAGTGTAGACGCATCCTCTGTTATTGTGGTGCACCTCTGCTGTGGGGTTCATTGACGCTGTTGATGAGTATGCATGAGTAATACAGGGAATGGGGAAGGACCACATGTTAATGCAACAGAAAGGAAAGGTAAGCTTATGTTCTTACCATAACACCAATTTTATAAAAAAGCAACCAGAGTCCTGTGGCACTTTTACTAACAGATTTATTTATCGCATGAGCTTTCATAGGAGAAAATCCCGCTTTGTCAGATGCTCTGATAGTGCCACAGGACTCTGTTTTTCTGCAGTAGACTCACACGGGTAGCCCTCTGGAACTTGGCCAATTTTATAGGCAGCCTCTTTCATTCTAACTGACCTCAAAGGGCTTTATAGATTGTACCAACAAGGAGCATTCATCAGTGAAGTGCAGCCACTTCTGGAGTGGAAATTGGCAGTCATGTCACACAACACTACACTGTGGTCATTGGGAAGGGAAGTGAAATAGTTGTGTTCTGAGTATTTAGAAATATGAGGAGGATATTTTGTATGATATCGTCTTCTGTCATTCAGCTAATAGCAGGGATGAAACATATCCGCTACCTCACTTCAAGAATAGGCTAGCCTATTATGGAAAAACTTCCTTTAAGGAGCTGCATGATAATGCTTCCAAAGTCCTTGGGAGTCAGTGCAAACAGACGAGGAGTCCTGTGGCACTTTAAAGACTAACAAATTTATTTATCCCATGGTGGGAGAAAATCCCACTTTGTCAGATGCTTGCAGATGGAGAAGTACAGCTGAATGGGAGGAAAATAAACACTAAAGCTGAGTTTCTCTGCATCATTAGGATAGTTCTAAGTTAGATATTTGTTAGTGGGTTCCTCATTACCCAAATAATACTTAATTGTTCCCTTATTAAATATAGAAAGCACACAGTGGGAATGGCTTACAATGCCCTTGCAGAACCACACTCAGATTCTTACGGCTAAGCACAAGATATAACATTAGGAGACCCTCTCAATGCTTCCACATTCATTCACTCACCCTCCTGTTTCCCCATACCTAAAACTCACTTACTTGCCTTCTGTCCCTCTTTTCCCCTGGCACTGTAGTTTTTTTCACCATAGGGATTGTACAAGTCTTCTTTCCTTCTCCCCTCAAACCAGACAAGAGGGTCCAGGAGTTGGGAGGAAGGAGTGTCTTCTCCTCATTGCCCTCAGGCATGAAGGATAGGGTTTTCAATTGCAGATTCATTGTATTTCCCACTTACCCACACACAGGGCTGAGGAGGAGTGGGTGGAATAGTCTGGTAATGCCAGAAGAGGAATCACTCAGCTGACCCCTATTGCTGTTTGCATGGAGCTGAAGCACCAGCTCAGTCACACACATTCAGAGACCAGGGCGACCTGCTAAATATTGCTCAGGACAATGTCTCTGCTGCTTTCTGTCGCACTCCCCCCAACTCACTGCCCCCAAGAGTAGAGTAGCCTTCTCAACATTCTATTATCTAGGAAATCATTAATCTTGTTTCTCCAGTTTTGTTGTTTGGGTTTTTTGGGAGCACAGGCTTCTGCCTGAAGACAATGAAATATAGAGTGGAGAAATACCAATAACTGTATTTTAAAAAAATTTTCTTCCTCTCACCATATTAACCTTGTTTATGTTTAGATGTTACAGCTAACTGGAGAGGCAGTTTTCACCCCTCCATGGTATTGCAGCCAGCTTTTCAGGGTGATATGAGAACCTGCAAACTGAAGAGCCTTCCTGCAATTAAAATAAATAAAAAAAAAGAGAAACAGCCATCAGCCAGGGCTGAAACGGGCTACAAGAAGCATCTGACAATTTGAGTTTAGGATGGTGTGGGGGACCCTTTTTTGAGTACCATCCAAAATCATCATCTGACCCTTCCCTTGTCCCCACCCTCAAAATTCTGAGTGAGTGAGTAAAAGTGAGAAGGACGATGTGCTTTCCTGTGACTAACCCATGTTTGGTTTAAACTGGGCCAAGTTTCGGGAGAGAGAAGTCTGTACAGGAACGTGCTTCCAGTTTTCCACTCTGACCGAAACAAATGGGGTAGGTCAGGCACGTTTCTCTCTATAAGGTAAGGAAGTGTCTCAAGAGACTGAACTGACTGACAGATAGTGGAAAACCTAAAAGGCATGACTGATGTGATGATGTCACCAGCTGTAGGGGTTCTGCCTTAAAAACATCCCATAAAAGTCAGAGCATGAGCCCTGATCACCAAGATACATAAGCAAAAGCCTATCTTTAAACACACAAGTAATACTGTCGATTTCAATCAGGGCCAGATTGAGAACAAGAGCAGGGCGTTCCTCTTATTTTTGGCACGGTTGTCAGGAAAGAGAATTTCAACAGACTTTCCAAGATTTCTGGCACTCAGAAAGCAGAAGTCAGGTACAAAAGGTCCCCGCCCCAAATAAATAAAGTAAAATAAAATCCCTGTGGGGAAAAAGTTATCCAGACATCAAAAATCAGACAAATAACAGTGACCTCTGCAAATGAGTTATTTACTTGCCACTGTGGTCTCGTCTTCTAGAGAAATGTTTTGTGGTGCGGAGGTAGTTATCAAGGTCCAGTGTAAATCATGGACAAAGCTGACAATTTCATGGCTCTTGGTCTGGTGCTACAAGTACCAGATTTCGTGGTTTGTCAGGGATTACTGGGGAAAATGTTAGTGTGCAAAGTATTCCTGCCGCTTAAACAATAGTGAAAGATCAGGTGCATCACAAAGAGTAAGTAGTAGGGGCAAATTCTGCCTGCAATGATACCCTTGCATCTTTGGGACAAATCCCAGGGAAACTATGACTTGTACTGTGCAGGCAGTTAGACTGGATGATCTAATGGTCACTTCTGGCCTTAAAAACAATGGATTTGTGATACCACCAGACAGTCCCTAAGGCTATGTCTACACTTGTTAATTTAGGTCGACTTTAGCTAAGTCAACTTAGCATGCCCACACCTAAATTTTAAGTCGACTTAGGGGGGAACTTACAAAGTCAACCTAGAGCATCCACACTGGACGCCTAGGTCAACTTCTATGGGCTAGGTCAGGGGTCTGCAACCTGCGGCTCCGGAGCCACATGTGGCTCTTTAGCTGCCTCCTTGTGGCTCCTGACTCCTCTGCCAATAAGACCGAGGGACCCTGCAGGAGGCCTGCACCAGGCTCTGGGCTTCCCTCCCACCAGGGGACCCTGCTGCAGGTGCCCTGGCCCAGTTTCCCCCAGCCAGGAGGCCACACCCATTGTGGCTCTCAAAATCCTTGGATATTGAAGGAATTTTTAAAAATGGCTCTTCTTATCTTTTGAGTTGCCGATCCCTGGGCTAGGTGGACCTGGGAGAGGTCCACGGTGACAGGGGGGCACCCCTTGCCAAGTGCCAGGGGGCTCAGCCTTTGCCTCATTGTACCTGGGTACAGTGCGGCAAAGGGGGACAGGAACCCTGGCAGGGCATAGGGGCAGGGTGGGCAGTTGGGGGCATGCCAGGCTCCCCTGTGCCACCCCCCCCCCCGGCAAGGAGGCAGTGGGGGAGTCCTGGAGAGCCTTAGGTCGACTTAGAGTCGACTTAGGGCTACTCTGTGTCCACACTGGCTTAAGTTGACTTTAGAAAGTCGACTTAAGCCTAAAGTCGACTTTAAACAAGGTTTAACAAAGTTGACTTAATTTTCCTTAAGTCGACTTAAGCAGCTTGCTTAAGTCGACTTAAGGAAAGTGTAGTGTAGACGCAGAGTAAATTGTCGACTTGAGCAAGCTTAAGTTGACTTAATTTACAAGTGTAGATGCACCCTAAGAGGGAATATTACTTAATGACCCAGGTTTCGGTATCCCAATATTGTAGGGAGTGCTGTGAAAATCTTTCTTTTAAACCTCTATGCACCTTCCCCCTTGTTATTTAATCTAAGTCATCTCAGGGTTGTTTGTTTTTTTGGGGTTTTTTTGGTGTCCATCCTACGCTCTCTGCCCTGACAAAACATTCAGTACCTTCCCAGCCTCTCCCTGTTTTCCCGTTTGCAATGTAAGGCACTATTTTTCTTCTGTCTGCACTTTCATAACCTTTGTGTGTCATTTTCCCACCCATCCCTTCTGCTCAGAAAAATTCACACACAAATAATAGAACCACTGGTACATTTACTCTAAAATCCTCAAATCTGGGCCTATTTCTAACACCATTTTAGTTCACATGTGAAAACTACCAATATACATAGCAGGACAATTGTAAATAGCCCCAAGGAATTATTCTACTGTCATTTGCCTTCCCCCCCCCATCCTGTCCCCACTCCTTTGGTTTGGGGGGGGGGGAGGTGGGCGGCGAAGGCAGGGCTACTTGGCTTTCTGAGTTGGTTCCTTTTTTCTATTGAGCAGGTGTGTTTTTAAATAGAGGGAAGATTATTTAAGATAGTCTTCTGTTTTTATCAGGACCACATCTGCATTTTGAATTGTCTTCATTTTGCTCTAAACACACCTTGCAGTCATAAGAAAGAAAGGCTATCAATTTCTCCCATTCTTGTAAAAATTCTGGCTTTTCTAATGGTGTCATTTACAGTGTGTGTAGTGTTAGTTACTACTGAAGGTCTCCAAGCTAGCTCTCCATTTGTATGCTTCCATTCTTGTCAACCCATGTCAGACTAATACTCATGAATGATAAAATGGAGCAGAGTAATGTCTGCTATTACACACTGGAATAGAGGCATAGGTGTCTACCTCAACCACCCTGTTATAACACAAGGCAGCTGCTATCATAGGATTCCTCTTTAACTGCTAATTCTTCAATAATTCAACTCAGCTAAAATACTTCAGTAGGAACTATTGATATGTCAAGTTATTTTCTTCCTTTCTAGTCAGCTATTTTTTTCTCTTCTTCCAACAAAGGACCTAAAGGCTTGTATATGAAATTTTTGCCAGATTATTGAATGACGTCACTATTTATATAGCATTATCGTGTGTGAGGCACTTTCCAACAAGTACAAAGGCCAGGTGTCTGCCTCAAGGAACTTGCATTATAGATTGACAGAACTGACAGATGAGACGTCTGGGAAAGGATTCAATAAAAAAAAGCACAGTGATTGAGAGGTAAAGTTAGTTAGCATGTCTCTTGTTTACATTGTGTTGGACCTTTTAAATTGGTTCTCTGTTTTCATTCAGGTTTCCTTGTGTGGAAGAAGAGATTTTTATAGGCCTTTGGGATGTGCTGTCATGAGGGAATTGATGGAGGAAAGAAGGGTTCTGAATAAGTGGGGCAGGGAAGGTATTTTAAGATAGAGTGTATCAGGGAAGGAGGTCTGTAAATATGAACAAAAGGAGAGAGATGGCTAGTTGTGATTAAGGCATCAGACTGAGGCTCAGTAGTTTTCTGTTCAGTTTTTGGTTTCTGTCACAATTTTTTTTGTCTGACCTTGGTCAAATCGTTTAGGTCCAGATTCTCAACTATATCTGAGCTATGTTGACCACAGCTCTATGAGCCTGGCATAGCTAGGTTACAGAGTTTTTCTTGGCACACCTTGGTGTGAAGTAGGAGGAGCATCTATACCAGCTGAAAATTTCCTTTTATGAAAGCTGCCAGACTGGGGTGAGGTCAAAATCTGGCCCATCTCTTTTAGCTTCTCAGCTGTTTTTCTCTTCTGCTAAAGTGCTGGGTGAAATGGGCAAACCCCTGAGTCAGATGGGGAGGGACATGTCTTATAGGAAAATGTCCCATGGATGGAGCTAGAGTGCACAAAACAGGTGGGGATAGGGACTTGGGTTGTTCTCCACAAATGTGCACACACACAGTTATGGAGAGTTTAAATGAACACCATAGAGAGACGAGCATGCCTGGGAGAGGGGAGGAGTCATGCAGGTGAGTGGGTCTTTTTACTCTGAGCACGCACATGAAAACACACAGAAAGGTCCACCAGTCTCTTAGGGAGATCAGACCGCTCACAGCTTTCCCATCATGAGTCTGCTGTTTTGAGAACGGGGAAGGGAAGCCAAGTACTATTTTCTCCCTCCTCCCTGCTCCCCCCATCTCCTCTCCAGCATACCTTCAAGCAGAGGTTCCTATATATGTCATCTACCCCCAGTCGCTGTTCTTGCTGAGCAAATATTTCTATTAAAGGGCAGACCTTAAGACCTGTTCCTCATTTTTTCATATGATTAGCTCTTTCACTGGGGGAGAGGACAGACTGATATGCTTTCACTTCCAGCAAACTGTGTGGTATGAACTACCCTGCAGACTATTTATTCAGGTGCTGCTGGATTATCATTATCAGACCTCACATTATACCAACATTAAGCCTGATAGACTTTGCATTAACCATGTGATGACATGAAAGACTAACTCTTTCCTCATTCCCCACCACCTCTTCTACTTTTCCTCCTTCGACATCATCCCAAAGCCCACACAAGAAACACATCTCACAAGTTGACTTTGTGGGTTGGTGTTATTTATGTCCCGCTCACCAAAAACAACAGGAATCAGCCTAAATGATCTGAAAGCACCTTGAATTTATTAGCAACAAAAACTTTTCATGACTTCATGGCTCCTCCTTCAGGCTGGTTGGTTTCTCTTCCCCTACCATTGCCCTGGCCAGTCCTTAAGGCTTTACTACAAAGTCCACCTTCAGTGAACAGCATTTGACAATTTTGGTTTCATGCACAGAGGCAGGGGGGAGAGGAGAATGGGGGTGTATGTGAAAATCTTGGAAACAGCTCCATCAGAGCATTGGCCACTGGAGGAAGGTGTGCCCACAAAGGCACTAGGTCCCTCTGGAGGTTGTGCAGTGCTGGAGGGTTTAAAAAAAAAAAAAAAAAAAAGCAACTGGATCCTGTGAAACTTCATGAGGGGCTTCTAAAAGCCAAGAGGGCTGTAGGGAAATGCAAAAAATCTTGGTTCTATGTGCTTCTCCTTCGTGTTGGGTGATGTGGAACTGAAAGAATTCTGGGTAATGTTAATACAAAACATAACCAAGGTGTGAAATAAGAGTAGGGCCTGGCTTAAACTGACCAAAGCTCCGAGATTCAAGATTAAGATGAATTGCGTTCTTGATCATTTGCCCAGATTGCAAGAATCTCTGACCAGAGGGTAGTTTTGCCTGCCGTCCTTAATGCAGCTGAAACAGATACCCAAGGGCTTGCTTCCACAAAGTTTTGTTCATGCCTGTCCCAGGGCATGCTGGGAACCGACTGAGCTAGCCCTCCCAATCATCAGTGCAGTTGCAACTTAAGGCACAAGGGCTGGGTCTACACTTTCTAAAATTAGTTCGAATTAGTTAGTTCAAACTAACTAATTTGAACTAATTTTAGTTAGTTCGAATTAGCGATCCCCATTCATTTCAATGGCCGGTTAGTTCGAACTAAGAAATTAGTTCGAATTAACATGACCACATTGGCTAATTCGAACTAGTTAGTTCGAATTAAAGCCTTACTCTAAAGCCCTATTCGAACTTATTAGTTCGACTTAAGGAAGCCCTTAATTCGAACTAACTAAAGCCTAGTGTAGCCATGGCTTTAGTTAGTTCAAATTAAGCCTCCTTAATTTGAACTAACTTGCCAGTGTAGACGTAGCCAAGGTGCCTGGCAGGTTTCAGAGCATGTTGCAAGATTCACCTATGATATTTGCTAAAGCATTCCCACTACAACAGCAATATTTTAAACTTGACAACAGAGCTTCCTAGACCTGGGGGAGGCAAAAAGCAAAATCTTGACAACATGCATAATTCACACTGGTATGCAGATTCATTATTGACCTGGTCTTTGCTGAGGTGCTGTGGTGAAGACTCCTCATTTGAAAAAGCTAAGCTAGATTGTGAGGATGACGCTTTTCGTAGTATGTTGAGTATGTAATGTGGACTGGATGGCTGTTTATATGTTTAAACAAAAGATTCGTTCTGGAGAATTGGAAAAAATGGAGTGCTAGTTCTAATGTTAAATCCTAACTTAGCAGCCCTTGCTCGCTGACCTAGATGAGATGGAGCACAGGTCTTTTGAGTTACATTGGCCAAATGTTTCTCTGTCAGCCTTGCTTCCACAAGTGCACATCTATAACAAACAGCCTTATTTTCACATCCTGTAAAAAAACCCTCCCTCTAAAGAGACACTGCCACAGGTCTTAGGTTTTAACATTAAACGTTCTTCACTGTCGCCCTGTTTGTTCATGTTCTTTTTGGGATTCCAAAAAGGGTTTTGTGGTGTTTGTTTTTATGAATGGATCCTTGCTATAAGAGTGAGTGCGTGTGTACACTGAAATCTCTGACTGTAAACAAATGGGGGCTGTTGCTGCTGCTGTGTAAGAAGACAGCACTATTTGTTTACAGCTAAATTCCAAAGGGGTAGCCGTGTTAGTCTATTGTAGAAAGACAACAGAGTCTTGTGGCACTTTTAAAGACTAACAGATTAATAAATCTGTTAGTCTTTAAAAGTGCCACAAGACTCTGTTGTCTGTTTACAGCTAGACACTGTATATGTCTCTTTAGATTAAATGGGAGAAAATATTGGGCTGCACTGTGACAAAATCAAGGATTTAAAGCAATGGTCCCTTCAATAGCCATAGCATGGCCCTCTCTGGTATATTGAGTATTTTGTCTTACTATAAATAGCAAAATGTTTTACAACTTAATATATGTTACTTAAATAAAAAAACAGCTTACGGTTTCATGATTAAGCATTCAAAAGCTAAAGAATAACATTTAACCTTAACTCTGCCCCCCGTTGTATTTGGATAATGAAACATTCATCCGTTACCTGCTCACGTACTATTTCTCCATCTAGGGGGACACGTTAGTCAGCAGTGATGTTATATTATTTTAAAGGTCAATGAAGTCAATGGGAACTAGAGAGCTCTGTATTTTGCAGGATTAAGTCTTCTATTTGAACATTTGAAAGGACATGGTTTTTGTGTTTTTCCATGTGCTCCAAAGGTATCAACATTTTCATAAATCAAAAAACCCCTTGGTCAATCTCCAATAACTCAAAAATAGTCAAATTTTAAAAAAATTCTCCATCTCCTCCTCTCTACCCCTGAAATATCCCCTTTAGACAGCAAAAATATTAGGGTTTTCAGCCAACAAAGATTTATTTTGTCTCTCTTTCTGGACTGCTGGAGGCCCTTGCATGTAGGAGGCATAGAAAGAAAGGAAGTCTTTTCTCAGCTATAGCAGCAGTGCCACAATGTTCTGGTTTTTTGTGTTTTCTGACCCTTTTAGTATTTTTTTCAGTATGTCTGTTGTTAGAAGAGAGCTGAAAAGAATATGCATCACTAATGAAGGCATTTTAGTTGCTATTTTGATTGCAGTAAGCAAAGAGGTCTCTGTCAGGGATGCCAAGAAATAGTTCTGGCTTCCTCCATGTGAGTGGAGGGGAAAGGATGGAAGTTCCTTCAGGGCATGGGAGTTCCGCTGGGAGCTGCAGTGGCTGGGCAGTCTTCTTCTGCACTTTCACAACCTGACATTCTCAGAGGAGAAGCATAAGGGGAATGGAAATATGGAGAAAACGTTACTTAAAAATAAGTCCTCATCATAGGAGAGAAAAAAAACCATTTTTGTCAAGGTCTTTAACGAGTATTAGATGAAGATAAATAAATGTACTATAAATAGGGCTTGGTTACAATTAATATTGTGCTCCTGCATATTAGGGATGAGCAGACCAATGGCCACAGAACACTTTTGGGCTTGGTATATATTGATGGAACAGATACATGCTGGTGCAGTTGGGGTAGGTGGGTGGGTGTTTCATACTGAAAAATCTCTGCACATATTGCTCAAAAGTTAATTTAAAAGAGCTCAGGTTTTGGGGATGTCTTGTATTTTACAGAGAAGGAAAAATATCACTAGGATTGAAAATTTTTCACGGAACACCTATTCACATCACGTGGAACACCAGTGTTCCATGGAACACAGTTTGGGAAACACTGGTTTACAGCATTGGAAAAATTTCTGTCACTCTTTCCTCCCTCCCTTTATGCTTTCATTTTTGTGAAGCTCCAAGTTCCAGCCAGGACCAGACACAGAAATACCAAGCCCTAGTCTACACTTGCCGCACTTTTCAGCGGCAGTCGACAGGAGATACGCAAGGTACGTAAAACACCTTGCATATCTCCTGTCGCCTTACTGGTGCCTACTTACCTCCCCCAACACACTGCGCTAAGGTGAACAGCAGTGCCATCCAGTCACCTTAGCACTATGCCACTTCCGGGGCTCGAGTTATTATTGTGAACTTCAGAGCGATTGAGCATTCTTGACAAACCACTCAATTGCACCCGGACGAGTGAACTGATGGTGGCGATTTTGACGCCATTGGTATAGACATAGCCTCAAATACAGTGAGATAGGCAATTCTTGTGGTATTTCCATTCCAACTAGAAGCAGGAAGTCTTAGAGAGAGGCCATGTCCCTTACAATGGGAATGTTCATAGAATCATAGAAACTGGAAGGGACCATGAGGCCAAGTTCAGTCCCCTGCACTCATGGTAGGATCAAATACCAGAGCCTAGGACTTCGCTCACTTTATTCCTAAAGCTAGATTTCTTTGCTTTTTGCTCTATCTCCAGACTACATCTTTCATTCTATATTTTCCCAGCTCAACCCACAGATATCCTCCTCCCAGTTCCCCAAGGTTGCAAAAGTCACTTTCTCTAGATGCCGTGTCATATGACAGGCTAGGCTAGGAAGCTGCAACATGGCTGCTGACATTCTCCCAGTCCCCTCAGCTGTCAAGTTGATTCTGCTCAAGAGCTGGCCTGTGGGAAAGCAGCTCATAAGAGGCTGAGTTTGCATGTGCTGTTCTTCCATTGATTTATAATTCCTGGCAGAATGGTTACAGCTACTGTATTTGAGGAACAGATATTTTGATTAATAGAATAGGCAGGAAGCAAATGACAATTTTTCCCTCTTATCTTGCCAGCTTTTCATCTTCCAGAAGATTAGGAACAATTGTATCCTAGAGCTATTCTTCAGGAACTGTCTCTTCTCTATTGTCAGGGTCGTGAGAGGATTCCCTCAAGGCAGAAATGCAGCATTGAAATGAAGCCACTCTTACCTGTAAGGGCTAGGAATTTACATCCTGTGGGAGAGTAGGGGAGAACAGAATAAATTTTTTTAAAAAAACCCTCAACCAAACAAAACACTGATTCCACTTGGCAGCTCTCAGCCTGATTCAATATGCCACTAAGCTGACCAAAATCAAACCATCTCATGTGAAGAATAAGGGAGGTGAAGAATGTCAAACCTGCAGCGTGGGACAGTGGTTTGTGTGGGTGCACATGTGGCAGAGGGTTAGTTTGTAAGGGAAAGTACATTTGAAGGCTGGCGGAGATGGTTTACTCTTTGCATCTTTCTCATTCAGGAAACATTACTTCTTCAAATTAGAAAGAGTCCAGCGGAGGGCAACAAAAATGATTAGGGGGCTGGGGCACATGACTTATGAGGAGAGACTGAAGGAACTAGGCTTATTTAGTCTACAGAGGAGAAGACTGAGGGGAGATTTGATAGCAACCTTCAACTACTTGAAGGGGTGCGCCAAAGAGGAGGGAGCTAGGCTGTTCTCGAGGGTAACAGAGGACAGAACAAGGAGCAATGGTTTCAAATTACAGCTGGGGAGGTCAAGGTTGGATATTAGGAAAAACTTTCTCACTAGGAGGGTGGTGAAGCATTGGAATGGGTTACCTAGGGAGGTGGTAAAATCTCCATCTTTGGAGATTTTTAAGGCCCAGTTAGACAAAACCCTGGCTGGGGTGATTTAGTGGAAGTGGTCCTGCTTTTTAGCCGGGGGTTGGACTAGATGACCTCGTGAGGTCCCTTCCATCCCTATGATTCTATGATTCAGCTCCCCAACCATGAACCTATATTTTCTCTATCAGATATTCCCCTTCCAAGCAAGTAGAAGCACTCCATCCTCCTCTCCATCATCTTCCTGGTCTGGATGTATCTTCTCTTTATGGCAGCAGCAGGGCCAAGCCGGGGACTAAGCATGTAGCTTCCATGTCCTCACTATTTGAATCCTGGTTTTCTGCTGATCATCATGTAGTTCCACCAAGGCTGCCTGGAAGGCCCAAGTTAAGACCAGATAAGCCTGAACACATAACTATTGAAGAGGCCCAAAGAAGTAACTGCTGAAGCAACTAACTATGATGACTACATTTATAGGCAAATAAGGGAGGCAGAAAATAACTAAAGAAACTATTAGGTAGGTGAGGTAATATTTTTTTTATTGAACCAGCTTCTTGTTGATGAGAGGTAGAGCTCTATGTAGCTCAAAAGCTTGTCTCTCTCACCAACAGAAGTTTGGTCCAATAAAAGATATTACCTTACCCACTTCATTTCTCCTGGGACCAACATGGCTACAATAACCCTGAATATTGTGGGTATGTTTATAGTGAGCAAAGTGGGCAGGAGCACACTGAACTGCTAAGCCTGCCTTACACAACCTGAAAAGTGATAGGTCTACAGACACATTCTAGATAGAAATATCTACTGATGAGGAAATAGCCTAGCTGGTAACAGATCTACGTCCCTTCATTCCTTTTACAGTTTCCATCTGAGAAGGTTAAATTTGATGGCACTTAAAACACCCCTGATGGCACTCTCAGTGCTTGTCTACACTGGGGGTGGGATTGTAATTCAGTTTTAGGCTGTCATGTTACAGAAAGCAAAGGCAAGTGATCACATCAAATTGCTTGCTCGGGACCTTGCGTCTCCACTGCTCACCTTACTTCCTGAAATGCACTGTGGGTAGTAGATGCAGGGGTTTGTGGGAAGGCAGTCATCCCCTGTTCACTCCCTCTCCTCTCTTTTCTAAAGGGGAAAAAAAAAAGCAGGAAAAGCTTTCCTTGCTATTTCTCTGCCGCAGACACAACAGAGAGTCACAGTGCTGCATGCAGAGAGGAATTAATTGAAAACTTTCTGGGGCTGCAGGCAGGAGAGAAGCTATGTTGCTATGGTGCAGCACCCATTGGAAAAACCAGAAAAGCTGCTCTCTGGCTATAGGGACCTAAATTTGAATTGTAAATTTTGAGCTCCGTGCTAGGCCACCTGCCGAGGTGGTGTTAGCAGGTCAAATTAGAACTCCATTTTTTTCGATTTTACTGCTCTGACTGTGGGGAGACAGGCTACAGAAGGTCGAGGTAAGCAGCATTATGTCAGACTTCACTGTCAGTGTAGACCAGGGCTCAGGGAACTCTAATCTACTTTGTAAAAGGACATGCCAGCTAGTTTTTAATTGATTTAAACGTGTTTGTAATCCACATCATGAGTGGAAAATACAAGCGGTCAAATTATCTACTCATCTACCTGCCACACATCCTCGGTGGCTTCAATGAGGTGGCATGGGGTATAAGTCAACCAGAATTTGATGGAAAAATCACCCATCACCCAAAGGATTAGTCCTTTTTCTGTTTGACAAGCCATAATATTCTCCCTCCACTTGTGTCAAGTCTAATGGAGCTGGTGCTAATGTAACTGTCTTTGACTGGGTTTCCAGAAAGATATTTTGAGTATGTAACTGCCAGTGGAGTCAGCTTAACCAGTGGTCGCACCGTTGGAGGCTGAAGTGTAGACTCAGGCATTTTTGCCATCATGATGTCTAACTTTGGTCAGAGCAGGCTTAAACTGCCATGACAATAAAAACTCTGGAGCCTTGATCTGAGCTACAGCTTCCACAGCTGCTGCTATCACTGATGGAGATGAGTTTATTGGAGATTCTGCATGCTGGGATTCATTTATTTATTTATTACCCAGACAGCTTTTGCTTACAAAAATTTGTGTGCACCACACTGATGATGATGTCACAGGTTTGGAACTCAATTGTTTGCTGGTCGGAAACCAGTTGTAGGAGCTTACCCATTGCTTTCGACAGGCACCACGCCAATAAAGTTTTGTTTCATTGGTATGTGGTTGTCTGTTTCTGTGCATACCTCATCATTCTGTGATCACAGTTGTATATTTAAAAAAACAAAACAGATTAATCAGATCGAGGGTTCCTGTGTATTTCAGGTACGCTAGTGGTGAAATAGTCACGAGATGTTTGTGGAAGCCTTAACATTTGAGAGAGGTTGTGAAAGAAACTGGATTTTGAAACATAACTTTCACATCCCAGGGCTTTTCTAATGACTTCTTAACTAATTGACTTGACTTTAGTGAGGAGACAGCCAGAGGCTGAAAAAGGATTAAAACTGTTAAAAATTCAAAGCTTTGATGTGGCTGAAATCCTATTAAAATTTGGATAAAAGATTCCTTTAGAAATGTTACATGTTAACCACCAAAGTCTCACATGGTGATTTGCTTGTGTAAATACACTGCTCTACATTTTTTAAGAGAACAGAAGAGAGGCAGGAACATGCAGAGGAACAGAGTGTTAGAACAATTGTGGTTTTGTGTGTTGGTCAAAGTGGGGTATCTTTTACCTCCTGTATTCTCATGGGAGAATTTTTTGTGTGTTGGAATAGTTTCTGTCTCATGTGTTGCTTGCCCTGTGTTTTCCATCTTGTGTGTGTGTGTGTGTGTGTGTGTGTGTGTGTGTGTGTGTGTGTGTG
>ML685798.1:2552764-2585569 GCA_007922175.1 Pelusios castaneus
GTGTGTGTGTGTGTGTGTGTGTGTGTGTGTGTGTGTGTGTGTGTGTGAACAGCTAGTGCTTTTTTTGTTTTAAAAAAAATGGTGCCAGTACTCAGTCAGGGACCGTTTCTTACCTATCATAATTTTTTCCAGTTTGACCATATATCAAAGACAATTTGATTTATTTTATGTGACTGAGTTTTATATCAGGCTTGTTATGAGAGTGAACATTATATAGTTATACTTTCTATAATAATTTACAACCCCAATACTAGCATTATCATATCTGCATTATGTAGTATACTCTGATGTGCAGTTTGCATTTCAATGTACTGTTAAATGATAGTGTTCTGGTTTATAAAGACTATGTGTGGCTATATCTATGTATAATATCAGAATTTTATAATGTTTATGGGGGAGTGTACCTAGCTCTCAATCATAGCTATGCAAAGCCTTTTCTTATGATGAGGCTGCTATAAAAAATTGCCTCCACAAAATAAAATTGTTCTTGTCATTTTAATATTTTCCTTTATAACACTATACTACTGCCACTAGGAATCAGCCCTGCCCAAACTGACTGCCTGCCATGTCACAACTATTATGAGCTCATCAAGGCTTCCGCTGTAAGCCCATTTTATGAAGACGTATAAACATTTTTTCTGTGCGCTGCTTTACACTTTAGATTACTTTTTTTGTTTTTATTTTAAAAAGAGTAAGGCCAAGTAAAATTAAATGTAAGTAACACTGAGACTCTCACAACTGAAAAAATAAGCCAGAACTGAAGCTACAAATCCCCACCTCCCTTCACTTCAGTGTGTCTGGATCCTGTAAACAACGAGGTTGAGGGTACTCAGAACAATGCTGGGGGCACCAATTTGCACAGGTGAGTAGTGTTTTTAATGTGGCAGCTCGCTCTGCTTCAAGTATGTTGCGCAACATGAAAGGAAAAATGTTAGTGTCCTTTCTACACTATGTATACCTCTATTGTTGCTACCTCTTGATGATGGGGATGCTGCCGTGGCAGGAGATTTTCCTCAAAATATTAGTGTGGGCAAGAATCATTTGTAGAAAGATTTTGTAGAGTGCTTAGGACACATCTCAATTTAGGGTGACCAGATAGCAAGTGTAAAAAATCAGGATGGGTTTGGTGGTTAATAGGCACCTACATAAGACAAAGCCCCAATATAGGGACTATCCCTATAAAATCAGATCACCCTACATCGAATGCAGTACAGAAAGGGAAAACATTAGTACATTTTTACGGCAATCTTTTCTAGCTTCAGCAATCCTACTGCTGTCTGGATATTTGTGTGAGTGAGGGCTATTGGTAAGAGTACAGCTGCACAGGATTCACTCGGTGTTGTGCAAACTTCTTGTAAATGTGGCCTTACCTTTCGATTTTCAGAGCATTATGCAAGATTTTAGCCACATGACTCCCACTTATTTTAGAGTGAATTTGGAATTTGACTGGATGTTTATATCTTTGACTTGCCAGCCACCAAGTGGCTTAACTCTGTGTTGCGAAGGGTATATAGTGAGAAAAAGTATCCAACTAATATGGCCAGATTCGAATTTTAAAAGAAATAGTCTTCAATTAGCAAATAGTACTGCACTATTCATTGTTTTTTGATGTTATATTAGTCATTTATTAGCTGTGTTCATCCAATCTCTTATTTGATAAAAAATGTGATTGTAAAATGGCGACATTGGGAAGTGAAGCATGGTTAATTAATATTTTAAATAGAAAATAATTATAGAAGCCTATAATAAAAAGAAAGAGATTTCCCTGCATCTTAAAGACTTATGAAGACTGTGCTCCATCACTTACTGTGTTCCATAATAAAGAACACAGTAAGTGATGGAGCACAGTCTTCATAAGTCTTTAAGATGCAGGGAAATCTCTTTCTTTATATATAAAATATACAATGGAGATTAAAAATCAGGGTGAAAGAACAAAACCAGATAGGACTTATTTTTACATTCAGTCAAGTTGTACCGCTGTGTGCACGTGCGCTGGGGGGGGGGGTGTGTCATTCCATTCTATCTTGCATGGTGACCTAAATGGGAGAGACAGTCACTTCCTGATCAAATAAGACAGCATTTCTGGCAGGATGGAGTTATTTGTGTTGTAATATCTTCTAGGAGTATTTGGTCTATACATGTAGAAACAAATGAATTCTGCCTACAAGGAAAGGGAAGGGTTTTCCGAAAAGCCTTTCTCCACCTAGAAATACAGTTTATTGACTGAAAGGAGGAAAATAAATAACTTATCTAAAGAAGGCTGATTTTTCATTGTTTTTCTTCTGTCCTAGAGCAACGGTTTTCAGCCACTTTGTCAGGACATATTACTGTGTCACCACACAGCAGTAAGTGTGTCATAGAGAGCCAGGGAGATGGCTGGATTCAGCCTGGGGGAGGTGAGCTGGTGTGTCCTGTAAGGTTGCTACATGCCCCCAAGTGTATCTGAGAACCACTGTCCTAGAGGTCCATGCTAAATAAGAGGAGAGTCAGTTGTTTATATTCCAGTATTTCCTGATCATTATATTCAGCCTAGAAGATGTCTTTAAAACAGATCCAAGTGTACTAATTACACATTTGGGGTTTGGTTTGTTAATCTGATTTTCCGCTTTCTAGCGAATGTTTTGACTGTTCCACCCAGAAGACTAAAGTGAGGCATTTACACTTGAGCAGGACTGGTAGGGTGAGGTTACTGAGTAGACTTAAATCGACCGGGAAAGTAACCTTTCCCCACTATGCTCCTTGTGTGGTTTCTATAGCTTCAAAAAGTAACAACTCAGAGAAAGCTAATCCTTTTGAAAATAGCAGGAGTTTAATAAGGAGGGTTACTCTGGGCAGTGGGAAAAGCTGTGAGAAAACAAAGATCCAAACCTGAGCGTGGATAAATAAACATGTCCAGAGTACCATTGAGAAAACACATCTGCACAGTATCAGTGGCCAGAGTTGACACAGGATTGTTTTCCCTTTACTAGTTCAGTGACAACTAGAGTGTGCTGTATCTGATGCCGGGTTAGTCAATTGACATTTCCTTAAGGTTTTGGGTTGGGCTGCATGTTGGTGTCACTTAATCACCCATCAGCCTGAAATCTTCTTCAAGGATAATGAATGATGTATTTATTAACTTGCCTCCTGAGGGAACTGACATAAGGGCCAAAACACAGTGATTGGCTGGAAGCCACTGGGGCTATTTTTTTTCTGTGTATGTTGTGGACTCCTGTTTAGTGCAACTCCCAACTTGTGTACATTCTTAGGAAGCCAGAGAATATATCATGCCCCATCCCGCTTTTGACCCAGCTTTATACATTCTCAAGTTTGAGGCCTTATTCTGGTGAAGAAATTAGTCAGTTCCACTCCTTAGAAACTGGTCAGAAGATCAATTTGTCCAGGGATGTGAGGCCCGTCTTTTCTCTTCCCTGCTTTTGCATTGTTCCCAGCTTCCATGGGAACAGGAAAGAAACCCCACCATGTTTATTCTTTCCTGGAGCTTCATGAAAAGACAGTAATAAACAGTAATAAGCAAATGTGACACAGACGGTAATGCAGACTGCCAACGAACTTCTCTATTTTGCTTCTTCTAATGAGCCCTTCCAATCTTTGTCACCTCTCTTCTGCTTCTCTGCCTCCCAATGATTTAAAAGAATATTTTGCCCTTTATTTTTTGATTTTTTAAAAAAAAGTAATTTTCATAAACAATAAAAATATAAGATAAATTATGTACAGCTTATATAAATTACCAAATACTGCACATTTCACCAGAGAGCTGATAAAATTATGTAATTATGGGACTCGACAAAGTTGCAAGATCAGACAGACAATACAAAATCAGACAATATTGCAGACATAACACATTAGGGTGGGGGTATCGCATGTGTTTGTGTAAAAAGACATGCAAAAATAGTCCAAAAAGAGGAGGAGGAGTTATGCGAAGCATTAAAAAGGAGGATAAGAGCAGAGAAGCCAGTGGAATAGAAGTCTGGCATTATTTGAGCTATCTCAGCATTTTTTTATCCCGGTATATCAAGAAACAAGATTCAAATTTGTATAATTACTCTCTACATTGATAAGATAGTCTCTCTTTTGCTGCTAATTCAGACAGGTCCAATATCACTGCTTTATTCTGGGCATAAGCCTACTCCTCCATTTTTGTAAACTTATGCCATTGATAATCATTGCGGCCCTCAAGAACCAAAGTCTTTGTGATGACACTAAACCCTGTGTAGGAAGTACATAACCTAGGATATAATTTTCAACTGAGGATAGGTTGCTGTAGCCAAAGACTATTTACACTGCATCCACCACTTTCCACAGCTGCTTGTCTGTTGGATGATCCCACAGTCCGTATATCAGGGGTCCTTTTTCTTTGTTACATGGCCAACACACATGAGAAGACAAGGCCCCTATTTTGCTGAACTTTTGTGATGTTGATGACACTTCGAATGGAATCTTCTCCTGTGTCAGGCATAGCCTGAGATCCACAGAAATATTTTTAACATTCCACAATATGCTCTGCCATTTGGTAACTCCCCTTTCCACACTTTCACAAGGAACTCCACTGGTGTGGAGTTACTCCTCTTCAGTAAAGCATGCATAGGACACATGACTCTGGTGGAGTGTATGAAGCGTTTCCAAGGTTCCCAATAGTTATGTGGTCTTTGGCGTATCCTAGGCATCTAGACCAAATGGATATGATTGATACAGCAAATATTTTAGCTGTAAGTACTGCCACTCTGCTGAGGGTGGCAGGTCCTAACCTTGCACGAGTGTTAGAAAAGAGACAAAGCCCTCATCCGTGATTAATTGGGGTACCCATGTGATGCCCTTGCTTAGCCAAGTCTTTCAAATGATAGTTTTTCCCTGTTTGCAAATCTGCGTTAATCCCAGTAGGTGCTATTGCATGATGGCAACGATGAAATTGGTACCTCGTAGCTAGGGGATAGCCCTGACTATTTGCATGGCCACCACATAGGCATCCTATTTTTATCCTCTGAACAAAAAGAGAAACCAAGCAGAACTGCAGGAGGAATTGGTTAATACTTCCGTTTCCACCCGTGTGGATATGAGGGTGTTCGCCTCACAGAAAGGCTTAGGCAGCCCTTTCCAATTTCAGTCCTTTTCCTCTGAAGCTCTTATACCATTGTGATTAATTATTTTAGATATTAGGGCAATGTCCAAAGACCCTGACAGAGATCAGGACACCTTTTGTGCTAGCTCTGTGGAAAGCCATGGTCCCTGTCTCGTAGTTTAAATAGATAAGAAATCCTAAAATGTTCCACCTAAGGGTGGCAGAAAGGAAGGATTAATCTCGTATTACAAATTACAGATGGGGAACTGACAAAAATGGCTATGTCCACACTGGCAAGTTAGGTCGAATTAAGGAAGCTTAATTCGAACTAACTAAAGCCATGGCTACACTAGGCTTTCATTAGTTTGAATTAAGGGCTTCCTTAATTCGAACTAATAACTTCGAATAGGGTATTAGAAGTAAGGGTTAATTCGAACTAACTAGTTCGAATTAATCAATGTGGCCACGTTAATTCGAACTAATTTCTTAGTTCAAACTAACTGGCCCATTGAAATCAATGGAGATCGCTAATTCGAACTAAGCAAGTGCCATGAATGGCACTTGCTTAGTTCGAACTAATTTTTTCTAGTTCAAATTAAGCTAATTCAAACTAACTAAAATTAGTTAAAATTAGTTAGTTCGAACTAGCTAATTCGAACTAATTTTAGTAAGTGTAGACATAGGAGAATAAATAATTTGCTGCAGTTCACACAGGAAGGCTGAGTCAAGAATTGAGCCCAGAGCTTCTTAATCCCAGTCCAGTGTTTTAATAGCGTTCTTCCTCACATCAGAGACTCCAATGTAGCGTAGGACTGAAGCTCATAGTTAACTTTAAGCAGTTAAGTAGACCAGCTGATGTCAGTATATTCCCTTTTCAGTGTATTCATGTTCATTTTAAAGGGAGCTATATGTACATATAGGAGAGGACCTGGCAAAGGTAAATGAAGCTCCATGGTTCTACGGTGTGTGTTGTGGGTGTGTGATACTGAATTATTGAATAACTTTGTCTCTTGACAGTCTTGTAATGAGGTTTATAGATTGGATTTACAAATTGTTTTAAAATGGGCCCAGGGATCCTAGGTTGACCTTAGGGCTCTTGTGCTATTCACAGCACAGTTTTGTTTTCTCTGTCTCCTCCAATAAACCATAATCCAGCAGTTAAAGTAAATTCTCGTGTTTGATTTCAAATTAATTTTAAAGTGAATTGACTGGTAGCATAAAGTGCTGACCTGACAGCCCTGGATGCAAATGTCTTCTGTTTCATCAGCATAACCAGGATTGTATGGGTGTCAGCTGTGCAAACTCCCCCACACCGTCATCTCAATATACTTTAATTTGAACTGGAGCCACCACTGCCATCTGGGACAAATTATGGCATCCTGCACCATAGGCTCAGCCTCCAGAGTTTTCTGTATGGCCCCACTTCCCTATCACAGTCCTACCCCCAAGCCACATCCCTTGTTGTCCTTGGAGTGGCAGCCGGTGCCAGAGTTAAGATGAACAGGGCAGCACACATCTCTTGGAGTGATTGTTTTAGGCTCTCTGCAGATTCAGGCAGGCATTATTTATATTTAGGCCATATTTTCAAACTTTTCTTTGCATTCATGAGGGATAGAAAGAAATATAATTGTTCTTATAAAATGAAGCTGGATTCTGAGCTCGTCGTGTGATTCTGGAAGCTGGGATGATAGCATGAGCCCAATATGTTGTGTTCTCCCAGTCTTTCCAGAGACTTGTTAGACCAGAAAGTCTAAAGGAGAGGACCCTGCTGGCACAAGCTAGAGTCTGTGACTGTCCCTTCCCTTTGGAACTTTCTCACACTCCCTTGCCTCAAAATAGCTTGAATTCCCTGATATTTAGGGTAATTTAGTCCATTTTTTCCCTCTGGCCATTAGGCCTGGGGCTAATTGTGAGGCTCATAGTGGTAGAACTCTATCGATTACATGTGTAAGGTCTGTGCATGTGTAAGATCTGTCTTGTTTCTTGTTTTTTGGAGATTGATGGAGCATTCTTTATGTTATGGTATAGAAATCAAAATACATGTATTAGTGATCAGCTCTTAGCCAGCGTGGTGAGAGGAGGTTTTTTCCCCTTCAATAGCCATCGAAGACATATCTTCTCTGTTTGCACTGGTTCATTCATTATACATTCTGTATACATTCTACCTCCAAAATGTGGGTTTGTGAGAGGATGTTCTTTAACTGTATCTTTGAAAACCAGACTATATGTCTTGTGGTTCCCGACAGCAGTGGAAAAATGTCAAGGAATTCAATCAGCTGTTCTGGGCAGAAATGTTAAGAGGATGACTAAAAAGGCAAGCCACCTTGAACCCAAATGTGAGTTGTTTTTATTTTTCCCGAACAGCAAAAAAGGTTTCTGTAGATAAGATGCTTTGTGCTGTTACAAAAACATCCTTACAGCCTTGATCAGTAAGGCAATGTTAAGAAACCAAACAAAACAACTGGGACATCTACATTCCAGCTGGCCTCCTGAGTGTTAATTAAAAGGCTTCTCCTGTAGACAGACTGGATGTAATGAGCTTGAATATGAGAACAATGGAGTCAAACCCTTTTAGGAGCATAGGACATGCCATACTCGATGGGATCAGTGATGACTCTAATTCAGTTACGTGTCTCAGACTGGGCCCAACACCAGCTGATTCTGAGGAAGGTATAAAAACAATATAGAGTTACAGGCTGGCATAGCTTCACAATGTTATCTACCTCTTAGTTATGGAGAGAACATCATAGTTAGAGGTTGACTCACAGTTTGACCTTTCTGTGTCTTTTCTTTTTTATATTGCAAATTGGTAGGTAATGTTTTGCAAAATGCTTTCCCTGTTTGTTTACCCATATAAAAAGAAACTCTAGTAACCCAGCACTAATGGAAACCCTACAATAACAAAGCAAGGTATTGTGAATGAGAGAAATAAAATTCACTAAGGAAAAAGAATTCATGAAATCATATAATCATATTCAGTGGTGCAATTAAAAGGTTTGTCTACCTTTAGATCCGTAGATGGAGGATTTCCAGCTCTTTTAATATTGCCTTTATAAGCATAGGGAATACCTGCTCACACTAGCAATATTGTAGGTAATGTACCCACATAAAAAGGGTAAAACAGAACCTTTTAACTGTACACAGAGTAAGTTATCGAAAAGACCTATTCATTCAGTTGCAAACTCATTACAATCATAGGAAAACATGATTTATACATTTTAATATATAGTGTTCTTTTTCCTCACAGTATTTCTACTTTCTGTCTGTAATATTATCTTAATAAAAGGATATTCCTTCCTGTTGATGTATTTTTTCATTTAGCCAATGTTGATTGTATAATTTTTTTGTCTTCTGGTGCTAATGTAGTTTGTAATTGGATGAACTGTTTCTCCATTTTTATAGATTTGTAAATAATTGTTCAGACAAAGCAAATAATAAGTAAATGATGTAAGCAAAAGTGCAGGTATGCTCCACATATCAAGGCAAGTTCATTTGGAGATGGAGAGTTCAGAAAATTTTTAAATGAACTTTTAATATTTAGGGTCAGAAGGTTTAGATAGGTTTTGACCTTAGAAAATTAGGCCAGAACTATGTCAAGGATAGACTCTTTAAATTAGCATTTCTCAAATGCAACCACTAGCAGCTTTTCTTGCAGCCACAACAGCCTCTTTGTCTGTGATTGGGGAAGGCAAAGCAGCGGCCCTTCCCTGTTGCTTCTGAATGCTCTGTCTTGGTGCGGGATGCTGGGGCCACCAGCAAGAATTGGTGCCCAGAGCCACCTCTGGAAACATGTGGGACACACCACCAGAGGAGCAGATGGCCGGTGAGTTTGAGGTGTCAGGTTTTGGGCTCTGGTCCTGGGCCCCAACAGCAGGGCTCACCACTCATCCTCCTCATATTGCCGCTGGCTCCCACCGCCTCTCTCAGCTCCCCACCCACGGCTCCATCTCCCGTGCCCCCCACTGCCTGCCTCCTCTCTCACCCAGAGCTTGCCAGGGCTATTTTAGGGAGAAGTGTCAGAGTGGCCACCAGCAAGAGCTGGTGGCCATACATTGAGGCTACCAAAATTTTGTTGTGAGAACTCCTGTTCTAGATAGTGGCTTAGTACAGAGTTGTGGGCCAGGAAATGTGGTTTCTAATCTTTGCTCTGCTACTATCTATGGTGGGGAGCAAGTAATGTGATCTCTCTACAGTCACCACATTTTCTCTTTTGATATTCCTACTCATAACTGCAGTTGTGTCAAGGGTGAAACTAGAGAATTTGGCATTTGTGGAGGAGTAGGAGGCACTTAGGGACTGAGAGAAGCTCATTACCAGGATGTTTCTGCTAAAATGAGGAGTAATGAAAGAGTTAATTGTTTTCAGTTTCAGGCTAATATAACCTATTCAAGTCAAAGCTCACTTCATGAAGCAGTGTTTGCAGATTCCCTTCAGGCTCAGTAACATCAGTTTACACTTCTGTTCAAATTCTCAAGGTTTTTGTGCAATCGTAAGGACTAAAACACTTTTTAAAAGTGAAAAGTTAGATTTTAGAGGACAATTCTATGGAGAAGTGTGGATTCTGTAGCAAATTCTGTGGCTATTACCTTACAATACCAATGGGCCCTGATAATAGTATCACTAATCCACCATTGGGAATTGATTTTAATTTGCAGAGCAAAAGTCGGATATAAACTCAAGATCAGAGGTAAACTGCTGGTATTGTACATTAATTCCTCCAGAGGCAAGTATGCATCCATTCCATTAATATGTCCTCTTTCAGTTGGACAGCAGGTTTTTTTGTTCCAGTACATTATTAAACATCTCCTGGCAATGTACAGAGTGACATTCATGAATTTCCCTTGAAGTCTGTCCAGACCTGTTGTGGACAAGTCATTGAAAAAGCAGACCTGTAAACTATGCACATAAGCTATAGATGCTGGGAATTTCTGTACTAAACCTGAAATGTTCCTCCTGAGTTAATTCACATTTCCACTCCGTCTACGCTATCCACACACACACACACAGTGTGTGTCCAAACACTGTCATGTTTTGACACATCATACATTTCTCATTGTTCTCCTTACTGACTGTGTGGAACCTTCCTGGTTTCATGTACCTTCTATTATTAAAATTATACATTTTCTGTCTATAGTTTATGAAGACTTTGTTGAATTATTCACAGATAATTGACCTTTCTGCATTCTGCAAGCTGACCCCAGTCCAGCAAAGCACTTAAGCATATACTTAACTTTGAGCCCACTGACTTCATGCCCTTTATATGTGTATTGAGGTATGCTCTTTCCCTACATACATGTTGCTGTATTTATTACCCACACCCATTCAGTGTGAAATTGTATCTCTGTCCTGGTCTACACAGCCAGTGGATTTTCGCAGCAGTCAATGGGAGATACATAAGCTACAGAGAGTAGCTTGCGTATCTCCCACTGACTTCCTACCTTCTACTTACTGTGGTGTTCCCGCTGCACTGTGCTGTTAGGAAACACCCTCCAGGTAATGCAGCATTACTCCACTCATGGGAGTGGATTAACATCGTCAACTTCCACATCAATTGAACAGGTCTCCACTGTTGCTTAATCGGTCCCACAGAATCGATCCTGCATGGCTGACAATGCCACCAGCTGCGTAGACATACGCTCTGTCTAGTGGTGGCTGGGCCACAGATGGACATTGAGGTGCCTGCTACAGCCTGGGCTGACAGACTTGGTTCTTTCAGCTTAGTAAATAGAGGATCATGCATTGATGAGGATCCAAATGTCCCTGGTTCAATCTCCACTGCTGACAACCCATCCCGGTTTGTGATATTACATGCTAATATACTGCGGCAGTAGCCATGTGTGATGTATTGTAGAAAAGTTGTTATATTTTTTTTGCATACGGTACCTGTGAGAAGTCTATGTTGCACCTGCTGGAATGTGCTGGATGCAGGCTGAGGCGGTACAAGATAGCTTCCATTACGAAGTGAGTTTCACATACTGTGTTCTCCTATGGAGACCTCACAGCTATTCTTTCTTTCTTTGTTGTTTACTTTCATCTAAAATAAGTCTTCCAGACTAAAAGGACATGTCTGCTCTTTGTCAAGGGAAAAATAGAACACCAGCCACACATTCTCTAATTCAGGAGTTACTGAGGTTGTCTGACCAAATCTATGTAATCTACCCATTTAATACAATAAACAAAATCCACTTTTCTTCATTCCCTTACCCTGCAATGTCAATGCATTCAACTTCTGTTTCCATACATAATGTAAGAGTTTAAAAATATACTCTCGAATTTAAAAAAATCTGATTCCACATGGCCAGGATTAATAAAAATGAGAAATATAGTATTAAATTTTGCATTTATAGCCTCACATAAACTTTGCTGGACCAGTTAGGTTTTGTGAATTCATAAGAAACTCTCAGAAGTCTGTAAATCCAGATTCCCATTAGAAAGGGGTAAAAGTCTGTTATGTGTTCCATCCTCCAGATCCACTTTTTTCCTGTTGTACTTTCTCTTACACTTCTGTAGAAATACCCTGTCACCCAAAGGGGAAGATAAAACTAAGTCTAATCTCCACTGCTTGTTGAGATCAATCAATACATACCCCAGGGTCATATTTTCAACCTTGTACTAGAGCTGTCTCATCTTGCCTTGCCTTCCTGAACCTATTCCTTCCCTGCTGAGACGCACCATTTTGATTTAACATCCAAACAAGATCTCTGGCAAAGGGGTTTTTTCATTGTGAGATAGTGGCAGGTGATTTGCTTTGAGGGAGGTGCCACAGTGATTTATGGCAGACACTAACCGCTATCAGGCAAACATTAGCTTTTTGCTTCTCCAGTAAAGGTGTCTGATTGGAAAATAAATGTGCACTATCAGTGTGAGCTTTATGGCTCAAGGAATGTATGCTTTTGAGAGGTGACTGCCAGGGCCGTCCCTGGGGGGGGGGGGGCGAACAGGGCAATCGCCCCGGGCCCCGTGGTTCCCGCGCTGTCCCGCTCCAAGCAGCGGGGCGGGCAGGGAGCATTAAGCCCTGCCCCTGAGCTACGCTCCCTGCCCCTGGGGCGGAGCAGGTGGCCGGGACCTGCCTCTGGGCTGGTCTGCCCCATGGGGCCAAGGCCAGCTCTTGACGGCGGCAGCGGCCTCGGGTCCCGGCTGGGGCACCGGCCACAGCTGCAGCAGCCTGGGGTCCTGGCTGCAGCCGGCTCCCCCCATCGGCGGCCCCCCCCTTTTCAGGGCTGGAGCCGGCTCCTGGCCGGTGGTCTCAGGTTCCCCGCCCAGGCTGGCTCCCGGGGGGGGGGAGAGGGGGGAGGGAGGGAGGGGAGCGGCCCGACTTCCCTCTAGCAGGGGGGGCGAGGTCCTGCCTAGGCCAGTTGGCCCGGGGCCCCGCTCCCCCCACGGGACAGCGCTGGTGACTGCTTTCTCAGTCCAACTTCTCTGGATGCCCAACTTTCCCCTTGATCAGTTTCTTCTCTCTGGTGACGCTGCTGAGGCTTATTACTTTCTGCTCCATCTGATTTCTGGTCCCCCTTCGAAGTTTGCATTCAGACCACAGATTCATGGAAGGTGGGAACTTCCCTGAAAATGCCATGCAGCAGCTCCTATGTCTGTGAGGAAAGCCCAGAGATACTCAGGGCTTGATTTCCTGAGCTCTGTGTGTGCAACTGTGCACTTAATTTGAGTGAGCAGTTCCCATGATTGCATGTACAAATGCCCACTATGAAAACCAAGCCCTCAGTGTCCAGCAAACAGATAGCCAAGCTTCTTGATTTTCCAATCTTTTTATTTTTAATGGAAAAAAGTGGTGTGGGAGGAGGGAAGTGTGAATTTCAATATAAAATTCCTTTAAAAAATTTTCTGTGCAGGCTTGCCCAGTGATACTAACTGCTGAGTGATATCACAGTCAGACAGGGAATGGGGATGTTCTCCCGCATCCCAATCTCCTGTCATACTCCAACTGTGCCTGGGAATGTTGCAGAGACCACATGTTCAGAATTTTACCTCTGCCACACTCTGTTTTTCTTACCAACATCATCTCTGGCTGATTAAAGACATAAGTGATGGTGATTGAATGAGGGGATCCTGTCCTGGTTAAGATGAAAGGATAGTGGGGCCTGCAGGGGAGAGAAGGAAGAAGGTATAAAACAAAGGAAAATGTAAAGGGGTTGCTATTTCAAAGGTTTTAACAAGGCCAAAAAATGGGGAGGAAGAGATATTAGCTACAAAAGTCTGACCAGTGAGAGCAAAGGCTATTTCAAATAACCCAAAATCAGCCACAGCAAAAGCATTTATGATCAAAGTAAATGGGTGAGAAAGTTCAAATAGCAAAAGAAGGTGCAATAAAAACCACAGACAAGTGGTTGAGATATAAGGGAGTCAGTTATTCCCCAAAATGAAGTCCATTAGTGTTTCCCAGGAGGGACAGGGACCCTCTTTGTAATGTCTCTTCAGCTGGTTTGGTGGTTTCTGTATTTTTGGTGATCTTTCCTTTGCTGCTGACCTCCCCAAGCTCTACCCAACTGTCATCAAGAGCTAGTCCAATTTCTCAGGAGCTAGGGTCTTCGCATGCGATGAAGCGGGTTAGGTGTTGAAATCTGGAGGGTTGGTAGATCTGGGTTTGAACTTTTTTTTTTTTTTGGTAGAATCTTTACTTTTTCTAAAAAAAGCCACCCAGTCTTGCTCCTTGCAGCCTCGTGCAGATGCTTTGCATGACTGACTGTTTGAGAAAGCCAGTTATTGACTCCTGTACATAGAGAGTGCATCAGAAATGTCCTTTCCTCTCTATGGCTTCTGTAGAATAGCAAGTCCTGGTCAAGTTCTTGTATCCTTATCTTCAATTTGCTCAATGGCCTGGGCCAAGACTAACTTAAAAGAACAATTAAAGTTCCATGGTGAGGACTCTGGTGGTAGCTCTGCTCCTCTAGCACACTCGAACTTCCTACCATAAGTGCAGAGCTCATATGGGCAGGAATTTCTCGGAGGCCTGTTCCGAACTGGGGAATGAAATGCAAGAACCAGACCATCACAAATCCTTCACTCCAAGTGCACGGTGCATTTCTTCAACCTGCTTTCCTTTCTATAAACATGCGCCAATATGTATGTTTAAAAAAAACTCCCCTAAACCAAACCCTATCAAACCAAAATGCTCTGCGCACACAGCTCTTCCCTTGGAGAGAGGTGCTTAGACACTCCCGTGAAGAGGGCAAAGAACTTATATTGACTAAAAGGATAATTTGGAAGAGATGTGAGGTAGGTGAGTACTTTGAGAATCAATATTTATCCTTCACATGCATGTCATTGAGTTCTGATTTTAATCGCCTTTGTGATCTCTGAGAGAAATTCAAGAAGAGATGTTTCCCTGGGGGAATGAAAAAGGCAGATGAATTTGACAGCTGCTTAAAGTGGAACATGTATTAATTTTTAAAATATGTATGTGTCTGATAATTTATTGCTTTTAATCTATCCTCAGAATCCACTGCACTGGAGCACAGCGAAGTAGCTATGTTGCTTGTACACTAAGGATTGGTATCCCTGGCACAAAATCTCAGGCCCTCACTTTCCCAGATCTCTTGGGTTGATTCACTGACGCCTCCATGACTTGGGGGCCTAGGAGAAGGGAAGAGGAAATAGAGAGAAAAAATTATACAATAATGTTTTTCCCTTTGCAACCTTGTAGTGAAATGGGATTTCTGGATGGGAAACATTCACCAGCAAGTGGGGGGAAGGGAAGACAAGCTTCCCTTTCTTAGGATTTCCTCATCTATTTAATAAGCTGTGTTGTCTCAGAAGTTGTTGGCTGTGACTACATAGGCCTGTCTTGTAAGAAGGCACAGGGAACCTCCTCCTGCCTTGACACACCCAACCATAGTCCTTGTGTTCCCAGACACTCGGTTTTTCAGTAGCCTTAGTGGTGACAAAGTTTCCTCCTGGAAGAGAGTAGGAAATTCTCTGTTGTGCCTGCCTGTGAATTAGCCATTCTGCACTCAGCCCCTTCATTCAGAAGGTGCCTGGCAAACAAATATTTGTCTAGTGCAGCAAATCCATTATTTTAAAATCTGCATCAGGTACAGTATTCTCTAAACATATTCATCACCCATGTTTGACTCAAACCAAACAGCCACTGTGCATGCCATCAGATTGGCCTGAGAAGGACACAAGCAACTTGAAGGAATGAAGGAACTTCAGTTCCATGAAATTTTATAACTCGGAAGCAGCAGCTCTGGTAGAAGATGACTAAGGCTGTGTCTACAATAGAGAACTTACCAGAGTGCAGCTGTACTGATGCAGTTGTGCTGTGTTAATTCTCTAGTGCAGCCACTCTAAGCCAATCGGAAAGAACTCTCCCAAGGACATAATTAATGCAGCCCCACCGAGTGGCAATAGCTATGTCAGCAGGAGAAGCTCTCCCACCGGCATAGCACTGTCCACACAGCACCCATGTCTGTGTAACTTATGTTTCTATGTGCGTGGTTTATTCATACCCCTGACCGACAACAAATTATACCAATGTAAGGGATGGTGTTGATATAGCCTAAGAGCTAAAACCCAGAGAGAATCTCTTTTCACATCAGAAGTAGATTTCTGCATTTAAATATACACTTTCTAGTGTTGGAGTACCTTGCAGACACACAGGACCCAGGACTTAGTCTCAATGTAACGTTTTATGGTTTAATATCATTTTAGGGTTCTATTGCAACAGAAAATGGAAAAAAATCCTTTCCTGAATGGGGATTATTGTCTTGGTTGTGTAAATATGTATTTAGCTATATTTAAAGTGTGTGTTATCAATCTCTTTGAATTGTTTCATTCTCTCCTGTAAATATGTATTTAGGGCATGTTTATAATGCAGATTATTGCTCTGATTACTTTAATTCAGGCATACACTGAAAATGCCAATTCCTTTCTTTAAAAAAAAAGTGAATTTGACTAAAGAACTAATAGCAGAGTGGAACATATTTAGGGCAGATGCTGTGCCAACTGTCCAGAACGGCTTTGCCAATACCCCTAATACAGCAATTTTGCTATTCCAGTCCTCAGTTGTCCTAGGGCAAAGAGTTTTTTCACCATCACTGTCTTGGGTGATTAGTTTAGAAACTACCAGACTGGTGTTTGGGGCATAGTTGACATGTTTTCTGCATATGACAAGGGTTTCTGTATACTTCTTCAGTTTCATCCACTTAAATCATTTAAATATTAAATATTTAGGATGTTATTGGAGTTTCACCCATTCAAACTAGCAGAGATTGTCTCCTAAGTTTTTTCTAAACCCTTTCCTCAATATTTTGAGGCAGTCAGTTCCACAGGTTAATTACACTGGTTGATTACAAGAATGGAAGAAAGCAGATCTGTCATTATATAAAGCTTTCTACACTGCCCAGGTATTTCCTGGTAGCTTCTTGATATAAACTGACATGTTGGGAGCTACCAACACTTTCTCTTGGGTCTTATTCATACTAACTCCTGTTCTAACCCACTTGTGCATGGTGACACCTCCATGCGGTATTCAAGATGCCCGGTCTCCAAGGAAGATACCACTCTGAGGGTAGCGGAAGCCCTAGTTGGGGTTCTTTATTGCCAGTAATAAAATATTTGATGCTTCAAGGAGTAGTTTCTTCATCGGTTCCTTGAAATAGGGAGGGTGGGAGGTAACTTGCAGTGGAATTGGTGTATCTATTAGAAGAAGAAGCTGCTTTTGAGGGCCAAGCCAGCTAGGACCAGCTGCTGCCCTGCTCCCTGACTAACATGGTGCTAGGCAACCATTAAGCCCAGCTGCACTGCTTTGGAATTGGTAGAATAACAACAGCACCCAATTGGCTGCTGGATCAACAATCCTGCATATAAGCCTGGCACCCACAGCACAGGTACTGCTCAGCGTGTACCATCCCCATAGCTGTACTTGCCCTTCTTCTGCTTCCAGCCTGCTCCTAGTCCTTGCTCCTCCCCTGCTCCAGCCTTTGTCTCTTGAATCTTAAAGCTGCTCCTCCTTCTCTGCCAGCTCCATTCCCCTCTAGCTTCTGACTTCCGGCTTTGATCCTCAGCTGCATCTCTGAGGAGCTATGATTCTGGTTTATCCTCTGGCTCTGACATTTGACTTCTGTTCTTCTGGCACTGACCCTTAGCTTGTTCCTGGACTCAGCTATAACTGATAGGCTGACCTCTTGTTCCAACTCAAAGCTTGACCATCCATGGCCTGGTACCCTACAGTTTCGGCAGCAGCCACACAGAGGCTAGGGGCCTAGCTTGGGTAGGGACACCACGAAGGCCAGTTTTTCTCTAGAGGAGCTGGTGCAGGCCATCCAGAGCATGCAGATGTAGGGGTCCACTCTGTAGGCACAGAGCGCAACATAACAAGCAGAGATGGCTCTGTTAGCAGCTGTGTCTCCCAGAAGTCAAAGGTACTGCTGACAGACAAGTTGGATGGGGACTGTGGTCAGTTCCAAGGCTTCCTAAACCAATGCTGTCTCTTATCCTTGCTACACCCCCACACGTTCCTCACAGACCAGGCCTGAATGGAGTAGGGCTTTTCGTTAATCTGCCCATTGGGGAAGCATTAGCTTGAGCTTCCCCACTCTTGGCACAGTCCAGCACCATTCAGGTTAGTTGGAGCAGTTCATTCAGGCTATGTCAGTTATCTTTGGTGATTTCTGACTGTACCCAACCCACTGAGGCTCCCCTACAAACATCCCTGCCATTTAATGGATAAAAGAAAAGGGAAAAAGGAAATGCAAGAAACTAAGGCCTTGTACACACTACAAAGTTATTGCGCGATAAAGCCCTTTAATGCGCAATAACAAACAGAGCGTACACACACAACTTACAGTTATTCCGCGTTAAGTCCCTTCTTTTTGCGCAAAATGTAAACCACCTAAACGAGCGTGGTTGCTGCTAACGCGGAATAGTTGTTGCGCGATTGCCAGTGTGTGTACGCTTATCGCGCAATGTGAATATAACGGAAATGGCCCACAATTCAAATTCCATCCCTTCTGCACTTCCGCCTGTACTCTATCGTCGTGACGTCATTTTTCCCGACCTCCTCCTCTGTCCCGCGAATTTTTGAATTCACCACTCTCCCTTCTGCCTCGCTGTTCGGTGCTGCTGCCTCTGTGTGCTTCGCTCGCAATGTCGTCGCGCCGCAGCAAACGAGCTCCAGCCTGGACAGCAGCAGAGGTGATGGACTTGATCGGCATCTGGGGAGAGTCCGCCGTGCAGTCACAGTTACGTGGCAGCCGGAGGAATTTTGACATTTTCGGTCAAATATCCAAAGCCATGACCGAAAAGGGGTACGAGCGAGACACCCTGCAGTGCCGGGCAAAGGTGAAGGAGCTGCGGATAACATTTCACAGAGCCAGAGAGGCTAACCGGCGCTCTGGCTCCGCGCCAGCAACGTGCAAGTACTATAAGGAGCTGGAGGCGATCCTGGGCGGCGATCCCACAACCACCCCGAACTGCACGGTAGACACCTCGGAGACTGCACCCCAAACAGAGAAGGAAGCAGAAGGCGACGAGGCAATTGTGGACGAGGAATCAGAAGAAGAAGACTACGAGGACGGAGAGAACGGAGCCACTGACCCGGGGAGCCAGGAGTTATTTTCCACCCAGCCAGAAACAAGCTCCACTGATTCCTTCTCCACGCCTACCCAGGAATCATCAGAAGGCAGCTCTGGTAAGTCCCGTTCGCAATGTCCTCTATTCTAGGTGCTACAGCTCAGCGTAGACATGGTTTTTTTGCAAGGGGTTTTTGTTTTCGGTGTCCTCAGTTCTGTTCCTTACAGAACTGTAAAGGTGTTACTAGCATTACTTAAAAAGGTCATCGATGTATGCCTCGATTTCCAAGTAGTCGTTCCCTTTCAACTCACTGAACGCGTCATCCAAATATTTCCAGAGTCTTCTCTTGAGATTACATGGTAGAGCATTCCTTTGCACTCCACCATTCAGGGACACTCTTCCTTTCAGACTCGCAAGCACTCCTGCGGGCAACATTGCTGCGCACAGTCCTGCAGCGTAAGGTCCCGGCTTGAAGTCGGCAACATGAAGGAGATGCATTCTCGCTTGCAGAGGCACTCTAAGCAGTGTGAGATCTGCCTCTATTTCAGCCATCTCGGGCACGGGATCAGAACTTGGTGTGGCAATAGTCAACTCTCCGTTGTACTAGCTCTGCAACCCGTACCAAGCTTTGGGAAATCTGTTACCGCCCCCCCATAGGTCCCCTCTTGTGTATTGAAGGAATGTGTGGGGAGAACAACATCATTTGCTCCTGACCGTGGCGAGAACAATAGCGGCATTCTACATTTTTCATATCTGAACAGGAATGACCTTCGGTGGACAGTCTACAGCTGCAGCTGAGCGTCTGAGGAGGATAAGGCGGAGGCCTCGCAGGAGCAAGGAAGACGTCTTCCAGGAGCTCATGCAGTTCCATGAGGCTTCTGCGAGGGAGACAAGGCAATGGAGGAGGCAGTGCAGGCAGGACAGGAGACAGAGCAGTGCGAGGAGAGAGCAGCAGAAGGATGCCCTGATAGGCATCATGCAGGAGCAGACCAACCTCCTCAAGACCATGGTCGGTCTGCTACAGGCTCGCACCCCCCATCATCAGCCTCATATGCCTTTCAGTGCATCCACGCCACATTCCCCCCCCAGACAGTTTTTAGACCACCATGGACATCCATGGTGTAACCCTAACAGAACCCCTCCCCCAACATATGTAGTTGAGTCCCGCACCTACACCCACCTTTAGTCCCTACTCCCCTCAAACCCGAGTTTTGATCAATGTTAATTAAATAAAGTTGAATCCTTGTTAAACTTAATCAGACTTTCTTTATTTGTTTCATTAATTTTACATTAACGGTTTTTGATTCAATGAATGTTTACAGGGGAAAAACACAAAATTTCTAAAGCTTAATTTTTAACAGTTGAAACATATAGGAAATGGTTAGTAACTATATTCAAAGGTACAATTTTAACCAACAGTACTAAAATGGGTTTTTAACGCATCCCTTATGCGAACTGCCCTTAGCTGCGCCCCCCGGATACCCCTCGTGTCTGGTTGCTGGTAGGCATTTTCCAGACGTTGTGCCTCAGTGGTCCAAGAGTTCCTGAATCTCTCCCGCCGGCTTTCACATATATTGTGAAGAACACAGCAAGCCGAAATAACTAATGGGATCCTGTCCTCGTGGAGATCTAGCCTGCCATACAGCGCTCTCCAGCGCGCTTTTAAACGGCCAAAGGCACACTCCACAACCATTCTGCATCTACTTAACCGGTAATTGAAACGCTCCTTGTCAGGATCCAACTTCCCGGTGTACGGCTTCATGAGCCATGGCATCAGTGGGTAGGCGGGGTCCCCAAGTATCACCACTGGCATCTCTACACCGCCCACAATTATTTTCTCGTCTGGAAAAAATGTGCCAGCATGTAGCCTTCTGAATAGTCCAGAGTTTCTAAAGATGCGTGCATCGTGCACCTTTCCAGACCAGCCAGCATTAATGTCCATAAAGCGACCACGGTGGTCCACCAGTGCCTGTAGAACCATCGAAAAGTATCCTTTCCTGTTGATGTATTCAGAGGCAAGGTGGTCGGGAGCGAGAATAGGGATGTGAGTCCCATCTATTGCACCCCCACAGTTCGGGAAGCCCAACTCATTAAATCCTGCGATGATCTCCCTCACGTTTCCCGGGGTCACCATCCTCCTGAGCAGAATACGGTTGATGGCTCTGCATACTTGTGACAGTGCCACTCCAACGGTCGAGCGTCCAACCCCAAACTGGTTTGCGACCGAGCGGTAGCAGTCTGGAGTCGCCAGTTTCCAAAGTGCGATAGCCACACGCTTCTCCACGGTCATGGCGGGTCTCATCCTCGTGTCCTTGCATCGAAGGGCAGGGGCAAGCTCCTGGCATAGCTCCATAAATGTGGCTTTCCGCATTCTAAAGTTCTGTTGCCACTGATCATCATCCCACAGCTGAAGGACGATTCGTTCCCACCAGTCTGTGCTCGTCTGCCGGGACCAAACACGGCGGTTCAGGCTGTGTTGCTGGTCCGCGAAACTGATCAGAATGTCCGTTTGGTTTTCAATGCTGTCATCATCCGAGACCGAGTCATCCGTGTCATGCTCCGAATCATAGCCAAAGGCAAACCGCAACAGAATCTGGGCTGTGTTCACAATGCTGAAGGCAGCATTCAAGATCACAGCTGAATCCATGTCGATTCTGAAAAGGCAGTGCCGAGAAGAAGGTTGCTTCAATTTGAAATTCGCGCTCGTTGCTATTGGCAACCGCTGGGTAGCGTCAGTAGCGGAATGCACCACGGGAGATGATACTGGGGACTCTGGGATACGTACCCACAATCCCCTTCGCTTTCCTGGAGGACTGCGCTCAGAAGGGGGGGGGCTTTGTTCCGTTAGAGCAAGCATAGTGTGTACGCGATCTCGCGCAACAACAGCCACGGGAGAATTAATGCGGAAGAGGATTATTGCGCGTTAAAAATGGTAGTGTGTACATAGCCTAAGGGAAAATTGTGTGTGTTGGGGGGGAAGGGTGTTGTTTTTTGTTTTGCTATTTTTTTTAAAAGCAGCCATTATGGGTTCCTTTTCAAAATGAAACCTACAATAACATGTTCCTTAGAAAGCAGGGCTCCATGAGAGTATTTATTCTGTATGGTTTTCTGTCATCATTTCCATATGTTGTGTTCTGAAGCTCTCACAGCTTCATGGATCTTTGGCTAAGCTTTGGATGGTAATGGTTTAACTGAAGGAACTCCCCTTCTGTTTTCTCCTCTTTCCAGCAGTCTGGAAGGAATTACTGTGCTTTAGATATAGCATTTTGTGGAGTGGGAGGAGCCTGTGGCAGTTCAAAACCTGGGGGATCATCAACTAGTGTAAATTATAGTAGCTTCATTGACTTCACCAGAGCTATGATAATTTATACCACCTGAGGATCTGCCCATTGGATGTGGCTCCTTTTTCTTATTACTGCTCAAGGCCTGCTGGGGTGCTTAAATTAGTGATGGGGAGGGAGAAAACAAGAGCGAAGCCACAAGCCAGGATTCTTCCATGCTGTTTGGAACAGATGAGCGGTGATGGAACAGCAGCTCATTCTGAAGAATTTAGTGTTTCATTACAGTTGCTGTTGATAAGGCAAGATATTTTATGGGACTATGAGGGGAAATGTTTTCATTGGTGGTTGGTTTTTCAGACAGACAATCCCACACACAGAGGCTGGGTTTTGTATTAAAAAAGAGAATATTAGATAATGGATGGAATGGCTGTTTTAATTTTCAGTATCTCAAACAGGATAAAAAAATCCTTTATCGCCTTTATCTTCCATAAGCAAAATGTATGTATTTAAAAAAACAACACCCCCCACCTCTCCCAAAAAAACCATTAAAGTCCATTGACTTTAAGGAATCTTCCTATCAACTTCAGTGGGCTTTGGATCAGGCCCTAAGAAAGTATTCTAGTGACAACTTGGAGTGATAATTCTTTGCTTTGAAAGAAGTTATTGCTATGTGAGCACTTTAGTGAGGTACCTTCCATTTGATTTTTGTCTCCCCTAAAGACTTTGGAAACTTCCCCTCCTCTCTGCACTTCACAGTCTCTTTCTCTGCGTTAGTGCGCTGACACTCTTATCTCTGGTAGCTTGAGTTCAGATGTCAGTAGGGAGTTCAAGCTTGCTTTGGTAGTCAGATAGAGATCTTGAGACAATTAAAGTCTGACTACCAGACGTTTTTAGCCTTGGGAAAAAGGATTCTCTTAATATAGTCCCTGCCTGTGGCAGGGGTACTGTGGCTAGACAGGGTGGTCCCAGGAATTTAGAGTTTATTTAATATTTATTGTGCATCTCCCTAAAAATGATTGTGTTGTTTTTGTGGGGGTTTTTTTTTTTACATTGACTGCACATCTGTGTGCATGCACTTTTCTAAACCATTGCTGTAATAGTCCATCTACCTAAAATTAGGCAGGGTGAAACACTAAACACTATTGAATGGGGACAATACTATATTGGGAGTAGCTGGACAGGAAGGTGTAGTAGGTCCTTTCTGACTAAATTCTTGTAAGGCCTTAGTTTGAAGAATGACTCAGCACCCAAAAATAACTAGTGGTGGTGTTGGTTTTTTGGTGGCTGGGGGCGGGGAGGGGGCAGAAGGAGCACTTTACTGCTGCATATCTAGGTGCCTCAGTTTTTGGGTTGGCCTCTAGGGTTATGTTTACACTTGAAAAGTTAAGTCGACTTTATAAAGTCGATTTAATAAGGTCGACTTTAAGTTGACTTTAAGTGGACCGTATTAAGTTGACTTAACAGAAGTGGACTTAACTTTTCAAGTGTAGATGTGGCCCCTTTTCGACCTTATTAAGTTGACTTAATGTTTTAAGTCAACTTAAAAAGGTCCACCTAGGCACTACTCCGCGTCTCCACTGGCTTAAGTTGACTTAATAAAGTCGACTTAAGTGCTAGTTTGAATTAAAACTAGGTGTTATTAATTCAAACTAACTTTTCCTTAATTCGAGTTAAGGAGCCGCTTAAGTCGAATTAAGGAAAGCCCAGTGTAGATGCAGAGTAAATTAAGTCGACTTAAGCCTCCTTAAGTCGACTTAATTTGTAAATGTAGATGCACCCTAGGTGTGCAGTACATTTGTTGAGGCATGTACTAAGCAAATTATAACCTTTCCAGTGGTACTTGAGTTGGCATATATCATACGAATTGCTGCAATTTTGCAATTTTGATACCAATAGTATTATAAATGGTCATTCATGTTCCAGACAGCATCACATCATATTCTGCTGTTTGAAGCTTATATCCACCCAGCTGGATCAAGAGAAATTTTCTGTCTCCCATTTGGTGCCTTTGAGCTAGTTTATTGAGGTGTCCTGGGATAAGGACAATTATAGTAAATTGGCATGAAGATAGATACATTGTGCCTGGTTGACTGGTTTAAAAATCAAACAAGGAGTCCGGTTTGCCCAAAAAGCGTATCACGTTTTCATTAAAGATGGGCAAAGCTGTGAAGATAATGAAATCCAACCTGTATCTTCATTAAAATTCATGCTGAAAGTTCAAAAATATTTGGCTAACCTATGATTAGCATTTCAGGCAGAAATGCCAAAATATCACCTGCAAAGCTGCTCTTTAAAGTATTTCCAACCCAAATAGAAACAGAATGCTAGAAAACTTGTGACAAAACCTGTTCCTGCAACATTTTTTTCAGCCCTGTTTTTAGGTTCCAGAAGCTGTCATAGTTTGGGTATGGTCAAGATAAACATTTGTTTTTCATGTGATTTGTATTGCAGTAATGCCTGGGTTATGCAAAATGCTGTATAAACATCCAGATAGATCCAGTCCCATTTCTGACGAGTTCAGCTTTCCCTCTGAAAGCTTCTAAGTCTGTTTTTGAGAGCTTTTTCAGAACCCTTTGAACCCATTGCTAGTTAGGATCACTGGTTTGATAAGTGAATGAGAAAGGAGAGAATGTGTTTATCATTAAATAATAATATTACATATTCAGAGAAAACCTGCTCCAGGAAACTCAATAGGATATTTGCTATTACTTTCAACAGAACAGGAATTTCACCTGTCATTTTTAATGGGAGCTATGCTTTTAATTAATCTGCAATGTGATGAAACGATACTCTAAAGTATAGGTCTGACGTTGACAGATTTTTAGGGGAGAGAGTGCTTCTGAATGGTTAGAGTAGGTGATTGGGAAGTCAGAAAGCCTGGATTCTGTTCCCAGTATTTCCACTGACTGACTCTGTGCAATTCACTTAACCTTTTTGCCTCAGTTTAGTCATCTGTAAAATGGATGTAAACTGTAAAGTGTGCTTCACAGGGCTGTCATGAGGCTTAATGAATGTTTGTAAAACCCTTTGAGAGCCTTGGTGATAGGCCCTAAAGAAGGTCAAATCCTGCTTGTCACATTGGAAAGCTAGTCATCTCCAACTGTTGTAATTTAGTTCAGGGATTCAGTATGTTACACAGTCATACCAGATAAAATCTGTCTCTGAGACCTCAGAAATGAATGAAGCAGTTTGATGAGGGCTATCTCAAAGGAATGACAAGTTTGCTTTTTCAAATTACAGCTGTTAGAATTATAGCATGTTAGAAGGAGTCTCTAGTTACCAAAATGTAAAAATAAAGATACAACATGAAATACAACGGACTTTCTTACTATAGGGAGAAACCTTCATTCCAGAAAAGAAGACATAATGCTTTGCCAATGTCCTTGAAATGATTATATGCACAATGCTGTTAAATTGCAGCAAGTTCTCATGGATCCCATTTGAAAATGATTTGATAATTATTTCATTTCAGTATTTTTCAAGATAAACTTGTTTGAGTTCTCATAGAAACCCTTTTGAACTTGCTAACTGCACAGCTGTGCTAATCACATAAAAATGGGTCATATAACATGCTTAGCAGATCACTAATTAATACACAGCTATCTAATCTTCATGGGGTGTGCCCATTTGTATATTCAGTACTGGCTAGTTAAATGGAAGGGATGGCGCCTAGTGTAATAATCTGATATTAGTAAATAATGTCCTTACAGTGAACGGCATGTTAAAATCCTGAATGGATAATGAAAGATGCAGACTATCCAGAACCTTTCAGTGTAATTGCATAATGACATTGGCATACCCCTAAATAAAGTTGTGTGCTAGACTGGAGAAAGTGATAGTGTTAAACAGTGTATAACTCTGATGTGTAAAGTACACCCTTATTTTCTCCTTTATCACATACGGTTTAGTTATAATTTTGCATACATTAATCTTAAAATGTGCTATTACTTTTGAACTGTTGGGAGAGTCTGTCATCTTCCTCTGTCCCTGTACCAGTGCCTTCCCCATTAATAAAGACTTGTAGGACAGCCTGTCCAATTCCCAACAACTACAATATGGTATCAATGCACCCAGAGACACCAGCTGACAAAATACATTCCACCATTCTGGGCATGGAGCCAGGCCCACCAATAGCAATTCCAAGCTCCAGGGCAGAACACCCTAGAAAGGGATGGCTGAGATTTACGATTATGGGTGGCAGGTGAAGTGTCCCTTTCCCATTGCACATCTTCCACCAGAAGGCCCTCCCACACTTCACCCCACTCCAGCCATCCCCTAATTGTCCCGCTTGCCACTGCATTACTTCCTCTTGCCCTCCCTTCCATGCTTCGCCCCTCTTGTCTCTTCCACATCCTCCCTTCTCCTCTCAGCCTTCCTGCCACCATGTTCCTCCTTCCCTATCCCCTTGCCCCAAGGTGGTGAGCAATAACAAGGAGGGTGGGAGGAGGGGACACTGCGGAAAGCAGGGGCATGGCCTGGGGCATAGCAGGGGTGATGCTGGATGTGGGACCATAGATGCAAGAGTGGGACAGAAAGCTAGCTTCCCAAAGGGGTAGTTTAACCCACAGCCCATGGGCTATTCCATCCTCCCAGGCCCTTTGGAATCACTGGGCTCCTGGGCAATTGGCTGCTTCCTCACCTGGTTGGTGGGTCTGCATGAAGCTACTGATGCTTTTCAATACCTGAATAATTTAAAAGGATGACAAAAATAAACAAGCAGAACCATGAATCTATAGAAACTGTGTTTCAGTGATTTGGAGAGTTCCCAGTTAAAAAAAAAATCAATAATTGCCTTAAAATTAATTCTAGCATTATCCTAGACATAGTAACACCCTATCAAAACAGTTACTGAGTTCTATCATAACATATGGCTTTTGATACAGTTTCCCACAGCTTTCTCGTTGGCAAGTTAAGGAAGTATGGGTTGGATGAGTGGATCGTAAGGTGGATAGAAAACTGGCTAGATCATCAGGCTCAGCAGGTAGGACTCAATGGCTCAATGTCTAGTTGGCAACCAGTAACGAGTGGAGTGCTCCAGGGGTCGGTCCTGGAGCTGGTTCTGTTCCACATCTTCATTAGTGATCTGGATGATGGGATAGATTGTACACTCAGTAAGTTCGTGGATGACACCAAGCTGGGGGGAATGGTAGACACACTGGAGGGCAGGGACAGGATTTAGGGAGACCTGGACAAATTGGAACACTGGGCCAAAAGAAATCTCATGAGGTTCAACAAGGACAAGTGCAAAGTTATGCACTTAGGATGGAAAAATCCCATGCACTGCTACAGGCTGGGGACAGATCGGCTAAGTAGCAGCACTGTAGAAAAGAACCTGGGGGTTATGGTGGACGGGAAGCTGGATATGAGTCAACAGTGTGCTCTCGTTGCCAAAAAGGCCAATGGCATACAGTAGGAGTGTTGCCAGCAGATCGAGGGATGTGATTATTCCCCTCTATTCGACACTGGTGAGGCCGCATCTGGAATACTGTGTCCAGTTTTGGGCTCCCCACTACAGAAAGGATGTGGACAAATTAGAGTCCAGCAGAGGGCAATGAAAATGATTAGGGGGCTGGGGCACATGACATACGTGGAGAGACTGAAGGAACTAGGCTTATTTAGTCTGCAGAAGAGAAGACTGAGGGGGGATTTGATAGCAACCTTCAACTACTTGAAGGGTTGCTCCAAAGAGGAGGGAGCTAGGCTGTTCTCTGTGGTAACAGAGGACAGAACAAAGATCAATGGTTTCAAATTACAGCTGGGGCGGTCGAGGTTGGATATTAGGAAAAACTTTCTCACTAGGAGGGTGGTGAAGCATTGGAATGGGTTACCTAGGGAGATGGTGGAATCTCCGTCTTCGGGGATATTTAAGGTCCGGTTAGACAATACCCTTGCTGGAATGATTTAGTGGGTGTGGTCCTACTTTTAGCCGGGGGTTGGACTAGATGACCTCATGAGGTCCCTTCCAACCCTATGATTCTATGATATGCATCAAGTAGATGTTCATGTGACTGTCTGCAGCAAACATCTTAATACAAACTCAGTGTTTTTCCTTAAGGGTCCTGTGTAACTGAAATATAACTTTCTTGTTTTATGAAGCTGTTGCAGAGAATCCTGATCTGGGATCATTGACCAATTGATACTATAGTTGAGGTTTGTATGCTACAATCCCATCAAAGATCCTAATTTGATTTCCATGGGGAAAATAAAGAAGGTTCAGATGTCAGAAGCTAGTTTAAGAGAAGATCACTTTTCCTAACAATGGGGGACCTTAGGTTGCCATCAAGGTTAGGCCAAAGATGTCCAGAAGTATGTCTGGGTAGCTGCAGATACTGCCAGAACTTTGGTTTCTGGAGAGGCTGTATTCTTTCAGTTTTACTAGTTTTTTGGTTTTTTTTTTGAGAGTTCATGAAAGTCGGGAAGTTCAGAAGTCAAAATGCTGGTTGCTTGGAAGCTATGTTTCTAGGAATTTGAAGACTGCAAATCATAATTATGTCACCACTGTAGAATGGAATTTTCAAATAGACTAAAATTTACACAAAACAAGAATGAATTTGATTTATGTTGTTTGTACCATGGTGGCTCAATTACACCATTATACTGCAGGGAACTGTAAGCATTTCCATGTCATATAACTGACACATGCTGAATATTGCATATAACAGGAATAGAAGAGAAAGAGACGGGTGCATACTTTGTAAATTTTCATCTTTAAAATATATGTTCCTCACTCTTCTTTTATAATAATAGCTTAGAAATTAGGATCTGCTTCTTCATTAGGACAAGTTCCAGAGGGGTAGCCATTTTAGTCTAGTTCAGCAAAACAAACAAGGAGTCCTGTGGCACTTTTAAAGACCTCACCTCCCTCTTAAGCTGTTTTCCACTATTTGAATCTAAACAAATGCTTTGATTTGCTTTAACAGTCTGACCTGATCCTTTGACTTACACTTCCCTGTATTTATTTTCCTCCCATTCTGTAAGTTCCCCATCTTCAAACATCTGACAAAGTGGGATTTTCTCCCACGAAAGCACATGCGATAAATAAATGTGTTAGTCTTTAAAAGTGCTACTGGACTCCTTGTTTGTTTTTTTTCTTCATTATGTTTCCGTTTCTCTTTTACTGTCTTGGGCAGTGGCTTATTATTACAGGGTGGCTGTGCTGTTTGCCATTATTATTTTTGAAATAACATTTAAGTATTCTTTTATTTTTACACACACACACGCATGCATGTGGGTGCGTACACACACACTCAAAGAATTGCATTCTTTTTGTAAGAGCCTATAAAAAGGAAAGCTGACAAATCTTAATGTAGCCTACCAGCCTTGACAGATGAACTGCATCAGGGTCTATGCAGCACTATAGAAAGAGTATTTTTTAAATATACTTAGCTAGCTAGCTTAGGTACTTTTATGCTCCCCTTTAGCGTTGTATTGGAGTGCCTAACAGTCATTGATATATATTGCTCCTTATGACACCGCAATGAGGCAGGGCAATATTATTATCCCCATATTACAGCTGGAGATCTGAGACACAGAGGGTATGTCTACACTAGCAATTTAGGTTGACTTAAGGACCCTTAAGTCGACCTAAATTACTCCCTGTCTACACCAGACTTTCATTAAGTCGACTTAAGAAATTCCTTAAGTCGACTTAATGAAAGCTTAAGTCGACTTAATAAGAACCACCCATTAGGTCGACTTAAGCCTTAAGTCAACTCCTTAAGTCGACTTAAGAACAGTGTGGACATGGAGTAACCCTTAAGTCAACTTTATTAAGTCAACTCAAGAGTAGTTAGGTTGACTTAACAAAGTGGACTTAACTTTTTTCTAGTGTACACATAGCCAGAGTGGCTTGTTCAGGGTCATGCCAGAAGTCTTTGATGGAGCAGGAAATTGAACCTGGGTCTCCCAGTCCCAGCTAGACCTTACCCACTGTCTTGCTGTTCTATTTACAGGCAGAGCTTTGTCTTCTGGAGCAAGAGACAGTGCACACCCACTTAAATCATGGTTTTAAATGGAAGCTGTTCCAGAAATCTGAATGCTACAACAGGGCTGACAATGAGTGAGAGTCTCACATTGGTTTCGCATTGGAATTGGATATTCAGCCCACAGTCTGGGAGAAGCAGTTTCCTCTCTCCACCTTCTCATTGGTGTACTTGCTATCTTGTTATCCATTTCTTTGACACTTCCCAGGCAGATTCTCAGTGCTACTATTGTTATTATATATGGCATCATCGGCATAAATAACACTTTCCTGATATGTGAGAAAGCAGATCCTTGCTGCAAAGAATATACTATGAAGGCAAGGGAGTGGGGATTGAATGTAAAGCAAAAAGAACAGTAATTAAAGTGGGACACGATTTGTTAATTTCAAACATTTTATTTCTTTAATTTTTATATTTTTATAGTTATTGAACTAAAATGTGAGGAAATTAAATTAAAGGGTGGGGAAGGGGTAAATTAAGCAAACAGGCAAGACTGGAATGATAGATTTAAAAAGTACTAAGAGAGAAAGTCTGGCTCCATTGAAGTCCGTGGGGAAGCCTCCTTTGACTTGAATAGGGCTAAGATTTTACCCAGAGTTTTTAGGAGATTAAAGGCAGAAGCCAAGGTTGCATTGACTTCATCTTTGCTGGATTTATTTGATTGATTTCTGAAGGCATTGCTGTTTTGTCACACCCTTTTGTCCACTGTTATGAAAATATTGCAGAAAATAGGGGGTTTTGCACAAAAAGTATAAATGAAGCCCTACAAACGAGGAGTCTGATCTGGTGGCACTTTTAAAGACTAACAAACGAAGCCCTCCAAATAATCTATTAATGCTGAACTAGAACAGCTAATTGTGTCTTTTTGTATACCAGGCATGCTGTATATGGCCTTTATCCTCTGCCATGCGAACCAATGAGAGTTTTACCATTGACTTCAGTGGGTGCATGACCGAGACTGGGAAATGTCGGTGCAAATGGCCTCTGTTAAAACACTGACTCCGAGTGACTCACTGATTTTTGTTTTACTATCCTAGTAACTGTTGAATCATGTGTTACTAATAGATGTCTTACATTATCATTTAAAATTATCTTCAGCTACTCTCCTTGTCCTGTTAGTTAAAAATAACCTGCAAATGTCTGCAATGAATTTCACAGAAAGAATTGAGCTTTGCGTTGTGGAGTGACCTTAACAAACACAGAGTTTGAGTGACATTATGAGTGCTGATTCTGCCCTCGCCTCTTAGGACTAACTCCAGTGAAGTCACTGGAATTACATCAGTGTAAACAGAACCAGAACTGCGCTCTTTCTTGCTTTTAAGGGGTGATCAACAACTTCGCATTCAGTTTGCTTGTCATTCTGATGAAATGGCAACCTGGATGAAAAGCAGCTTTTTCTATCCAACATTTTCAACACAAAGACACTTTTTATGATGAAACCCACAACATAAATTAAGAACATAAGAACGGCTATACTGGGTCAGACCAGTGGTCCATCTAGTCCAATATCCTGTCCTCCAACAGTGGCCAATGCCAGGTGCTTCAGAGGGAATGAATAGAAAAGGTTATCATCAAGTGACATATCCCCTGTCAGTTATATCTGGCTTCTGGCAAACAGAAGCTAGATTTTTATTTATTTATTTATTTATTTTGAGATTGCAACTTTCAATTAAATAGTCTCATCCTTCCGCAGCCACTGAGCTGAATCATTGGGTATATGGAAAGTGACATGTAAAGAACAGAAATGGAAATGTGCAAGTCTTACGTTTCAATATGGAGCCTTTTGCTGAATCTACTGCTTGATTAGCTGCTGTCAGAGAAGTGGAAAGGGGAAGGCATTTTATTTTTAACTCAAAATCTCTCATATCTTCATCTTTTAAATAGTCAGACGTTTGAGCCTGGAAATAATGAATTATCTGTGGTGAACAGATACACTTCAAAACAAATATTCTTGGCCTATGATAGTTTTCACTAACCTAGTCAATATATAGATAGTTCAGCTATGTTGGTTGCAGGGGAATAAGGGTGAAGAGAAATTTGGCATAAAGAAAACAAGAAGATATGCTGAGAAAATGCCTTTAATGTTTCTTCTGAGTCTGTCTCTCTCTCTCTCTCTGCTTATTTCCTCATGCTACTAAAAATATCATTTACTTGAAAAAGGCTAGGATAGTTTGACATATTTAGTTCACAGAGACTGCATATGGCCATGGAATCCTATAGTTAACTCCAGGAGAATAACTTTCTTGTCTTCTAATATTGTCTTTGCAAGTATCTAGGTCATTATATCTAGAAATGATCTTGCCAAGGGTTTTCTCATAAATATGGTTCAGAGTGAATTTAATATGCTGATGATATACAACCATATTTCTTGCCAGATGGACTCTGTAAGGGGTATCCATAAAATATATAAAACGTTGCGGGGGGCGGTTCCTTAGTTTTGTGTGTGTGTTTCAGTGTTACAAAGTGTTACAATGGGGTGAGTAGGTAAGTTTTGAAAACTGCCAAGAAATATGTTAAGTAATTTATGGACAACCCCTAAAAAGTTTGTCTTTTCTCTGGAGAAATTCCTTTATGGTATTACCAGCTGGATGCATATGTAGAGGCTTGCATGAATACAAAATGGTTATCTGCATCCAATCCATGATCCACAAAAATGATCAGTGGGTATAAAGCAGTTAGCCACAGATTTTCAGGGCTCTAGATACAAAATTTGTATCTGCATCTGATCCGTTATCCACAAAAATGCTCCACAGATATAAAACAGATATCCACAGATTTGCAGGACTCTATGCATATCAGTTACCTTGCTTTCAACTTGAGGCAAATAACATCTTCTTGCTGGATAGAGGCTGTATCGATGCATCTATGATGTTCTTATGAGCAGGCTCACTCCTCCTTTGTGTCCCCGCTTCATAAAATCAGTTCAGATGTAATGAGTCAGGTTAAAATCCTGGCA
>ML685798.1:2586337-2629430 GCA_007922175.1 Pelusios castaneus
TGATATAGGTATTTCATTTGGCAATTTATAGTTGTGTCTCTATTTGATGTACGAGACATGACAATAAAGATATTACAGTGACTGGTGCTTTGGAGCTGCATATAATGCTGTATAGTCAGCCTAAGTCAACTGTACATTTAGCATCAGGTTACTTGTTTAATAGCATTTCAGAGGCAAAGCAAGAGCGTAGCAAAATTAAAATGCCTCACTGCTTTTTGTTTTAAATATGCTTGTAATAGTTTTTAATTAAGAATGAAGAATTATCATGTGGGTTGAGATACACGTAGCACAAAAAAGTTTTAAGTGGCCAGCCAGTCTATAATCTTTGTCTTCCAAATTGCTGTCACAAATTCAAAATCCCTCCCAGACATGCATACACACAGATATGCTTGTGCACATGTTTACCCATGGTTTAGCATGAGGAACCCTTAAATTAGTAGAATTATAATTACTCTTTTAAATCCTTTCACTTAAAACAAACAGGCCCTAATCAGCAACTGGGAGCCTGCATGAAACTTGAAACATGACCCATGATCAAATGCTAAAGGTCACCACCCTTGACCGTGGAACTAATAGCCCAGATGTGACTGAAAGCTGTAGTTAGACACGGTTTTCCCCCTCCTACCTTTTGCACATGAAGGACACTTTGCTAGCTTTTTCAGCACAGTCCTCACTGTAGCCAGTGATTTTTCTGAACCTTTGATGGTAATAGAGAAGCCAAACGTGCTGAGGCTTGTTCTATGCTACAGATTTATGTCAGTACAACTACAGAGCTAAGGGGTATGGAAAAGCCACATTCCTGAGAGACACAACTGTCCCAATCTGACCCCGGTGTAAATGGTGCTACGTTAACAGGAGGCTTTCTCCTGTCAGCATAGCTAATGCTTTTCGAGGAGGCGGAGTATCTATTCTGATAGGAGATGCTCTTGTATCAGCATAGGTGGTGTCTTCACTAAGGGCTTGTCTACACTGGTGCTTACGCCAGCAAATCTTTTGTTGCTTAGGGGTATGAAAAAGCCAGCCTGCTGAGTGACCTACATTTTTCTGACATACGCACCAGTGTAGATATGTTCTAAGCACTATAGTGGCACAGTTACACTACTCCAAGGTTGTATATAGTGCTTATTTTTGTGACAGTACGCAGGGGTACAGAGTACTGGCACCTTTTTGCCGGCCCCGCTGCCCAGCTGGGGGGTGGGGTCAGCAGAGAAAAGGACTGCGCCATTGGAAGAAGAAATTAAAAACCCATTTAACTCTGTCATCTAGGAGGTGTTACCAGAAAGTTGAGGAAGAAATGTTGAAAGGGACAGCATGTTAGCTTATATGGATACAATGAAATACATGAAAAATATTGTTGACGTGGAAAAAGGTTGTATGATAATCCTTGTTTTCATACTTAGCCATCTCACAGCTAGGCTAGAGAATTCAAGGATGGAAGGAGGCAGCTGTCAGAACCAGGCCCCTCTGCTGTCCTCATAAGGACTCATGGGATGCCATGTGTCTTAGTGGGTACAACACTGGTAGGAACTTAAGAGAGATGGGTTCTGTTGGGTAACCTAGAGCAAATCGCACGGTCTCCTCGCGCTTTGCTTTCTCTGTGTGTAAAATAGGATAACGGTTCTGATCTCTTTTGTAAAGCACTTTAAAAGCTGTGGATCTAAACAGTTACATCAGAGCAAGATATCATTATTATTTTGATCTTTCAGATACAGACCCCACACTGCTTCCCGTACCAGAACTCTTCAACAATAAACACAGCTGAGCCTTTATTGTTGAGAAGTTCAGAGATTTGTGCCAGAGATCAGCAACCCTCCCTCAAGAATCTGGGCCAATAATTAGAGCATGGATTATCCTTACAAAATGTAGGATTTACTGCTTGAATTTGCTGGAAGACTATACATCAGGAGTTGAAAAAAACAGACCTACCTGGCCAGAAGTCAACTCAATTGCTTATTTTAATGAAGGAAGTGATTAGGGAAATTGGCATCAGGCTGTGTTAGTTGCTGCGCCGCCAAACTCTGAGTTGTTCCAGCACCCACCTGCCGTGACCTGAAACACTGGGGTGGAACAGGGCAGAGCGATGGGATCAATGTTAGACACCTATAATCACATTCAGAGTACGTGAACAGCAGAGTAAGGTGAGCCTGGGAAAGTGTTATTAATATTACAACTCTTTTCTACGCGGGGCATGTTCCACTAGCCTAGACTGTACTGCTCAGCATTTTCTAGTTTCAAAACACTTTTACAGGCAAACTAATTAGACTTTTCACATAATTCACCCAAGTGGAAAAAAGGTTGCAGTTGTCATCCCTCTTGCTTCTGTCTTAAGTACAATTATTTAATACAACCTAGTGCTGTCTACAAAGAGCAAGTGGAAGGGATAGGAGACTGGTAGTTTGTGAGGAGAAGAACCTAACTGGAAGGTCGGATTTGAAGCGCCTGCTCAGTTGATGGTTATAGACGTGTCAGTGGCCTGCTACCTCTCTCTCTCTCTCTCTCTCTCTCTCTCTCTCTCTCTCTGTGGTGTGGTTGTCCAGTAGATCCAAGTATTTTAGAGCTGGGGCACATCCCACTGATGCCAACCCTCCCCCTGCTTGAGAAGGTGCCAGAGAGCTCTCTGTGCAGACATGGTGTTACTACTCTCGTTTGTTTGCTTCTGCTACAATTAGAGTCACATAGGTAAGCAGGCATTTTCCACTCTGTTAGCAATGAGGGAGCGGATTGTCGTGTACTGTGGCAGGGGAGATAGACTTGAGTTCATGTTCCCAGGACCTTGGACGAGGAAGGTTGAAATGGAAAATGGGAGTGATCCATACTATATTCGTCTCTGAGGACCAGAGAAACGAGGAAGGGCAGGGGTTCTGGCCATATTGCTAATCTATTAAGCATCTTTTTTTGGGAGGTGGGAAGGAGTATATAAGATGTTCTATTAGCAAATCCTACTAATAGCAACCAGAATAAATTGGGACCCGAGCCAATCAAATTACTGATCATACTAATGGAAATTATGACATAGTATGAAATATTGCTTCTCCTACGAGTAGTGTCCCTGTGGATGCTCCACTGTTGGTGTGTGTGCGTGCGCCGCACCATGGATCAGAGATCTTCATAGCCGTGCTCGTTGGGTGCAAGGCACCTGTCTTGAGGCAGCTTTGGTACCCTTCTACACCTGCACAATCCGACCCCCACTCAATTCCTCTCTTACCGCTCGCGATTACAGATGGAGCCAACGAACTCTCCTCAGACTGCAGCCTATCTCCTCACAACTCATCACCCCCATCTTATTTATTTTACAATTCAACTTAATAACCCCATTTGTTTTTTTCTTTCTTCTTAACCCCGGTTTTAAAAAAAAAAAAAGAGAGAGAGAGAGAGAGAGAGAGAGAGAGAGAGAGAGAGAGAGAGAGTCTGAAGAGCCGCTAATATGTCCGGCTCTCCAGGTTTCAAACGCTAAGACTCATGCCGAGATGCAATGCCAGCATCAGACAGCCATCAAATATGTATAAAGTGCTTGGGAGAGGACCATAATACCAGTAAATGCCCTCACTGTGAAAATATGAGTGCCAGAGCAAGATGGGATCGCGACCTCCGTCTTAAACTTCTACTTATGGAAAATGCACTGAAACCAGCCTCAGACCTGGACAAAAAAAAAACTGCCTTGGCTCCCAAAATAACAAAGAGACACCTCACTCCGCCTCCGGGACATGAAAAGAGAAGGTCACCAACACCTTCTCTAGCAGCTGGAGGAAAGCGTGAAACGGAGGTGGCAGGTCCCTCCAGCACGCTGACAGGAAAGACCATTAAACGGTCATATGCAACCAGCAACGACCCTAACCATAAGGGCAAGCCAGCACCGACACTGCCTCCTAAGACGGCGGCACCGAAATTGACTAAGCTGGTACCGTCGCAAGCAACAGCAGCAGCAACGAGTTCTCTTGACTCGGCACCGCCGGTAGACACAGGCACCGCTCCGCAGGCTGCTCCGACATCAGATCCAAGCACAATTAATATCTTGGCACCGAGCACACTCTCAAAGACGACACAAACACAGCAAATTCATGTGGCACCGGACACCGCACCGACCCATGCTACCACACAAAAACGCAAGGAAAAGAAGAAACACATGGAGGCTCGGGATCAGGACCCGCCCTCCGCACAGCTCTCCCACGTCAATTCTCTAAGGCTACCCAGAGAAGGAACGCTTTCCCCAAGTCCATACTCTAGTGAAGAAGAAGGAGAGCTACCCCACCGATCATTCTCTCCTGAACCTGGATCGCCAACTAGTGCATTTTGAGATTCCATCCTTTGTCCACTCCACAGACCCCGGTCCTTTGGTCCCGCACATTAGGCTGGGGGAAGAATGACTGGACACATAGAACCACATATATGTTGGTGATATCTCTGTGGTAGATTATTAATATTATCATTATTTGTTTTACCATAGCACTAGGAGCCCTCGTCATGGACCAGGACCCTAGTGTGATAAACTGCTCATATCATTGTGCAGCACTCAATTTTTTGTGAAATCAACCTGACAGATGAATGTTTCTCTTTCCTCCAGATATGGACTTTCTCCTCCAAAATTATACTGGTTCAAGATGGGCAATCTTCAGTCCTAGAGCTGTGAGGGGTTTACGGTCAGCTAGATATAATAACCCTGCAGAGCTAGAAACTGGAGCTTTATACCACGGGAAGGACTAGCAGTGTTTCTGGGTAATACATAGAGCATTTGCTCTTAGCCTTGTACTGTTCCTCAAGAAATTCTAATGGTCTGCCATTTTCACATATGGAAAAGATACTTCAGATAATCTTTAGCAGCATTTTAAGTTTTATGTTTAATCTCTTTCTCTTTTAGAACGTTGTGTGATTAAACTAGATTGTAGTTAAGGGCCCAGTCATGCAAATGCCTATCGTCAGGACTTGTGCTTATTGCCCTAAGTAGCCCCACCTAGGAACTACGTGGGTTCACCTGCTGGGGCACCTGCTATTAGAGAGGGAGAGATAAAAGAAACAATGGCAGTTAAAGTGTTCAAAGCTCTGTAAAATTGTGTTTCCATGGAATACAGAATGTGGTGTGAAAGTGTTGTTGACATTTGTTTGGCATGACCTGAATCATTTATTTGTGGGTCGGTTTCCTGAGTAATGTGGATGTTGCAAAGACTTGCAGAGCAAAGTTTTGTACCATCATATATTCCCTATATACAGTCCATGCCTCCCTATATATGAGAGTGCACTTGAAAGAGTTGCCTTAAAAGTGATGGTGCTGCACATCTGTCCAACAACGCTTGAGGTGAGATGTTATATTTATCTTAAACAGACAAAAATGACACAACTGTCTGTTACTGGGCCCGTTAATCTGCAAGCATGACAAACTTTTTCTTTAAAAATATTTCCAACATTTTCACCAGATTTGTGTTTAAAATAAACTGTACAAAAGCTCAAATGAATAGGTGAAGCTATCAAGGATTACCTTATTTTTTAATGGTTCTAAAAATGTTTACTTTGCATTCATTTGTGGGTTTCCTCGTTTTCCCTTCAAACATTTGCAGTCACAGCCTTCAAACTGGTTTGGGTACTTAGAAATCAGGGGGGGAGGGAGTAGTATTTGGCTATATTTAGTCTACAGCTCCAAATGTTCCATGCATATGAAATCCATTCTCTGTTTATGGTTCTTTCTCTCCATCCTTCATGCAGTCCTCTCCCATAGCTCCCCAAGGCAGGCGTTTCTTGGTATGAAAAGTATTTGTTTATTAAATGGAGTGTGGTGTCTAGCTGGTAAGCCTTGCCCATATGTTCTGTATTTAGCCTATCACCCTATTTGGAGTCAGGAAGGAATTGGGCACAGCACTACACCTGGATTCTTAAAGTATTTAAACCATGATTTGAAGACTTCAGTAACTCAGTCATAGGTTGGGGTCTATTACAGGAATTGGTGGGTGAGGTTTTATGCCCTGTGTTGTGTAGGAGGTCAGCCTAGATGATCATAATGGTCCCTTCTGACCTCAAAGTCCATGAGTCTGTGTGTGTGGTGGAAATAGAAATATACCTTTGATTAACAAAACACGACTTCCTCCTTGGCTAACCAGGACTTTCCTCCCTTCACTCCCTCCAAATCAGCAAATGCTAAAATTTTACATTCGTTTGCTTTCTTAGTTCTTCCATAGATGGCCTTCACTGGTTGAAAGCGTTGAATTGAATTAAGTATGGATTTCACCATCCCTTGGTAGATATTAGTGCTAAACACTGACGCTTCTTGGTATTGTCACTGACAGGGACAGATGGGGGACCAAGAGGGGCAATTGCCCAAGAACCCAGTGCTTTAAAAGGCCCCAGGCGGATGAGGAAGATAGTCACATACCCTCCTCTCCGCCACATAACCCCTTCTCCAAAGGCTCCTGTCCCTCACATTCTCTGCCCCTTTCCTGAGCTGAGCTTCTTTATTCAGGTTCCCAGGCAGCTGAGGAGGTGGTATCTGCTACTCAGCTTCCTGGGATATGTCTATACTAGCAATTTAGGTCGACTTAAGGAGGCTTAAGTCGACTTAATTACTCCCTGTCTACACCAGACTTTCATTAAGTCGACTTAAGGATGGTGTGGACGTGGAGTAACCCTTAAGTCGACTTTATTACGGGTGGTTAGGTCGACTTAACAAAGTGCACTAAGTCGACTTAAAGTTAAGTCGACTTAGTCCACTTTGTTAAGTCGACTTAATAAGGTTGACTTAAAGTTGACCTTATTAAGTCACCTTAACAAAGTCGACCTAACTTTTTCTAGTGTAGACATAGCCCTGGATTCTAACTGTGGAGTCGAAGGGCTTCTGTTTGTGTCTCTTCTCCTTCTGTTGTTGCCTAATGGACTAAGTTCCTACAAACTACATCACAGAAGTGATAATGCCAGCTAGTGTCACTGCCAGGGACAGTTAAGATGATGGGTTTAATTCCCATGATTGATCCTGGCTATCAAGTCTTGCATAGAGATGGGGATTTGTATCTAGCGGGAACTTGCACAGTAATATGGTATCAGGGTTACTGCAATTTAGGAGGTACTGTCCTTTGAATAAGCCCTGCTTAAATTTAAACCAAGGTTGGACATTAACCAATTGGAAGTTAAAGAACCCACAGCAGTTCTTAAAGAAGAGTTGGGGGAACTCCTTGTCCTGAGAAACATTCTTTCTAATTAATAAAGCAGGTTTTTAATTTGTTAGGCTGCATGTGAACTATTGTCAATTGCAAAATGATAATCATGTTGACTTGAATTGTCCCTGCACTACCCCATGCATTAGAGCACAGTCCTGTAAGGTATGGAGCCCCTTCTCCTCCCACTGACTTCACTGGCATTTATAAATGCTCAGCCCTTTGCAGAACTGGAAACTTGACTTTGCAAAGCACATTAGGATATCTTGTGCATGAAAGGCGTTTAAAAACCAAATTCAGTTCTAGTCCATCTTTTCCAAGCATAGAGTTATCCCCTAAACAATCACCCCAATGCTTTTGAAGCTACCCAAATATTACTCATTTGTAAAACCAAATTAAGTAGAAGGCAAAGGAAGGAGGAGAGGAGGAATCTATAGTGGCATTCTAAAAAGCTGCATTTTCAACTCACTATAGCTTTGAAAGAGAATATTAAGGGATCATTTACTCCGTGATCTAGCTTCCCATAGAAAGTCAGCTAATGAAAGACCCCTTTGTGTGTTCATACAGTAACTACAGAGACTACTAAAAGATTTTACGGGTATAACCATAAAAAAGGGCCTGTGGGCCAGAACTGATCTTACAATTAACTTCTGTTGTGGGACTGGAACGACCTGCTCTGCTGAAAGTGTCTTTTTTAAATTTTTAGACTTTCAATCCCTTATCTGTTCCCAAGGCACCTCCTGAGTCTTTAATGGTTTATCAGTGATCCATGCATGTGTCCATACATGTGCACATATGTCAAGCTTGGTGGAAAACATTCAGAAGAAATTGCAACAAGAAACGCTAAAGATATCCATGGTGTCTTGCAAGTCATCAGATGTGCATATACTCTTCAGTTTGAGGACAGTAATAGATGCATTTGTCAGGGTGGACACACAAACAGTTGGTGATATTAGAGATTTTTTATCCCACAGTTTGAAAGGATTTATGCTTTTAAAAATCCTTGATGTCTCTTCTCCCCCTCTTCCTGCTTTTGCTTCTCTACTGGTTGTATTATTTTAAACTCGGTTGTGCTTTTTGACGCACTTTCCTGTGGTAGCAGTGCCCTGTAACTGAAGCGATAGTAGTTGAAAATGCCAAGGGCAGTTCATTCCAATGCCTCAGTGCTATAGCAGTCTTCATTGCACGGTTCAGTCCTCCCGTTTTGAAGCCCCATTTCCCTCTGGATCCCACACAAAGTGCCTGCTGATGCGCATTTTCACAGACATGTCTTAGGAATGGTGAATACTCGGATGGAATGCCACCACACTACTGCTGTGATTTCCATCATAAGCAACTGGGCAAAGGAGTTCATGAACTGTACAAACATTTCTATTTAGGTTTTATATATATATAATATAAAATGCACACAAAAATACTTTGAAATAAAAGTAAGGTAAATTTCTGTACATCTATTTTAATCCTTGGCAATATACTCTGAAGTAAATCTATTCTTGCACCAAATAAATCAATTCCACATCATGTTGCTTTCCTGTTCTTCTGAAATTGTTTTGAAAGTTTTACCAACGTTTAATGGCTAACCCTAGCTTTCTAAACATTCAGTAATTCTTAATAGGTAACAGACTGTATGTTTTTAAAAAAAAAAAAAAAATCAGAAGGGAATGAAGATTGTAGTTCAGCTAAAGACAAATATTACCAGATAAACTCATCTTCCAAAATTCAGATTTGATTCTGGACACTGTATTTACTGAATTACTTTACCTTACACTTCCAGGAGGATTAAATTGTCTAATTTGAAGAAAAGTTTACTCTTTGATCAAAGAAAAATGCTGCTCTGATCTCTTGGCATTTTCATATATGTTATGCCTCCATATATAATACACAATAAATAAGGGCATAACATTTGGATCTGAATCAGAACTTCCATGGGTTTGGAGGTGGTCAAATCCAGAGTTTTAGTTCAGACCTACCTCTCTCTTTTCCAACAGAGATTGTAGAACTGATTAATTCATCAGCTAATATAATTGAAGCACTCAGGTAGTTACAACATTTTATCACTTACACTAAATCTCTATCATTCAGAAATCTTAACCTTTCTGTTTTCTCTTTGTAGAGAAGCAGATTTTGACATATGCAGAAGACCACTGAATTAAGAATGTGCTTTAGGGAATTCTCTTTCCTTATACCTGTTTTAAATTCTATTCTCCCTTTTCTTGCCGTTGCAGTATGCCTGTATCAGTTTCCTCATGACAAAGATTCTCTGTAGCCAGCAGAGGACACCTCTTTTGGTGTTTGTTAAATATTTGGAAAAGATGTCCTTTAACGCAGATAAATCAGTATAAATCCTGAAAATACCTCCCCCTGTTTATACTGGGATTGTTTAAGCAAAGCAAGGTAAATATGTTTATCACCAGCCAAACTTGGGTTTCCAGTATTATATTTTATTTGACAATCATAATCACAATCAAAATTCTTGTTGATGTCATAAATATATGGGAAACTAAAACAGGCTATTTTTGACATATATGAATGTTACTTCAGAGTAAGCTGAAACAAACCTCTTTGCTTCATTGGAGAGATTCTTTTGTTGACCATATAACATGCTGGAGCTTTGCAAAAGATGCAGCAGAGTGAAAAGAAAGGCTTTGTATTCTTACATAACTGTAGCAGATATTTGACTTCTAAAGTTGTTTCAATTGATCTAAAAAGAATGTGTACCATGATCAATGTGCCTTCAGAATGGTTATATCAACATTGCAAAGTAAACAAAATAACTCTCTAGTGAAGTGTTCGTCTGCCTCCAATTACTAGTTGACAGGAGTAATTAGACAGGGGAGAAAGAAGGTATTTACTGCAGTAATTGCCTAATGCAGTTGTTTATTCATTTCCTGCAGTGCACAGTGAATTAGACTGTGAATTAGAGGCTTAGTTGCTGATTTTTATCAATAAGAAGAGTGGGAAGAAAGACAGCTATCACAGTTGGTAGCCTTTCACCTCTAGGAACAGGAGTTCAGATCTGGCATAGATCACTTGTCCATTTTCCAAAACCAGCATATAGATTAGCATCAGTGGTCACACTGCCAGTCTTTGCTCCAGGGAGGCCTAGAAGTAGACAGCCCAAATGGAATTTTAAAAAGTTTCCTGGGGTTTATGCTATAAACAGCTTTACAAAAAATAAATAAAGCCGGGTGCTTTTTAAATATGCAACGCTATAATTCTCTTCAAATGAACTCCATTGGGTTATTAGCTCCCGGTGGACATTTTTAATTTATTTGTTCTTTTGGGGGAGGATGGAAAGAGGTGTGATTGTCTTACCTGAATCCACTCCTCTCTATCCACCAATCTATTTTTATTATCTTGGGTTATTCTTCCTTTGCTAATAAATATTCTGTCTTTTGTCTGGGTCTGCCATCAGGAAAGTGTATAAACACATTGGCTTTAGTCTGTCCTTGCTGGAGAGAAAGGGAGTAAACAACTTTGGTATTTACTGAGGTGGAAAGATTGAATTGAAAAGACCTGTATATTTTCTTCAGAAGAAAGTCTTATTGTCAGAAGATGCTCTGAGAATATTTTAAGCCACCTGTGCCTCTCACCTTTCAGAAGCACAGAATTCTTGACAGAAGTAAGTTATACCTGAAAGAGGATTAAAAAGAAAGAGATTGAGTTTAATTTTCATATTAAAGGAGTGAGGAATTAGAACAATTTTTTTATTTCTCGTAGCTAGACAATTGAGAGGTATTCTTGACCACAGCAGGTGAAATTTCAAAGAGAAACACTCCTGACTTTGATTGAGCAGAAGTGTTATATTTTGCATGCAATAGAATTTTCAAAAATACTGGCACCATCCTGTGTTGGGGATGTGAACTCTCTCTCTCTAAAAAGCAGCAAAAGCACCTATCACATTCACAAAAGGACTGGCAGTTTGGACTGTGAATTTCTTCGGACAGAAAGGGGTAGCTGTAATGGCAACTCTGACCCAAGAGCTGGTATTTCCAAGGCACTGTTTTGAGGAGTTTGTAGAACTCCTGTATCATTACCTACAAGCAATAGCTAACTTTGTTAGCATTAAATGGTTATTGGAGACAATTGTATTTGTTTATTTTGCTTTTCCCCTCTGCAATGTCCCAGCCAAGCTATGTTTGATTATTTCAACTCCTTTTCACTCACAGCTGGTTGTTGGATGGAAGTGGAAAACATTTCCAAAACTGAGCATGTCATGTGCTACTGTTTGGTGAAAAAGCATCTCCTCACTCTAGAGGCGCTTATATCTGCCATGTGCTCCATAATGTGAAAAATATGTGCAGGACTTCTTGCCTCAGAGTCATTCTGCTACCAAACTGCATAAACTTTGGACATTCAGACATGGTGACATTTGATTTTAGACAATCAAGCTGTCGCTCTGTGATTATTTCATTAGATCCACAAATAACTATTCAAAGGGTGGTCTGAAAGCCATGATATTAGGGGTCTGAACAAATACAGCTCTTCATAATCCACATTAGTTTTGTTTAGATTAAATATGGCATGGATTTGAAGCTATAAAATAAAGGGGTCCAGTAGGGATATGTTTGGGGTGGTGCTTGGAGGTGGAGGTAGGGGCAGAGTTAGTGTGGAGGGTTATGTCTACACTTACTAAAGTTAGCTTGAATTAGTTAATTCGAACTAATTTTAGTTAGTTAGAATTAACTTAATTGGAACTAGCATGGCCCCACTAGAATGCTAGTTGGAACTAAGCAAGTGCCATGCAGGGCACTTGCTTAGTTCGAATTAGTCAATTGCATGAAGGTCAATGTGCCGGTTAGTTCGAACTAAGCGCTTAGTTCAAACTAACATGGCCACATTGACTTAATTCGAACTAACTAGTTCGAATTAACCGTTAGTTCGAAAAATATAATCAAATGTGTATTAGTTTGAATTAAGGAAGCCCTTAATCCGAACTAATGAAAGCCTAGTGTGGCCAAGGCTTAAGTTAGTTCGAATTAAGCTTCCTTAATTCGAACTAACTTGCCAGTGTAGCCATAGCCGAGGAGACTAGAGTGAGGAAGAGTGGAGGAGAGCTGAGTCAGACGGAGCTGACCAATAGCTGTAATTGCCAGCACCTACGAGGTACAGGCAATCAGGGCAAGCTTACCCAGATGGGCCTTTGGGCCTCAGGCCCAGCAGCCTGTGGGATGGAGAACCCAGACACAGGGCAGGAGGGATTGTGGATCCATAGTGCTGGAGGTTTGGAAGAGGGAAGACTGTACCACAGCTGGCTGCCACAACCGGAAGCGCAGGACCCGTGGGGGATGGGGAGCACTCTGTCTGCCATACTACGTAGGTAATTATACCATGATCTTCATCTTGTGCATATACACATCTGTCTAAAGTGAAAGTCTGCATTTATACAGATCTAGTCAGACATTTAATAAGCAGCACTCTGCAGCCCCATCTTACTGGTATCTGGCTTGCTTTAATAAGTGAGGGGAATGAAATTCCTGCTCTTTACTTTTCTGTATCCCCATCACATAACTATTAGCCACCTTCATAGTTTCCTTCATATTCCAAATCCTGCCCTATTAACATAACCCTGTATTGTGCAGTCACCAGTTTGAGAGAAATCAGATTAACACACATGCCAACTCATGGTCTTTCACTCTCTCTCTCTCTCTCTCTCTGTCATTTAATTATAGCAGGATATGCTGAGGTCCCGATGTGGTAAAGAATCAGAGGTACTGCTTTCTGAAAGTGTATGTTGGAGGCTAAGAAACAATAGAAAAGAGAATAAAACCCCATTCACTGGAGGCTGGAAGTGGAGAAAGCCTTCCCCAATTCTTACTTTGCAGACCTACAGACAAAAACTCAGCATGCACCCAGAAACTTTTTGAGTTTGCCTGCTGAGTCCATAGCAGCAGTTCTGTGAAATGGCTGGAAGGTTGAAAAGCCTTCTGGGTATTGATATGGAAACTGAATTGCTTAAATTGAATTGCTTGGGAGTTGCTATTCTCATCCCTAGTTCTGCTAACAGGAGAAGCTTTTTAAAATGGAGCCTGCCTTCCCACAAACCAGGTGTGCCACCTCAAATGTTTTTACCCTGTATTGCTCACCAGTGTGGGAAGCAATCTGTGGGAAATGAAAGAGTGAAACATCTCTGTTCATGATCTGTGGGACTTGTGTGTTTTTAAGAGCTCCTATCCACCTGTGGCAGCTCATACCCATATTTCTAGCTGTCAGGGCTGCCAACCACCACACATTCCTGCATCCCAGCTGTGTTACAGGCACGCATATTCCCTCCTGCCAGCCAGCTTCCCAGGAACACCTCGCTTTCTGCTCCCACTGCTGGCACCTCTGGAGAAGGCAGCTGCAACTTTTAGGGAGGACCCAGCCAGGTGAGGGGATCCCATGGGAGACAGAATGGGCATGGCAAAGAGGAATGGGCTATGAAGAACTGTGGGTAAAATGCAGAGACTGAGGGGAGAAATGGTCCCCTCAACCCTGAACGATCCCAGCACTTAATTGTCTCTCCGTATCCCCTACACTGATCACAGACCTTGAGAGGCTGTGCTCCAGAAACCCTCTGCGTGCTCTCCTTCCCTATCCCTCTTCCATACTGATCCTTCTTGGCAACCCTACGCTCCTTCCTCCTCCCCTTTCTAATCTGTACCCTAATGACTTCCCCAACACCTGCAAGTTTCCGCAACACAAATATAGGACACAAGGGCCAGGAAAGACCTCAGACGAGGGAAGAAAGAAAATCAGTTGTAGCTACAAACAACCTGGGACCAATTCTTGTAATGAAAAGAATGCTGTCTAGTACCTTCATGTCTTGTTTCAGCTTTCTTGATGTACATAATTCATTATAATGTATGTGAGATGACAGCAGTAACTTTTGGCCAAGAAATAAATTTGGATGTAAATGAGACAAACCTCAAAGCACATCTCAGCTGAGAAGTCTTGCTTGTTTGTCTTTGTAACACAGATATGTGAATGGCCGTCTTGTGAACTCTTATAACAGACTATCCATAATTCTTTTTAGAAATAGCAATATCCTTGACAAAAGGAAAGAAGCAAGTCTTTCTACCTAAGGAGTAGATCCCATGATTGCTCTGCGGAGTAGATACATTTTGCTTTCTGGAAACTGTGCTGGCAGCTTCTTTTGAAATCGGATTATGTTTACAGTACCCAAGCGTGCTGTAGTAGATGAAATATAAATGACTGAGTTGATTCTAAAGGCTGTAAAATAAGTCTGGTGTTAAACGTGTAAAGCTGGAATATACGTTTGCTTGGTGAAATATTTGTTGTTTTTTCAAAAGGGGTCATTACTTCAGTTTTCATGTGAATTTTCATTGCATAATGGAACATATTTTGCACATTTTCACGGCTTTTGAGTTAAATGCTGGACCAGAATACTGAGCCCTGTGCTAGTGGTTAATCCACAGCTCTGCTTAATGAAAAGCATTGCTGACTGTACTCTCTCAGGCTGTAAAAGCACACAAGGCAGAAGTTAGATACCATTAACTCGGTTGTACCTTCATCTAGTGGATATCCAGGATTTGCACAAATGCAGGCCTCATAGCTATAGAAAGCACCAGTTGCTTAACTGGACTTCACATACATACATACTTCTTCCGTGCCCCTTGGATCCTGCATAAATACAGTCTTGCCCCTGTTTTGTTTTATTGACTCTGATTATCAGCCAGAATACCTATTTCCTTGACAAGTTTGGAAGGTGAACCTTCCCAAACATAGTTCCCTGAGTATTTCTTATTGATGGCTATACATCTGTCCCCGCCATAGAGTAAAGGCCACTGTAGGTTTAGAGTTTGGTCTCCTCAAGGCACAATTCCGTTATTTATGCCAAGAAAATTATGTTTACAAGGTGGATTTATTCCTTTTCCATCTACTTTTGATGCTTCCAGAGTGATAGTCTGTCACTAATCAAAGTCTGAGACAAATTAATCCTTTGTAATGTATTTTTAAAAATCTAACTTGGATTTTAATTTAAGGTTCTAATCATATTGGAAGGATTTACTATCGTATGTCAAATCCAGCATGGGTTAATTCACTTTGCCGCTGATTGGAAAACAAAGTCAATATTTTCCTGACATACATGCCATATTTAGACAGGAAGTGATAAATAATTCCATCTGAAGTGCATTTATCTTAAAAACCAAAAGAAACTATAGAGTATAAATAATTTGTAACCCTAATCTGAAGATTTCTTGTCGTTTAGGTTTGTTTGCATTCTGTCCCCCAAAAAATCACTATGAAAAATATATAAATAAATAAAACTGCATAAAGAGATTTGTAGTTCATTTGCATGTGCTCTACTGATTCCTAATTCAGGACCCTTATAATGTGACCTTTTCACCTTTAAAGGGAGTTCACTCATTTCTATTTCAAATGGCCAGTGGTGATGCAGCTGGGAATTGTTTCGGCCACCAGTGGAGCCTGCACTGGGTGCCGCTCTGAGCATGGGTGTCAGCAATCTAGATGAAACAAATCTTGGAGCAGCTTTGCAGCTCTTCAATCTCCTGGCTTTCTTGGGTCAAATCAACACAGCTAGCTTTCTTTATGGTAAAAAAATGTCATCTCCTCTATACACATGGAGAAACTGAGTACAGCTGGCTAGAGAATAGTAGGTATGTTCCTTAGAAAATTATGAACAAAACATACATTTTTAGTTTGGTGTGAAATTTTTCACTGAGTTTTTTGAGGAAACTAATCTAATCAAACTTTTTCAGTGAGTTCAGAGTCTAATCTAAGTAATCATTTTATTTTGAAATTAAATGAAAATGTCTGTTTCCTTCTGAAAAGTTTTGTTAGAAACCCTCCTTTCTGACCCATTTTGACCTATTCTGTAAGTTCCCCATCTTCCAAGCATCTGATGAAGTGGGGTTTTCTCCCACAAAAGCTCATACTATAAATAAATGTGTTAGTCTTTAAAAGTGCCAGAGGACTCCTTGTATGTTTTGCTGAACTAGACTAACAAAGCTACCCCTCTGGAATTCTTTGACCCATGCTCAGAGCTGTAAATGAATGACACAGGAAATCTGTAAGACTAGAACCCAAATCTCTGACTACCGAACATGCATTCTATGCCAGGGCTTCAAGTGGGGGCCATCACAGAGGTCTTCGGGTAGCTTATCCTGGTGTTGCACTGAGGATGTTTCCTAGGCACCGTTTCCACCTACTTTTTATGTCAGCAGATCAGCATAAATGGGCTGTAAGTCAAGTGAAAATTGGGACCCATATTGGCAGTAGGCTTGATGTTCTTTTTGATCCCTTCATTGTAATTCTACATTCACAGAGTCCAGGGCTGCAATAAATAATTTATGTTGGTCTCTCCTGTACATCATCCTCTTTTTTCATTGTACTTCAGTCCCTGGCTATACCCATCATTCAGGGACTGGCTTCCCTTCTTTTCTCTCATCACCCATATTCGGCTCATATCTCTTTCTTGTTTGTCAGTGCAGCAAACTTGTTACTCAACTCAATTTCACCTCCACTAGCCAGTCTCTTTCGTTCCCGGTCCTCACGGTCATGTTCTTCGAAGGATTATCCTTCTCTTCTGGCAGCTCACCCTTTAGGTCCTTTTGTTTGGCAGGTGTCCACAAATCTTAAATTGTCTGTTTCACCTCCACTTTCCTCTCCTGCATTGTGCCTTCCAATCATCATCTGAATTCTGTCATTATCTCCAGCTACACCTTCTGTCCTTGGATCTTCTCTGTCATGAGTTCTGCAGTTTAGTCCAGGAACTGATGAATAGTTTATCCAATTAAAATTAGAATGGGGTATTTTTGTAAGAGAGGTAGAATGTAATTCCACAAATTGGAATTTGGTCAGAATACTAGGCTGACCTCTGTAGTGTTGTGACTAGGAGAGCTTTAATTACACATGTAGACAAGCCATTGATTTTACATCTGCAATAGTAGGAAAAATTGCATAGCTGTCTGTACAGTACAAGCCAGGGTATTGGTTCAGTACTGATTCAGAGGGAATAACTACACTTACAAATTTACCATTGCCACTTCCTGTAGCATGCAGAATTACTTAGATTTCCAAGCTCAACCCTGTCTATGAGATCACAGTTCAAGGTAGTATGGCCAAGTGGGAATTTCCCATTCATACTAATAAAAGTTAAGATTCTGCTGGGCCAGGCATATTCCATCCTTGATAATTTATGTTCAGAAGCTCCCTCTTTTAGCCCAGATGCTGGCTTTGCTTGCCATGGCCAAAGGCTGCGGGGCTGGAGCAAGGCAAATCGCAGCAGTGGGGGGGGCCCGTGTAACCATGGGGCTCGGTGTGATCGCCCTGCTCCCCCCTCTTCCCCCAAGGATGGCCCTGACAAGGAGACGGATTTTTGTCTAATAATTGACCTGTGCAATCACACCTAATGCTAACAGTGAATCCTTCAACTTTCTTTATTGGTTAATTACAAAAGTGATGTGATTTAATTATAGTCCTGTCAAAAGAACTCCCAATGGATCACTGCACCACAACTAGAAATAATTTGTGGCCATGGTAACACGTAGCATTGCATGTTATTACAGCAGGATTACTGCACAACAATACTTGGTGAGGAAATGTTAATTGACACATGTCAGTACTGCAGCAGTGGAATGAGATTGGGGTTGGAGCCTTCAGTCTATAGGGGCAGTAGTGTTCACTTGGGAAAGTTGCTGTTTCAAAAAGTCTGAGCATGTACATCATTTGGGAATCCATTTCAGCTCCTTTTCTAATAAAAACATTCCAGTTCCTAAAGGAGGAACTGCCAGAATAAGGATAATTTCATTTCAGTTTTGAAAATTCGGAAACAGATTTGCACTGAGTGTATATTGGCTTCAAGCTGTTGAACTCAGTGGGTCTACACTAATTGACCTCAGCTGAGGATCTGGTACTTTAATGGGTTGAGTTTTCTAGTGCTTGTCAATGTTAACACCACTATATAGAGTCAGGCATAGTGAAGGAAGGAATTAGACACACATTACTATCTCTGTTAACATAGCTTCAGTAATGTAACTATTATTACCTTATGTATAGAACACCATAGTGTACAAGACTCTTTATAGACAAATATCTCGTAGAATTTAGTCGTCTTATATAGCCTGAGATTTATTTATTTTTTTAAACTAGCTTGTCCATGATAGCATCACATCAGTTTAAAGTCTTTTTGTGGTGGTAATTCCAGTCCGTTCTTGACTGGATAGAAGACAGGTGTCTTCATGTACACAGTTTATAATTCTTCAGAAGTACTTATATACAATGGTGGTGAGCACAACGTAACAACTTAGATAGATGTAGCGCACATTACTAGTTATATTAACCTGTGCTAGATTTGGGGTTGGTTTTAAAATGCCATGTTAATCCACGTCTTCTCTGAATCACCCTGGTGTAGATAGGAAGTTTTAACTATGTTGGGGACCCCTGGTTAATCTTGTTTAAAAGTAATTTCAGCTAACAGGTCTTCTAATCCAGACCTCGATCATGCACCGAGACCTATGTAGGCGCAGGGATGTGCTCACACAATTCTCAATATGTGATCAGGAGTATAGTTTGGCTGATCAGTCTGAGTGGGGCCAATTGATGTTTTAGAACAGCTTTGAGAAACCATTTGAGCTGGAATCTGTCTAACCTAAGTTTAAGCATAGTCACTAATATCAGGAGCCCAGTATAAACAAAGTTTTATACTAAGACCATCAAATCTAGTTCAGTAAACTACGGTAGATTTGAACCTAGCCGTCAGGATTTACATCCAGGCAACTGAGAGCAGAGAATAGCCCATTTGAACAGCGTATATGTGTATAAGTGTGTTTATGTATACATACGTTCATTAATATATTGCATTAACAGAACACATTACTATATCTGGTTGCACACATGTGTGATGGGTTTGTATGTGTACTGGGGGAGGAGGGAGTGTTACATACATAATAGAAAACGTGCCACTTTTAAAGTTCTAATTTCATCAGTACAATAGCTACTATTCAGGCAACTGTGAAAACCATGTCTTTTGCAAAGGTCGAGTGAAACGCCTACAGCACAAAAAAATCTGCCAGCTTTTGCTCATTTGAAGTAAGACCAGTTTATTGTGCTTCATCTTGAATTTTAGTATATTATTAAAGAAAAAAATCTCTTCGCTGTTGCTCCTCCAACTTCTCCCCTTTGCTCTCTTTTGGTTCCAGTAGCCGGAATAGCACCTCTGTAACTTTAAACAAGTATCTGTGGTGGCGTTAGGGTGTCAGCTTTGCTCTGCATAATCTACTCTTGGCTAAGAAGCATAGTGATGTACAATTGCTTGAAGAAAGCTACGAGTTTGGGTTTTTTGTGCTTCTAGCTCTGTTTTGTAAATAGGTGGACAGAGGGGGGTTTAAAATAAAAAGCAGGCAGGGTACCCTTATTTTTTTTCAGTGAGGTTAACGTATGCTGATGAATATTACCTGAGTAGTACTGAGCAAGTTGCTGAAGTAATGTGCTGATGGAACAAGAAAGTAGCAGTAGTTCTGAATAAATCATTTATGCATGCACTGCAGACTGTGCTTCAGGGGATGGCATTAACAGTGGCGCACTTTCAGACAAACAGAGGAAAAGGCTTTCACCCAACTTTTTACTGAAATCTTGGAGGAATAAAACAGGTCAGTGGTGAATATTAAATTAACTTCTGGCCATCTTCCAAATGATTTGGCCTACTTAGGAATCATCAAGAATGAAGAAAGCTTTGCTTCTTCACATCCTGATTTCTCTAGAGAGGGGACAGAGGAACTCTGTGCATGGATTACAAATGCAACCTGATTTCATAAGTCAACAATTTGTTCTCTCTCTCTCTCTCTCTCTCTCTCTCTCTCTCTCTCTCTCACCCTTTCAGTGTTGTAGCATATTCAATTTTACTCCTCCACCTGCTCCTTCCTCTCCCCTGCCCCCGTTTTGGATGATGATGAAAAGAATATTACTCAGCCATCACAAAATACACTTGTCCTGGGCTAATGAACAAGTCAAATTTTGCAAGACTGCCATAACTCAGGGCCTCTGAGAGCAACAATTACATTGAATGAAGGATATTTTATTGTCCTTTGTAATGTGCCACGTCTCATCTTTTATTTTACCTAACATATAGGATTTGTATGCAGAAAATAAAGGTTTATTTTAGGGTTAGTATGTATTCAGAACAGCAAATGATCCAAGAATTGGTGACAACAGATTAAACCAGTTAAGATGGCTTTAAGTCCCATAAGAAAAAAATTTGGACCACATCATCCCCTCCTAGAGAAAAATCCTGAGAGGGAGTTGTTTGAACAGGAGAGTTCTGGAAGGTTCCCCTTGCAAAGTTTTCATTAAATCATCTTCTTCCACAGGTGTGGAGGGAAAGAGATTGACTCTTCGTCCCACAGAATGAGGAGGGTTAGCCACTAGAATCTGCAGATCTCATGCCATCTGTATGTACAGCACCATTTTCCAGCTGGGAAATTGAGAGAGCTACATTTGGATGCAATCTTAAGGCCTTTAGCTTACTTATCAAAACAACTATTCTGATTAAAAAGGCAGCTAGCTCAGAGACAGAGAAAGTTTCCCACATTAGGCAGGTATGGCACAGTTACTAGAGAGTTGTTTGAAGCAATGTTAGGTAAGTTTACAGAATGAATGTGTAAGAGACACTTTGCTTCATGCATGGACTAGATTCAGTAGAATATGTGTCTTGATAACATTTATTGACCAATTTAGCTGTTGTGCATTAAAGAGGCTGTTGAAATATAAGATTAGAGCATTCATCCATTGTTTCCCCCTACTTATGTAGTTTGTTTTCCACCAATACTTTCCCTTTATTTCAAATAACAGATGTGGCTAAATTTTTTTAAGAAACTTTTTTGTATTATTAATGGCCTTTTGTTGAAAAGCCAGAAACAAAAACACCTATAATTTTCCTAAAATGTGTAGATTTTCGTAAAGATTTTTGGTTTTGGTGTTTGAAAAATGACACTCACCACCACCACCACCACAAAAAAAAAAAAAAGGCCTAAACTTCTTTTGGTTTTAGTTTCTTATTGAAAGCCTGAACATTTTTCACAGGCATGCTGGGAGAAAAGATTTTTTTCCCAAAAAATTTCTCTGTGAAAACTAATCGGCATTTTCGAAACAGTTCTTCTTCTTAATAAAAATTATTACTTGATGTGATCTGTAACTGATACTGTAACATCTTCACTTCATAGCCCTGCAGCATAAATGGGAGGACTTGGTGGCCAGATTTTTTTGTGATGAGTTGTCAACTTGGAGTTAACTCCTCCCACCTTTGGTGTGAGAATACATGGATCTGCAGGTTATGGTGCAAGTCCTAGCATTTCTTGGAGACTCTCTCATGTGAGGGTGGATTGCATGGGATGCGAGAGGGTTAAGGGAGGTTGGTAGTTTGCTTGTTTGTCTCCTGGGTGGCTCACTTCTTGAATATGAATCTGTTTGATATTTTGTCTTTTCAAAAATTGTACGGAACCTAGAACATTAGGTCTGTTTGCTAAATTATATATACACACAAAGCTCTTCACAAACATTAGTGAATCTTTCCTTAAACACCCCCATCATTAACTTCCTCTTCTCTAAAAAGGGGGGTGACACACAAAGAGCCTGCTTCTGCTCCCACTGAAGTTAGGGTGACCACCTTTTCAAAAGTCAAAAGCAGGGCACATGGAGGAGCTCCACTCTCTTTATAGCCCTGCCCCTGCCCGTGCTCCTCTTCCTCTTAAGGCCCTCCCCTCTGGCGAGGAGGGAAGCCGGAGTTAGTTCATGGTAAGAGCTCCCCAGGGAGCCCAGGCCTCTCTTGGGAATCTTGGACACACCTGCCCTGGACACTCCACCAACAGTGGCATGGCAGGTGAAAAGTCTGGGGCTCCTTGCAGTGGAGGCCCCTCTTCCCCCACATCAGAAAGAGGCTTGTTTCACACTTGAGCTTCAATCAGGTGCAGAGTAGTGCCACAGGGAATCCTGGGAATCATTTATCCCAGGCCTGGGACTTGAAGTCTGCATTTCGGGACTATCCAGCCCAATTCAGGACAGCTGATCACTTTAATAGAAGTAAATAATTGTTTGTTGGTTGTACACAAAGATGTAAGGGCCTCTTCAGTCCTGTCTTCACTGGAGCAAAAGAGACAAGCACAAAGTGCTGGAGAAGCAAAGTATGACGGAAAAAATCATATGATTACGATTTATTTATTTTAGTGATACCTAGGACCCTATTGTGCTGTGTTCTCTCTTCAAACACATATGCCCTGTCTATACTACAAAATTATGTCACCCTAACTTACATCACTATATAGGCACCACAGTTATTAAATAGCTTGTGCATATATACATACTTGGCTTCTTGTGTCAGCGGGGCATGTCCTCACCAGGAGCACTTGTATCAATTGCGCTGTCAGTGTGGAGCATTATGGGATGGCTCCTGAAGCCCCAAAACAATCGATGCAAGCAACGTAGTATCTACACTAATGCTGCGTCAACCTAATTACATCGACCATGACTATGTCGGTCGTGGAGGCACTGCTTCTAAATCAGTGTAGAGAGCCATTTGCATCTGCAGGAGCTAAATTTAAATGAAGGCACTTTCACAGCTAGTTTGACACAAGGGAGCTTATGTCGACCTAATGCTATAGGGTAAACCAGACTTAGTAAGAGACAGATTCTGCAATAAAGAATTCGCCATCCAAATACAAAGGGTGAGATGAGAAACAGAGGCATAGAGACTCACTTACTGTCACGTGGCAGGATCTGGAAGAGAACTCTGACTCGCTGTTCAGTGCCCTATGCACTGGACCACACTCCCTCTGTACAGGCAGTCAGATATTCCAGCTGAATTTATTAAGATTGAAGGGTAATGCATCAAAGGACATTGTTATGTATCATTTGCTTTTTGACTAATTTCAATCAAAATCATAACTATCTTATGAACTATCTGTACTAACTCCTTTGAAATCAGCTGAACTACACCTTTTACACCAGGAGCGAATTAGACTCATCATTTTTCTTTAAGCAATCCAATCCAATAAGGCTTCGGAATATTTTAGTTGTAATCTGAAATTTCAGCCTAAAGGATCATTAGGATGAAATAATATATTTCAAAGACAAGGATTTAAATGAATTCGGCCTTGACAAAAGTACAAAATTTGTATTTCATAGAATTATAGAAGATTACAGTTGGGAGGGACCTCAGGAGATCATCTAGTCCAATCCCCCTGCTCAAGGCAGGACCAGCCCCAACTAAATCATCCCAGCCAGGGCTTTGTCAAGCTGCACCTTAATAACGTCTGAGGATGGAGATTCCACCCCCTCCCTCGGTAACCCATTCCAGTGCTTCACCACCCTCCTAGTGGAAAAGTTTTTCCTAATATCTAACTTAGACCTCCACCACTGCAACTTGAGGCCATGGTCCTAGTATTGTCGTCTGCCACTACTGAGATCAGCTTTATTTGACCAATAAGACCCTACAGTATGCTGTAATGTCCACATATCTTGTAATGAATGCGCTCTAACTCTTGAACAGTGAATCCTTAGTAAAGTGACTGGGATTGCATTGGTGTAACTGAAGGATTTGGTTCATATAGTATAATGGCACAAACAGCCATAAGTGAGTTGTTTATTATCTATCATGTATGGTTACGAGTTACAACAGAGTTATTGTTAATCAAGTTTTATGAACTGGTGCCTAAGCAACCAGGAACATGGGTCTTGTTTCAGACTTGAAAGGGAAAACGAACTGTGGAAAAGGAAGAGGCTTACTGCTTCACCAGCACCTACTATGTCATTGCCAGAAACCACAGTGTTCCCTGACTCTCTCTGCAAATATGTGCTCTCGTAGCCCACTGAGAGCAGAGCATATCTGTTGACAAACTCTACTTGACATATAAAGTCCCAGTTTCACTCTCTGGCTTCTCTCTCTGTTTCCCTGTTTCTCTTCAAAGACTTTATTGGGACTGCTGTAGTTGGTACTGTAAATATTTGTAGGAACAGGCAGACAGATGCATTGAAAATAGAAAAGCCTTCCGGGAATTGAGCGTTCATTTTCTTAGTTTAAATAAACAGTAAGAGAGAGGTTCGTGGAGCTGGTCAGAAAATGGATTTTCTTTTTCCCTGTGGAAAATTTTGATGTAAATGGAAAAAAATATCAACAACTCAAAAAATTGTAAACCAAACATGTTGGGTGAAATTTTTCAGCTAAATACTGAAACTCTTCAGTTGAGAAATGCTCTTGTGGGACTTGTACTTTGGGTCTCCCCAATCTCCTCATTGTCGAGGCTCCCTGGCCAAACTACATCTTCCATGATGCATCACAGCTCCCCTCTTGTTGAGCCTACACAATGCCTGATAGGAGTCCCTGGTTACTGTGGAGCAGAGGAGATGTAGTCTGGCTGTGTAGCAGGGCCCTTAGAGCGGTATGGGGCATTGAACTACAGACCCTATGGTTTTCAGGTAGGAATGTTGTAGTTTTTGGATATTCTGTATTTTGATGGAAAGCAGGCTTTTTTTGCAACAGATTTTTAGTCAAAAGCCCCATTTTCTGTCAGACAATATTTTTGATAGAAAAATTTCAGTCAGCCTTTGATTTTAGTGCTCCTGAAATGAGGAACTAATATCATTGTCTTAAAAGCAGGCTAGATTATGTGAAAACTCTTCCAAAGCATCTTGGTTCTGACCTGTAACATTCTGCTCTCCTAATTCCAAACTCCTCTGTAAGCACTCCCGGCCAAAGAGGTAATTAGTTCGCTGTTGCCTACAAAATGACTCACTCTGAGACCGTCAAACTTCTTTTCACTTGTGACCTCAGCCAGACTTTCCAACTGGTCTTTTTTCCAAAGGTTGAAGGGGCTAGCGCACTGAGCCACCAAACCCTCAATTATATTTCGACATCTGGTTTGATTCTCTGCAGAAAAATAGTAGCTTTGCCACTAACAACAAAAACTTCATTCACTGTGGTTTGCTCAAGCACTGAGAGCAAATATTTTTCCTTTGCCGTTTGGGGTCATTTTGAGGGAAAAATGGGGTTGGGGATATTTCAACCCTTTTAAAATTATTATTGCTTCTGAGAGAAAATAAAATGTAAAGCACGTTTTCCTTCCATTTGTGTGATTACTTTTATGGGGAAGTTTCAAGCCCTGGAAGGAAATGTTGTTGACTAAGGATCAGGAAAGATGATACGAGTCAATTTTGTTTGAAAGAAAACAATCATTTTTTAAAATCATGCCTTAAAAAAGCCTTATCAAAAGGTACAAGCTTCTCTCTGTCTCTTTTCCTGTTTCATTTTTCCCCAAAACATTGCCAGGGCTTACACATGAAAGCAAGGGGGGAGAACAGTCTGAGAGTATTACAATTGTAAGTATTTTAGGCTGTATAATCTGCTGATTCCACTTATTGATGTGTGGAGGGCTGAAGTTTCTATCTAGGTCATGTTCTCCAAGGCTGCTGCCTCTATTACAGCCAGACCTTCTGTTGACTTGGACTGTCTTAATGCATCAAAGAGCCTCTGCTATGCTTCAGTTCCTGTTCTGAACTCAAGTTGCACCTTTCAGTTTTTGCTTAAAATCACTGAGGTGGGTAACCTAACAATGGGAACTCAGCCATTAAGCATTACCTTGTGATTCTCCAAGAAGAAGAAAAAGAAGAAAAATTCTTGTCACATTGTTGTTATATATTTTTAAATCTCTTCTTAAATCCCTTTCCCCACCCGTTTTTCTTTTTAGGATTATGCACATCATAATCCATTTATTGGCATCAAAGATAATGAGAGGTGAATCATAAAGAACAGTTAAGATTTTTCTTATTAAAACATAATTTTAGACAGAGGGAAGAGGCCAGCAGAAAATAAAAATATGAAAGCTGCGTGAGAATGTTTCCATATCTCTGTACAGCACTATAATAATAAGAAAACAATAGCTACCATTTTGTGAGGGGACAGTTCACTTGTTCAGCTGGTGGTTTATGTGTCCATATTGTCTGACTTGTTTAATTTCGGTTGGGGCAATTTCTCTTCCTCCTCACTGTATTGTACAGCATCATGCACAGGGACAGGGATAAAAAATAAAGCATTTAAGAATGCTCTGTTGATGACTGTTCCAAAAGGCCTATTGAAGAAGACATTGCATTGGAAGGGCATTTAAAATTTGTGGTCTTTTATTGCAGTGTTTAGAGCTGGAAATTGCAATACTGATTTGTTTCATAATGTAGGGTCAGATTCTGCTTCACATTACATCAGTGTAAATCCAATGTAAATCCAGTGACGGGAAGCGGAATCTGGTAAATGTTGTATAATCGCTCCCCTACCATATATTTCTCAGACAGTTGTGCTTAGAGTAGAATGGATACAGCGTGTGACTGTGTATAGCCTGGGCAAAGGCTGATTATAGTCCTATCTTTTTGCTTTGTTAGTGATTCAACAGTCTGAATATTCCTTCTGGTCATTCTGCAACCTCCATTAATTTTTATACATTCCCACATCTCCCAACTGTTAAAGGATTGTGTTCAGATCTCATTACCATTAGGCTACTCAGCACTAACCAAATAAGATCACAGTCCCATTTCCATGATTCTTCAAGGGCAGGAAAGCGTTAAATCCCTCATGTGATGGAAAGTAAGAGCGGTGGGATTACTGTTCACTAACTGATTTGCCATTCTGCTAGACTGTGAATAGATTAGAAGGACCAAGTACTTGGGCTAAACCATCTGCACACCAAGAAGGGGGAGTCTGGAGGATATACAGATGTTCGGTCAAAGTCTATGCTATCTGTGTTCCCAGAAGATTTTTCTCTCTGACCCTCCGCTCCCCCCTTACTTAAGCCAGTCAACTTTCACATAGCACTGGGACTCAGTAAATACTATGGATAAAAACAAAGAAGCCTGTTGGGCACTGGGACACTTTCTTGAGAAACATTGCAGAGTGTTCAACCATGGCCCTGGGCTGCTGTGTGCTGAAGAATGCAGGTATTTTTTCCCCCCCTCCCATTTTCGAGAGGATTTTCTGATGTAGTTCATTGGTAGGGGGGAAGGGTTTTTCCCTCAGTCTCCTGTATATAAAAGTTTAGTTTCCCAAATAAAATAATACCTCATTGTAGAGTTGCTCCTGTTTTCCGCTTTAAGAGCCAAGGAATGCAGTAAAGTTTCAGCAACAGGTAGTTCTTGTCAAACTTGATTTAAAGTGCCAGAATTTTTCAACTTTTGCCCTTGCTCTTAGAATGCTGGCAAGTGTGCTTTTGGTATTTCACTTGAGGATTTTATTTTTGTTTGTACGTAGCCCAGAGATTTGTCTGAACAGTGGATCCACTAAGCATTAACAACCCTTCACTGGCAGCTATTAGGCAGGATTACAGAATACAAAGGGGCTATCTCTGAAAATTTGCAACATAATCAGTCTGTCATTTGCCACCAGGTATGGAATGAGGTTGGTGGTTCTCTGCTTCTTTGTTGGCCATTCCCAGTGGTTGGCTAAATATTGAGTGATGTGTTTATGGATCAATGTTAGTTATTTGGCACACATTTCGTGCTTTTTATTTGTTTTTGTCTCCCTCCTTGTAAATCATCAGAAGCCTTTTTGTATTAGTGTTGTAACAACAATGGTATCATCTAATCACTGTGGCGATATAATCCATGGAATCAGGTTGTATTGGTTTCTGATTTTTCATAAATTCTGCTGCCATGTAGAAACAGCTCCACTTGTTCATCACAGCAAAAGTGCAGCATGGACAAGGTTATTTGTTGTCAAAGGAAACAAAAAATTAAAAGACCCTAGGCAAAACACAGATTCAGTCAAACATTTTTGCATCAGAGATGCATGATCAGTTCAATAAGGGAGAGCCATCTACTGCTTCAAGGGAGGGGAACTGGAAGAAGGGATAGCAAAAGAGGAAGAGAGGGGTTTGTTTTGTTTTGCTTGACAATTGGCTCAGCTTTGTTTCTCCATAACTGGAGGGATCTGTGGTGTTTGTTTTGTTTTGCTGTGAAAACTCATTAGTGTCAAATTTACTGATGTATACTGAAAATTACACTAATGTGTAAATGTGTGTGTGAGAGAGAGACAGAAAGAGAGAAAGACTGTTACTCTCATGCAGGTGCAAAGAATTAAGGGGCGGGTCAATAACATATCACTTAAACAAACAAGGAGTCTGGTGGCACTTTTAAAGACTAACAAATTTATTTATTGCATGAGCTTTCGTGGGAGAAAATCCCATTTCGTCAGACGCTTGAAGATGGGGAACTTCTCACTTACAGCAGTGGCAGAGGTTGACAATCTTAAACTATTGCAAGTGAAAGCTGTTAGTGTAAACTGATTCATGCCAAGCATCCAAGTGTTACTGTCTTAATTCCCTCTCCTCATGCTGTCCTACGTGTGTCTTCTGTCTCATTCAGCACAACACTTCCACATTCTGGCTCCTCTCCTAGCATGACACTGAGGCCTTGTACACACGATCAGATTATCGCGCATTAAAGCTCATTACCGCGCGATAGCAACAACGGCGTACACACGTGCAACAGGGCTCTTGCGCGTTAAGTGCCTTGTTGTCGCGCAATCCAACAACCACTCCGACGAGAGTGGTAACAGCTGTTGCGGATCATATATTGCGCGTTTGAGCTCGTGTGTACGCTTACCGCGCATTGACTGGAGTCCGGAACTGTCCCAGCATTCCCAAGTCGTCCTCTCTGGTCTTCCCCCCACCCGCTCTGTGGCCGTGACGAAACTGTCCCCGCCCTGCCCCGAACTTATTCCCGGGATTTTCAAATTTCAAGTCTGTTTCACTTCCTGCTCTCTTCCTCGTGGAGTGTGTTTGTGCTCCGATCATCAGTAGCAATGGCGGCCCGCCGTGGAAGACGCGCACCCCTTTGGAGCACAGCAGAGGTGCTGGACCTGATCAGCATCTGGGGAGAGTCCGCCGTGCAGGCGCAGCTACGCGGCAGCAGGAGGAATTATGACACATTTGGCATAATTTCTCGGGCCATGTCAGAGAGAGGGCATGATAGAGACACAGTGCAGTGTAGATCAAAGGTGAAGGAGCTCAGAATTACCTATCACCGAGCGAAGGAGGGAAACCGCCGTTCTGGATCAGCGCCTGCAACATGCAGGTACTATAAGGAGATAGAAGCCATCCTCAGCGGGGACCCCACAACCACTGCCAAAAGTCCCGTGGACACTTCAGCCCCTCCTCGTCCGGTGATTGCCAGAGCCGAGCAGGATGAGGACGTTGTTGAGGAGGAGGAGGAGGAGGAGATGGAGGATGACACGGAGGAAAGCGCAACCGCGTGTAGCCAGGAGCTCTTCAGCAGCCCCGCTGAGACGTCCACCCAAGGCTTGAACTGCAGCTTGTTCTCTGAGGCGGCAGAGGGGGGTTCAGGTAAGTTTCTCCTTCATTCAGCTCTGCTCCTGCTAAAATATCATTGTCTGGGGTGGGGGTGCTTGCGGGTCCCCGCTCTGCACGCTATTTACTCTGCATTCATTAGCAGGGCATCAATACAAGCAGTGATTGTAAAATAATCATCTGCATTTAGGTCAGAAAAGGTTTCCTCGATGTACCTCCAGAGCCTAATACTCAGGTTAGATGGGAGAGCGTTTGTGTCTGCGCTCCCAAAGACGGACACTCTGCCTCTCCAGCTGCAAAGCACAGCCCTGGGAACCATGGCAGCACACAGTGCAGCAGCATACGGTCCCGGCCTGCTACCGGCGGCATGTAGGAGATGTATTCTAGATGGAAGGGGCACTCTGAGGAGAGGGATATTGGGTTCCATCTGTGTGCCCTCTTCCGATTCTTAGCCCCCGGTAAGCCGTCTACTAGAATGTACCTTGTCTGCTTCAGCGCAGCGTAGTGTGTTGACCGCCCTGTACCTTCCAGTGGAATGTGCTACTGGAAGGTTACATTGGCTATCTATGCTATGTGTTAACAATGTCTATATTGTTATTTTTGTATTAGAATTGAGCTTCACAAGGCCGGTGTCTACCCCAGCTGACCGAATGAGAAACATTAGGCGGCGTTCTCGAAGAAACAGGGAGGATATGTTTAATGACCTGCTGAAAGCAACACAAGAATCCGCAAGGGAGAATAGAGCCTGGAGAGAGGAATCCCAGCAGAGGAGGCAGAAACACAGGGACGAACTGATAAGCGTCATGAAGGAGCAAACAGAACTGCTAAAGAACATGATAGCTTTGCAGTCCCAGGCGATAAATGTCCGGGCTCCACTCCAGACAGTTCAGCCGTGTATGCCTCCCACACACCGCAGTCCCTCAAAGCATTTCTTTGAAGGCCACCCTCCACCCCGGTACAGGACAACATCCAGCCCCCCCCCCCCAAGCTACTTTTACGAGACCCGGAGCTACACCAACCTGTAACCCCACCCCCATCTTTCAGGTTTCAATAAAAACAGTAACAAAAACTTTGAAGAATGCATTTATTTATACACATTACTGAAATGATCCTAAGGTGCACCTCATGCGTCATGTAACTTAACTAGGGAAGGGCATCATTGAAATGCTCCCTGAGTGCCTCCCTTATGCGAGCAGCTTCTCCTTGTGCCACCCTAATACTCCTAGTGGCTGGCTGCTCGAATGCTTCCTCGAGGCGCTGTGCCTCCGTAGCCCACGTAGGGGAAAACTTTTCTCCCCTACTTTCACAAATGTTATGGAGGACACAACATGACGCAATCACGGCAGGGATCTGGTCCTCCGCCAAGTCCAGCCTCCCATACAAACAGCGCCAGCGCCCTTTTAAACGGCCGAAGGCACACTCCACAGTCATTCTGCAGCGGCTCAATCGGTAATTGAACCGCTCCTTGCTGCGATCAAGGTTCCCAGTGTAGGGTTTCATGAGCCATGGCATCAGTGGGTATGCTGGGTCTCCGAGGATGACTATGGGCATCTCCACCTCCCCCACTGTTATTTTTTGATCAGGGAAAAAGGTGCCCCCTTGCAGCTTCCGGTACAGACCAGTGTTCCTGAAAATGCGGGCATCATGCACCTTTCCCGACCACCCAGCATTGATGTCCGTGAAATGACCCTTGTGATCCACGAGTGCTTGCAGCACCATGGAGAAGTAGCCCTTCCTGTTTATGTACTCCGTCGCGAGATGGTCTGGAGCCAAAATAGGGATGTGTGTGCCATCTATGGCTCCCCCGCAGTTAGGGAATCCCATGGCAGCAAAGCCGTCCACAATCTCTCGAACATTGCCCAATGTCACTGTCCTCCGTAGCAGGATGCGATTGATGGCTTGGCACACTTGTGAGAGGGCTAATCCGACGGTGGTCCTCCCGACTCCAAACTGGTTTGCAACGGACCGATAGCAGTCGGGAGTCGCCATCTTCCATACAGCAATCGCAACACGCTTCTCCACAGTTAGGGCTGACCTCATGTTGGTGTCTTTCCGTCGCAGGGCAGGGGCCAACTCTGAGCACAGTTCCAGAAAGGTTGCTTTCCGCATTCGAAAGTTCTGTACCCACTGCTCGTCATCCCACAGCTGCATAACAATGCGATCCCACCACTCGGTGCTCGTCTCTCGCGACCAGAAACGGCGTTGCACCGTGTGCAGATGATCGGTGAAGGAGCTGAGCAACGCGGTGCTGTTGCTCTGCATGGCATCGATCAGCCCCTGCTCCTCGGTGTCCTCGTCTGACTCGGAGCTCATTGCGTACTGAGCAACAAGCCGAGATGTATTCAGAATGTTGAAGGCGACAATGGAGATCATAGCAGGATCCATGCTGTCGCTGTAGCGATTGATTGCAAGTGGTGCGTTGCGTCACTGCAATGTTGAAAATAGGCGCGAGTTGCTATTGGCAACGAGGAAGACGCTAGGGGAACACAAAGCACCATGGGAAACTGAGAGTTTACCCATGGCGCTTTGCGTTCCTTTCCTTCATCCCATGATTCATAGCGCCGATTCAGGGAAAATGGAACGATGGGATAGGTGCCCAGAAGTCATTGCGCTCAACCGCGATAATGCGTGTAATTTTGTTGCGTTGCAGGGAGCAACGTGTGTACGCGTTGTCCCGCAATAAAGGTCACGTGAGTTTTGTAGCGCGATTGCCTTGTTGCGCTTTAATCTGATCGTGTGTACATAGCCTGAGTAGCCACTGTTGCTACAGTGTAACACCAGTCAGTGGAAGAAGCAATACAAGTTATGTCATTTCAGTCCCTACCGAACTGCCTCTGGGACTGTTTTATGAAAAAGATACTCATAGACTCTAAGGTCAGAAGGGACCAGTATGATCATCTAGTCTGACCACCTGCACAATGCAGGCCACAAAACCTCACCCACCTACTCCTGCAATAAGTCTCTAACCAATAACTGAGTTATTAAAGTCCTCAAATCATACGTAGCTTACACAAATGAAGCCCAGTGAAGAATATTGTTCCAGGCATAATATACATGATGAGGAAAGCTGTTTATACACATTTTCCCGGTATTTTCAAGCTTCTGAGCCAGGTAGACCAGTCTCTTAATAATACATTAAACAATTTTTTTTACACAGGTCTTTGCCAACTTAGGTGTAAAAAGCTACTGGAGTGTGATTGCTTGGTTTTCTACCTCATGTCAGAGATGTGTTTTGTTCCAGATGTTGTTGTTCACTGATTCATCTTGTGAGAATAGTTTTATGATCAGTTGCTGTGTCTGAGTTGTAAACAGCATTAATATATTTCATACACTTACAGATATTAAAAAAGAGCCAGCTTCTACCACACAGTAGCCTTGTCCACACAAGAAAGATGAACCAATTTAATTTACATCAGTTTTAAAACAATTTAGTTAGAACTAGTACAAACTTCTCTGAGGACACTCTTATTTTGGTTTAACCCCAACAATTCTGAGACCTTGCCTACATGAGAAAATTGAGTGGTTAAACTAGAGGTGTAATTTTAAACTGATTTAATTAAACTGATGCAAATTCCCATGTCGATATGCTTATTTCTGATTAAACAAGTTTTATTTCGGTTTAGCTTAGTTTATTTAGGTACCAGTTTAAGGTAAACTGAAATAAAACACTCTGAAACCCAAACAGATATGCATGCACAAGGGTTTTTGCCAGTTTTATCAGTTAAAGCAGTGCAGGTTTGCATGTGGACAGCAGGTACTCCTCAAGTAGTCCCCCTGAAATCACCTCAGTGGTGAAATCAGGGTACGTGGACTAACGTACCAATCAGTGTAACTAAGGGGATCAGAATCTGGACCAATGAAATTAGCAAACAAAACCAATATCACAGTATCCCTCAGTCTGGCTCAAACCAGCCCTTGCAAGGAAATTCAGAATTACTGTTTAGCTTGTGCTCCCGCCTGACCTCTTGACATTCTAGTTAGGTAATGTAGCAAATATGTTACTCACCGTCTCATGCTCTGGTGAGATTTCTTGCAATATTTAATCAAGGGTAAACTCCAAGCTCTGAATTTCTTTGCTTTTCTTGACTTAGCCATGATGTGCTCCAACAAAAATTACAATGACTTTAGTTGCTTTAGCACTGTTCTGCTGTTGCCAAGCTAGTCTAGTTGTTAGTGGGTTTCAATAGGGTTAATAAATTGGCATTGTACTAGTTCAGTAATGATGCTATTGAATCAGTAATGATACCACTGGGTCCAGTGGCAGGCCATTATTAATAAGAAGGAGCAAGATTGCACCCTGGTGCTCCATTGGTGTGCGAGGAGGGGAAGCGGGATCTAAGAACCCTTCTACCACTTACACCCCGGTTCAGCAGCAGGACACAACTGCAGCCCCTGTACTCTCTGAGATGCTGGGATAGCCTCCTTGTTCCCTTTGTATTGGCCAGTGGAAACAGCTGCATGTGCAGAGTGCAGAAGGTGAAGCAGTGTGTGGTGACTCAGAAAGGAATCCAGCCTTCCAGGTGTAAAATTCCATCAGAGGTCCCTCTGGGATGGTGTAGCTTTGCGCTATCTCTCCCGCATGGCTGTGCCTTCATGGCACAAGTGAGCCCATGTTGTTATTTTATTTACTTTTATTACCGTAGGCTCTACTATGTCTGTTGCATCTCCAAACCTGTAGGAGGGCACATTCCCAAAGAAATTACAGTCTAGGGAAGTGAGCACTAAGGGACAAATCCTGATGGGTACATTGCTTTGGGGTCCCAAGAGAACTCTTTTGCCACGAGGCATACAAATCAAAGGGGTACTCCAGACAAGATCTTACATCCCCCACCTTTCTTTATTCTGCATCACGGTTTATCCCTATGTGTATCTTGACCCCACTCTCTTTCTTCAGGCCTTATCCAATTCTCATTAGTTCACTGAAAGCCTTTTGAGTCACTTCACTGGGACTTGGATGAGGCCCTTATGGATAGCATGGGACACAGTGCTCTAAGATGCATGCTACTCTGGTTGCGCCACCGAAGCACTGAAACACAGGCTTGACCCTTGAGTATGTGGCAAGTCCCATTGACTTCAATGTAATTTGGTATAAAATGGTTTTCAAAATAATTAATTAAATTAAAATAATTTTAATTAAAAGAAGACTGGAGCCACTCCACATCTGCATTTAACCGTAGGTGGATAATGATCTATCGTAATGCGGGGAGCGCGGGGGGTCTTTTGTCTTCTCTGAATCTTGGTGTTTGTTGGGTATTTTATCTTCTCTGAGTCATAACACAGAAAGCATAGGTCCGAGACTTCTTGGAGCTTGCTGGCAATCAGTTGCAAAGGAGAGGCTATTCAAATGAAATTGTTTTATTATTAGAATTGACATATCTGATCCACCCGAATAACAGCCTCCACCTTGCTGAAAAGCGGCAGCATTTGCATTACCGGTGCTCTTGTGTGTTGGAGCCCAGCACCAAAGGTGGATTTATTTCCATTCTGTTTAAGTCATTAGATAATGAAGATTATCCAGTAAGCATTCAACATGTTGTTTAAATTTTAAACAGCATTGTTGATGGTTAAACCAACATTTAAAGCAGGTCTGCAACTGATTAACAGTCCCTGACGCTGATTTCAGGACGCTTCTTCATAAATGAGGGGCTGAATAATTCCTCCTCTTAGTAGATGGGCTCAAGGGGTAAAATTTGGTTCTGGGTTTCGGTCTGAAGTTAGAATGTCATTTTGCCCCAAAGAGATGGGAGTGCTCATCTTTGGGCCTTCTTTATTGAGATAGGTCCTCGCGGCAGGATTAAGGCTGGGATTTTCCTACTCCCCTATTTCGGGTGCTTAAAATCAAGAGCTCTCAGGATGTTGCTTCTTGTTGTTGTTGCTGGGTTTCTTTGATAGCCACTAGGGTTATCTAGTCTAATCCCTGCCAGGTGGCTTCATCTGTTTTTGTTTGTTTGTGGCAATACATTAAGAAATGCTCAGATTCTTTGGGGCTCTGTTGTGGGTTTGCTACGAACTGTGGGCAGAGGGCAGCAGCCCCCTGAGTAGACCAGGAGGCAGACATGATTCAATGCACTCTGCCTATTTGCACGGGCTGGAGAAGATGAAAACAGTATCTGTGGAAGCTGCTTCATCTACTCTGAAGCTAAACCTAGTGATGCATGGAAGAAAGGGAATATTCAGCACTGGCCACAGTCAGGCTCTCTGTGATTCTCATAGACTTTAAGGTCAGAAGGGACCAGTACGATCATCTTGTCTGACCTCCTGCAAAACGCAGGCCTCAAGACCTCTCCCACCCACTCCAGCAATAGGCCACCAACCTATGACTGAGTTATTTACCTCCTTAAATCATGATTTAAGGACTTTAAGATACAGAGAATTCACCAGTAGGTGAGCCATGCTCTGTGCTACAGAGGAAGGCAAAAACCCCCCAGAGCCCAGGCCAATCAGCCCTCGGGGAAAATTCCTTCCCGACCCCAAATATGGCGATCAGTTAAACCCTGAGCACGTGGGCAAGTCTCTTCATGGCAAGCAGTAGTCACAGTTGCAGTTGTCTAGCAGTCCTGGGGGCTGCCCTGTGTCTGGGACCGCAGTTTCTAGGTACCAGTAACCATTGCCTCAGCTTTGGGGCTGAAATGTTTTCATTCTCCAAGAAACTTACACACGGAGGTTTAAGGCAGTGGTTTCAAACCATGGGTCGGGATCCAGTACTGAGTCCCCTGCTGCCACCGCTAAAAGAGTGGAATGCATTGCTCAAAGATATAATTGTTGGGTTGCAGGTACAAATGATTTCCTTCAACTGGGTCCTGAGAAAAAGAGTTTGAAAACCACTGGTTTAGGGCACTGAAATCAGGTTTGATTCAAATTTAAAAACAAACACTCCAGTTCACAGGAGTAAATTAAGAGTCATGCATTTACTATATTCGTAGGTTCATTCAGAGATTTTTAAAGTCACAAGGGACCATTATGATCAGTGATGCACCACTCCCAGGTCCACCTAGCCCCGGCTAGTTGATTTAGGCATCCAGTGTAGATGCTCTAAGTTGATTTAGCAAGGTCGACTTTAAGTCGACCTAAATTTACGGTGTGGACATGCTAAGTCGACGTAACAAGGTCGACTTAAAGTCGACTTTGTTAAGTCGATTTAGGAAAGTCGACTTATTCTGACAAGTGTAGACATAGCCTTTAATAGTAAACGGCAAAATTGTTTCAATTGGGGCTTGGTTTGGATACTTATGTAAAATGTAGTTAACTACAGAACCTGAACTGCTTGAACCTACAAAACCTCTACATAACTGAGATGGCAATTCCCAAGAAAGCCCATTCTCATGAGATTTCTGGTACTTCAGATTCTAGGTAGCAGATCGGTGACGTATCAGTTTTATGGTATTTTCTCATTTTGGGTTCAGGTCAGAAATAAGAAAACCAAAAAGTCTCCAATATTAGGACCTCAAAAGATCTTTGGTTCAATTTTAAAAACAGACAAAGAGGCTGGAGATGTTTCCTTCTCTGTGTGAACCTATTCACCCATCTTTAGCTGGGTGCCTAATCTGAGATCATCCTGGCAAATCCCAAAGAGATGCATCTTCCTTGCAAATTGAGTGCCACTTGGGTCAGTTTCTGTCAAGGTGTTTGAGGTGGTCTGATTGTATATTCAGTTTATGTCCATCAGAGGCAATCTTGTGCCGCTGAAGCTCTTGACATCCATGTGATCACCAGCCATCTCTTGGCATTTGTTGGTATACATGTTTTGGAATTTGTTGGTCTTCCATTCTAGTAAGAAGACCATACTGAGAAAGCTGCCGAAACCAAACCAGTGCTGATGGGGTGGATATTGGTTGTGTTTGGCTTTGAATAGCCTTATTTCTGATCTTGTCCCACCACTTGATAGGGTGCAGCTGATGAAGATGAAAATCAAAAAAGTATATGCCCTCTGGTGCTGGTCACTTATTACTGTTTAATTTATCCAAATGTCTCAAAACCACTTCTACTGACACCTCAATCTGGGACAAGTTCCAAAGGGGTAACCGTGTTAGTCTAGGTCAGCCAAACAAACAAGCAGTTCTGTGGCACTTTTAAAGACTAACAAATTTATCGCATGAGCTTTCGAGGGAGAAAATCCCACTTCGTCAGATGCTTTGAAATTTCCCATCTTCAAAGAGTCTGACGAAGTCGGATTTTCTTCCACAAAAGCTCATGCGATAAATACATTTGTTAGTCTTTAAAAGTGCCACAGGGACTCCTTGTTTGTTTAGCTCAGTCTGAGACAGTTTCTTAGGTTTTCATCTAAAAAGAAGGGCTCACGTGTGGGATTCTCCTTCATGTGCTCTGCAGTGAAGACCAATGCAAAGAATTCATTTAGCTTCTCCACAATGGCCTTGTCTTCTTTAATACCAATGACATAAGCTGAAGGTCTAGCCTACTGAGTGTACATTTTATAGAAAACTTCCTCTCTCTGCTTTAGTTTATGGAATGACAGCTAGAGGCTTACTTAATTTATGAATAAGATCCAGATTAGATTTTTATTTGATGACTTTCCATCATGATTATTTGCTGGATTCCTTCTAAGACAGATACTTTCACCTTAAAAAAACCTTAGAAGTACCTCTGAATACCCCTGACCTTGTTTTAAATCTAAAATGCAGAAGCAATTTCTCAATGGTATATGAAATGTCAAACTCTGATAAGAGGAAGGAAACTAATGTCTCCCAAATTGGGAGAAAAGAGGGCCTCATGGAAATGTTCTACTTCCTTTCTTACTTGATTGCATCCACAACTACTCAAGAGGAAATAGTGATTTAGTTTTTCAGTGCACAGTAAATTACTCTTACAATCAACACCCTGTCTGTGTGTTATACTTACCATGGATGGCCCCTGGCCGTTAACCATAGCTCCCAATGTTTTCACTCTTTGAAAGCCTCACTGGTAATTTAGAACTGGATGATTCATTTTGAAATAAAAATGGGCTTTAGAACAGGCTTGGAGCATGTGCAGTCAGATGTCAAGCCCATGGCTGAAATGGGATTTTTTATATATATGTGTGTGTGTGTGTGTGTGTGTGTGTGTGTGTGTGTGTGTGTGTGTAAAAAAATGAGTCCTGGATTCAAACAGAAGTGAGTCCTTTGTAGAGTTACCCATTAATGCTATCATCATACATAATATGTACTAGTGGGATTTGCCCCCCTGCCCAGCAAAGAAGTTAATAGTTAATGGAACTGAAGACAGGGAAGGATTTTATTTTCTTGAGTTCATGTTCCCAGCTGTGTGGAGGTTCATTTTCATGTAAACCCATATAGTGACAAACACCTCAATTTCACATTAGCAGGCATGGTCTGTGGTTGTCCCACAAGGGAAGGAGTAACTGAGGTGGACTAAATAAACAGACCATTGAGTTTCCCCAGAAGTTATGTTCCTGTTATTTAGAAGGGGATGAGGGAAATGTTGCCAGTTGTCAATATAAGTCATTTTGATCAAGATATCATAACATGAAATTGAGCTGTTAGTGCTGCTGTGGAGTATGAACAGACATTGAAGATGGAAGGGTGAGGTAAAATCAGTGGACCGGGAGTGCTTTTGTTGAGTGTAAATAGTTCTGTTGTAAATGCTCACATTATGTGTATGCTTTGTTGATCGGTCCACTCACGTGTCATATCTCTAATGCTGTGCTCTACTGCATTCAGAGCCTGATCCACTGCCATCTTGTGGCTATTGTTTAAAGGTTGAACAAGGGATGAAAACTAATATAATTGCTTGTTTTCTGTCACAGTTTTCTTATTATAATTAATGGTAAAAAATGTCTCTACAGAGCACTCCTGTTGAAGTATCCAGTGTCTGTACGATAAAAAAAATAATACAGCGTAATAAAGATACAATCAATTACTATCTTTTCAAATACAATAACAAATTAGGGGACCCGGTTTAAAGAAGTGGAGAGGTAAGAGTGTGGAAGATTATGGTCCAGATCTTCAGCTGATGTAAAGCAGCAGCTTGGGGAGAATGGAGTGATCTTTCTTTAATGTCTGAAACCCAAGAGTAGTTTGTCAATGGAATAAAGACTTCAGTGGAGCTAAGTCAATTTATGTCAGCTGTGGAACCTGCCCAATAAATCTATGGCCAACAATTATAAAAACAGCCCCTTGGGGAGGGATAGTTTTAATGGCATTCTCTAAAGCAATGGTTTTCAAACTTTTTTCCTCGGGACTCAGTTGAAAAAAATCATTTATGCCCAGGACCCAACAATTACATCTTTGAACAATGCATTCCAGTCTTTCTGTGGTGGCAGTTGGGGGCGCTGCAACCTAGTAGCTGAGACTCTGTGCAGAGGCGGCCTTAAGCTATCTGGGGCCTCAAAATAGTCATCTGAAAAGTGATTATTATAATAGTGCCTGGAACCTGCAGTCAGGATAGGGACCCCATTGTGGTAAGTGCTGAGCATTCATGTGGTTAAGAGATGGTTCCTTCCTTACTCCTCAGCAGGCAATGCTAAGGGAAAATAAAAAACTGCATTCTACGTATGGGGAACTGAGGCACAGGAAAAGACAAGGTCACACTGGAAATCTGTGCTGGAGCTGAATTCAGATCTTCTCAATTGCTGTCCAGTATCTTAATCACAAGAACTTCTTTCCTCTCCAGAATGATCCATTTTTGAACTTTTCTGCACACTAGTTTATTTGGGTTTGTTTTGCCTTTTTGAAATTCAGTGACCTATTTTGGTGTAACTTAACTAGACAAGGGCCTTTAAAGGACACTGCTATAGATGGCAAAATGCTTCTCCATAATGTCCTTATCATTGGCAAGGAGGCTACGTCATTTAAAAGCATCTTTGAAAGATACAGATATTTACATAGTACCATATTAAACCTTCGGTGTTTTTCCTTCAACCTTCAGCATTGTCTTCTTACTTGCTTTGGGGGGAAATGCACGTGCAGTTTTAACAGCCCTCTCCTGTATCTTGCCCTTACTGCACTGCCGCCTTGGCTTATTTAAGGAAATGTCTGTGTGAGCCTGTGGAATGGAGGTCAGGTGAGAGAGAAAAATCCCTAAACAGAAGTAAAATGTACAGCACCAGGGACTGCAGATCTTTAAGAAATGAAGCCCAGAACTTAGCAGAAAGGCCAAATGAACATGTCGGGGAGAGAGTCCAAACGAATATCCAGCCTGCTCTATGAGCTAAAGTTACCAAGCAGCCCTTGTAATGCTCTGCCTTTCAGGGAGAAAAGATTAATATGCTGAATTTTTGGCACAATAGTTGACTGTCGGAAAGATCAAATGTCAGGGTCTGCAGCCTGAATGTCTACTGACTGCTCAGAGAGTTGAGAAAAGTAGGGAGCTGGGCATAGAGAAGAAAGAAAGTAAAAACATTGACTACAATTATGTCTTTTTACTGCTAATTGCAAGTTTCACATGGTGTATTAGAGCTCAGAGTGAGGTACTGCGTGGCTGAAGGCATGCAGCACCCTATGGAACTGGGCCCTTATTTAGCAAAGTGTACCAGTGTCTCAGGGCAGGAGGCAATAGCGGATAGCAGCAGTACCCACAATGTTAGGAGAGGAAAGAACAAGGAAAATGTTATCTGCAGGTGAAATTACAAAGGGAATTGAAAGAGTAAGAGATAAATTACCAGTTGGCATTTGACCAAGCCATTAGGGTAACTGTTAATCTTACAGAAAGTGCTGTGCAATTTTCAATATCACAAACAGTTGGGACCTTGGTTTTAAGTCTCATTTGAGTGAATCAAAATATTTAACAAGATGGGAAGAAAAGATGATGAAAGCGGGGAAAAAATCCTTGAAAGACAGAGAAAAGAGGAGGGAGAGAAGGGGCTTTTGAGTAACAGAGTAGGTGGACAATCTAGGCAACAGGAGAGAGAAGGTCCTGACAGGCAGTAGTTCTAAAAAGAGTAGTAGACAAAAGAAGATAAAATAAAGCTCAGGATGGGGGAACAAAAGACAATATAAAAAATGGACTACGCAAATTGTTACATATAAATCCATTTGATGTTGCATTTTGTGTACAGAGTATTTTGTATTCTGATTTTCTGTGTTTGTGAGAGAGAGAAGAAAACGAATGCTATAAGCAGGACATCAGGAGCTTATGATATCGTTCTGGGTGGTTATAGTGAACAACCTGCTGAAACAATTATACAAAAAATAAAACCACTCAGATTCCTGCTTACACATAGTAAGTCTCTGTTGCTTTAATCACTGTCAGAATTAGTGGGTTTTTTTGTACCAGGGGTACAGATTACTGGCACCTTTTTTGCTGGCCCAGCCGGCCAGCTGGTAGGGCGGGGTCAGCAGGGAAAAGGAGTGTGCCGCTGGAAGAAGAAGGGTGGCACAGGAAGAAAAGGGGTGGGAGAGGTATTTTTCAAATTTACTATCAAGATATGAGTACCAGCATTTTTTTTTAAAGAAAAAAGCACTAGTCATAATCCATTTGACTATTGCTCTGTGTGTTCAAAGCTCTGACTAGTCTTCTTTAGCTCATTTTGCTTAGCCCGGCACTTCTGAAAATTTCCAAGATAAGAAGCACTTTTCATCAGAAATAGATTATGGGATGTTCTTGAAAAATAATTTTTGTATGAAGTGCTGGCCAGCTAGATGGGGGGTAAGAGGGAATAAATTCATTTTTGACATTAGCTATTTGGGAGTCCACTGTAAGAAAGAAATTATTTCCAACCTATTTTAATATGGGTTTACTAATCAGAAGACATATATAAGACTAAATTTTCAAAAGAGCTTGTCTTATCAGTTACAAGGAAGTTTGATGATTATTCTCCAGCCTATACGTGCAGTCTCATTTCTGTTTTACCTAGTTTGGCTGTGAAACAGAAGCCAAATAATGATCAAAATAATCTTCCCTTTCCAAACATACCAAAGCTCTGATGCTGACAGCATATTTTGTACTCACACAATGCTTTTCATGCACACATTGCCCAGCACTTTATAAACATTTAGCCTGGAATCTTCAAAGGAGCCTCAAGCATTAAAATACCATGAACTTCAGGTGAATGATACTGATTACACCAGCTGAGAATCTGTCCATTGTGTTTTGGATTATTACTGTAGAACACTCCAACACTATTTTTTTCTGAGCTAAAATGTTTGTATAGGTCCTACTCCGTATCTTATGTTTTCCTTAATTTCCATGCCATCTTACATTTCTGCAATTTAAGAATCAAACATTACAATCAAACAAGAGTACAACTAAATTGGGCAATTTTGTTCCTAGTCTTCCACTGAATAGCGCCCCCCTTCCCACACCCCATTCCCTTTGGTCCCTAAAGACCCACTATGGTTTTAAATAAACTGTGAGTACATGCTTGATGTCCGGCCTGAGATGGAACTAAAGTGTCACTTCCAATTTTATTTGGGTGTAGAACAAAGAAATCGGTGAGCAATCTACTGTGCAATGCACAATGTTTGTCAGAACAGGGAGATTTGGTGGAAAACATATTTCAAAGCACAAGTGGAAGCAATTTTTAAATGCTGGTGAGAAGAGATTATTTTACCTTTTTTAATTTCCACTGTCATCCATTGTTTTTAATCTTGGGTACTATAGCAGTGGGTGCCTTATAAGAACCAGGTTCTTGGGTGTAAAGGCTATTCATACCTTGATCCTACAATTGAAGGTGTGCAGTGGAGCCGCAGTGAAATCAGTGGAGCT
>ML685798.1:2629440-2705628 GCA_007922175.1 Pelusios castaneus
TGGACAGCTGTTTGCTTCAATGTGGCACTACTCATTTGTAAAGGAAGAAAATCTAGCTAACTAAATAACCTCACAGTTGTAAATACCAAATTAAAAAGCTTTAGCAATGTATGCGCTAATACTTCTGTGTAGCTATCTTCACAGCATGTGTAACTAGGGTGCAGTGACTGTAAGAGAGAGGTTTTTACTTAAAATTAAAGTAGTCCCAGACTTACTATGAAAAAGATATAGCCATGGCTCCTGTATTTTAACACGGAAGAGCTGTTTTCCTGTCAAATAGGGATATAGCAGAGTTCTATGACACATAAGGAACTAGAATAAATTGTTGGGAATGCCTCCAGCATTAAATTATGGTGAACAAATTTAATGGATGGGGAGAATATAACCTGTCAGGCAGGGTTTCAATTTCAAATCAAGAAGAAGGTATTTATGTCCAACAATGGTAAAACGAAAGGATTTTATTTCTGTAGTTGGTAGGTCTGTGATGACCATCCTTCTGTTTTTTTCTTCCTTTCCTCCTCCCATTTGTTTATGGACATCTTTTTCTCTCGTTCCTTTTCATGTATTTGGTTTACAAGTGTCCTTTTCTCATTGATTCCTTTTGTTCGGTGTGTATCTTTCTGTCTCTTGCTTGGGGTTACCACTTTTGGCACTCAGTTCTATAGGATAAAAATGTGACACAACACAACATTTAATTCTCTCAAGATGCATGTAATATGTTTTTCCTTCTATCCAAACTAAACAGTACTTCTGTTGTTTGGGATTTCTTAGGTGTTTTGCCTATACTATTAGTTACACAGTAGAGCAACAAAATTCAGGACTGCCCTTTGAAATTTTGGATGGATGGTTACTCTTTGACCTTTCCTTTCATGGAATTCATGATGTGGCTTTGTGTGTAAATTCTTTCCCTCTAGAGACTGATCCACAAAACCTGTGTCCTGCTATTACCATCAGATATAGATAAACATTTATTTACATTTCTAATGTACCAAAAAAGCCAGTACCTTCCATTCTAAGCTTCTTACAATAAATTAAAAAAAAAACAATCAACATAAACCCAGCAGCAATCCCCAACAAAATCATCTTCCTCCTCATAATCATCCTCCGTCAAGCCTCACCATCCTTAGAAACATGAGTTAATAGAGACATCTTAAGATAGGCATTGAATGTTACCAGATAGGGGATGTTATCCTGTTCCACAGGGAGTCTTGCTATTGACTTCATTTACGACAGAATTTGACCCTTGGACTGCTTCAGACTGTGGGGTGAGAGAGGGCCTCCTATGAAGAATGCTATATCACCAATCTTTCGTATTGAGGTACTTTAGTTCACATTTCTAGAGGGCACTTTTGAGGCCTTGAAGACCTAAGGTTCTATTCTTGTTTCCCTGCATGCATGACTTCTGTGTTAATCATGTCTGTTTTCTGTAGCACATGGCTTTATTTTAATGCATTTTTCTCTCACTTTGGTTATGTATGCTCCTTTCTTCATCTCACACAGAACAGATTGAAATGAGGCAGAAATGCAATTCTTCTCTCACTGCATCCGCAGCACTAAAGAGAGATTACATCATTTTGCTCCGTCAAGCTTGTGTGTTTGGCGATGTTACAGGCTCTGAAATGATACTGAGGCTCTGTAGGAAGTTGACAACATGCACGCGCACACACACACACAAATAAATACATACATACATACATCTGGGTGCTTCTTCCATACAGTTCTCTTCAGGTTGGCCAGAAACTTTCTGTAGATTGCAAAGAGTTTTTAATTTTCTGCATTCAGTTGCATATTATCACTGCACATTATTTCACCAAATATCTCAGTTTAACATTTACCCAGATTTAACAATTGTACGGAGTATGTAAAGTACACAGCATTTCCTACATTACAGAGATTTACGTTTCTTAGGCTATGTCTACATTTGTTAATTTAAGTCAACTTAGTGCGTCTACACTTAAAATTAAAGTTGACTTAAAGGGGAACTTAGAAAATTGACCTAGAGCATCCACACTGGACGCCTAGGTCGACTTCTAGGGGCTATGGGGGACCTAGGGGAGGTCCACAGGGGCAGGGGGGCACCCCTTGCCCAATGCCAGGGGGCTCAGCCTTTGCCCCATTGTACATAGGTACAATGGGGCAAAGGTGGTCAGGGACCCTGGCAGGCCATAGGGGAGGGTGGGCAGGGCTCTGCCCTGCCCTGTGGGGGGGCATGCCAGGCTCCCCCTGTGCCCCCCTCCCTGGCAGGGAGGGCATTAGTGTAGTCCTGGGGTAGCCCTAAGTCGACTTAGGGCTACCCCACATCTACACTGGCTTAAGTCGACTCTAGGGAGTCGACTTAAGCCTTAGGTCGAATTCAAAGGAGGTGTTATAAAGTCGACTTAATTTTCATTAAGTCGACTTTATTTCCCTTAAGTTGACTTAAGCAAGCTGCTTAAGTCGACTTAAGAAAACTGTAGCGTAGATGCAGGGTAAATTAAGTCGACTTAAGCAAGCTTAAGTCGACTTAATTTACAAGTGTAGATGCAGCCTTAGATGTGTTGGTGATTTTGAATTGTGGGAGGGTTCCTCGTGTTGTCCTGTGAGATCACATGCAATGCTGTGGAAGTAAGCTTGCTACTCCAGCACTTTTTGCACTTCTCGTTTTTAACCCCCCTCACCACAGATATGTAACTATTAAAGCAACAAGTCAACATTTCCTATCTCCAAGTGTCTGCACTGTATTGAGGCATAGTACACCATACCAGCAACACTAGAATGACCTCTCTCTCTTTCTCTCCACCTTCTGTGGCTGTTGTAATACTACAGGTTCCTCTTCGGAGCACAAGAATATACTTCAGGTGGATGCGCTTAACTGCTTAACCCTTCTGTTCAGATAGATATTTTTCTGGCTTTCAGACATAATAGCACTTGAGCACAGATGCAGTCAGGGCAAATGATAATCATCTCCTACTTGGATGATTAGGGAAAAAGATGTGGGAGGACTTAAAAGAAAAACAGGATTCCCATGATTATTTTAAATTCTTGCTTGCTGAGAAGAACTGGAGTGGTACTTTTGGGGCAACATATGCCAGATTCCCTCTGGGATAATTCCATGTTGTTTCTTGGCTTTGTGGTCATTACTTCTGGACATCATTATCCCTGTAGCCTGTTTTTCCTTAGGGTCAAAAAACACACTGTGTGAATTTTGGGAATCCTACTATCTGTCGAAGAGTGTTATGTCCTGAATACATAACAAGAAAAAATGAATAGTATTCTACCATATATTACATCTTAAGTCACTATTCTGACAAGATAGACTTATAGACAATTGATGTAATTTGTCACTAAGATTCAGCGGAAACATCTTCAGGGTTTAATTTGATATCAAAAGAAGAAGGCAGTTCTGGAAGAATATTGCGGAAAATCAACTACTGTGATATATTTCCTCAGGGCACTATTGACTATTGGCTAAGTAATAATAATTCCTACCAGGACAGTCAGTACAGAATGATAATTCCCTTATCTATTATTTTGTATTTATTTCCAGTAAAATGCTTTAAGCATACAATAAATTGTAGGAGATTATTAAAGCAGTTACTTTTTTTTAGCAGGTCAGAATATGGTTGTTTATGGCCAGATGGTTGGCAGGATTTTGAGATAAAAATTATATTAGAACAATAATATGGATGCTACTTTGAATAGAAGGTTACTTGAATTTAGTTGGTATTCTCATTTTAAAAAATAAACTTTTACACTCTTCACAAGCTATTGAGCTATATGACAAGAGCTGTGTCTTTGCCTGTTTGAAAAGCTCAGGTCTCACAGGCTGCCAGTCGTGAAACAACAAATAAAGATCAAAGGGTATGTCTACACTGGCAATTTAGGTCGATTTAAGTAGCCTTAAGTCAACCTAAATTACTCCCCATCCACACTGGACTTTCATTAAGTCGACTTAAGAAATTCCTTAGGTCGACTTAGTAAGAACCACCAGTTAGGTCGACCTAACCCTTAAGTCGACTCCTTAGGTCGACTTAAGCACAGTGTGGACATGGATTAACCCTTAAGTCGACTTTATTAAGTCGACTTAAGGGCAGTTAGGTAGACTTACTAAATCCATGTTCAGGGTAACCACTTTAAGTCGATTTAAGAAGGTCGACTTTAAGTCAACTTAAAGTCGACCTTCTTAAATCGACTTAACAAAGTCGACCTAACTTTTTCTAGTGTAGACATAGCCGAAGATTCATATTTATGATTTAGGGATTCACTAGATCTCATGAAGTAAAGAAGAGAAAATCTTGTGAAGGAGGAAATTCTGTTAAAGCATAAATAAGTACAACATAAAAGCCGCACAGTAGAAGACCCATCTTTCTGCAAACACTAACTCTTGATAAATGGGATTAAGTAATGACTCAGCACCCCCGTTTATTTATGCATGGATTGAGGAAAATTACAAGAACTAAAAAGAGTAATTTATGTACTGTTGAACTATAGCATGGTGAATAGTAGAAACCTTTAGGCAATTGTTGATTTTGTAATTAGCACCCAAATACTGTGGTGAGTGGAGCATTAGTGATACTTATGGATCCTACAGAAATTCACTGAACCAAATCCCTTTACTGTTAAAGACAGTTGTGAATGTTGATGGAGGGTATGTTATGATCCCAGTATATTTATAGTAGCATAATTCCCATTTTAAAATGCTTTTATTGTGTTACAATAGCGCAGGGACAAAGCAAATATGTAAGTCCTGCTTAATATGTTGCAAAATCCATTATAGTTGTAAAAACTCTATGGGCTGGATTGTGGTTTAATAGTCTATCAAGAGCACGGGCCAGGGATGACTCAGGAAAATAAGAATCTAGTATGGGATAGTAATCTGCTACTTGTTCCTGTGAAGGCTCAGCTGAGGTGGCTTGCACATTTGGGGGGAAAGGCTGAAGCTAAGGCATAATCTGTGGCCTGTCCTTCTTTTCACACCTGCAGGGAGTAGCAGGTGTGCAATATGCCTTTGGTGATGCATAACTGGATTCAAGGTCTAAGGAGGTCATACAAACACCAGGGGAAGTCTTACTCTTAGAGCTCGGCATGGACACACTATTTTTGGAGACAAGTTCCAGAGGGGTAGCCCTGTTAGTTTTGCTCCCCACTCCACCTACCCCCCCAAAAAAATCTGTGCACAGTATTTTAAAATTCTGCAAAACTCTGCATATTTTTATTTGTCAGAATAACACAATGTAAACACACCCGTTTCAATTGTTTTGGTAATTTATTTCAAAACAGCTGTCAGCAAGTATGTCGATAACACAGACAACCAAAATGATTCCCCGGGGAGTACAGAGTTAAAGAAACAGCCCAGTTCCAATTGAAGGGTTCTGGAGAGGGCTGCATGGCATTCTGCTGCCAAGCTCAGACAAATGCTGCTCTCCCCACCAGAGTCCAGCCATGGCCTCTGCCCCCTCGGCCCAGGCATGTGCCTCCAGTTTCCCCCCAGAGCAGCAGAGCTTTGTCTCACCAGGGGACACAGTACAGCCCTGCCTTTCCTCATTCTTTGCCAGTCCCAGGTGTCCCACGCCCACTCTATTCCCCAGGCAGATGAGGATCAAACCCTGCAGCTAGAATGTACGCAGCCTCCATCCCTAACAGACGGCTCACTGCAAGATGGAGAGCTGGGCTCTACAGAGTCCATCAGCCCCTAGTGGCAGCCAGCAGCTCTGTGGCCCCAGTTCTGCCAGGAAAACATGAAATTCTCTGTGGAACACTAATTCTGTGCAAATTCCGCATTAATCAGTGGTGCCGAATTCCCCCAGGAGTAACACACAGCCTGGGCTGCACTCTAATGCTGTGACTATATTCAGAACATACCCAGCATCACCAATTGTAATTTGGAAAGATCAAAAAACAAGGACACACAACACCCCTCCCCCAACCCCCCCAAAAAACCAAGGACCCAAAATTCGACAAGTGACTGAAGAATTGTTATATCGAACAGATATTTACATTTTGCTAGGCAAGGACACAAGGTTTGTTTGTTTAAATTAAAACATTTTGTTTAAAGTGACATCACAGACAAGTTTTCATGATGTAAAAATCTCTAACCTGTGTCAAAATTTACCTTCAAGCAATGTAGAGAGTAATTGTCCTGTAATACAGAGACTGGAACAACTTCACTATAAACTGAAGTTCATTACATAAACAGAACTGCAGAACAGCACATTATATATTTTAATGTGTGAGGCCTAAAATAAACCACCAGCTAGTTTGAGAGAGAGAGAGAGTGAGAGCAAGCAAGCTGGCTGCAGAAGCTATATTTTCACAGCTGTGGTGTCATCAGGCAATTAAACCCAGCATAAAACTTCACTTGGAACTTATCCTTTTGGGTCTGCGATTCATTGTGGGAGGCTCCCCAAACCTGCAAACTGGTCAGCAGATTAAAAAAGAGTAGGGGTGTATGTAAAAACATGAATTATATACCCCAAACTGTATGTAAATAGGAATTATATACCCCAAGCAGAGCATCCTATGCTGAAAGACAGACGAGAGCAGAAGATTATACAAACTCCAGTCGGAAGGTCTAATTTACCCAGGCAGTACTTACATACAGTGGAGACGTGGTCTATAGAAAATCTAATTAGGAACTGGGCCTTTAAAAATATGTGCTACACACAAATTACCCAAATCACCCTAGTCAGCACTCTTTAGATGCATTATCCTGCCCCACTGAAGTCAGTGGGAGCTTTATCCTTCCGCGGGTGCAGGATCAAGTCCTAGGTGCAGAGAACAGGGAGAGTGAGGTGAGGTCCTGAACTGCATGGCCCTCTGAAGGGACACGCTGCTTATGCAGCTCAAAGAAGTTGGTAGCTGGTTTCTTAGCCACAGAGGTGGTGGTAAGGGGGTTGGCCTGGAGGGAATAATGGGATGAGCATGGGGTGGATCCACCTTTATGTAGTTTGTTGAGAAAAAAAAAAAGAAAGAGATTATTCTTCCAAGACCTGGGTTTCTGCTCAGTGTGCCAAGATGATGAGGGTTTCTTGAGAGCAGAAGAAGAGGGTAGAGGGGTGATTTGGTTTGGTTTTATTTTCCAGTTCTAGGCTCCTGCACCAAATGTATTTGGAGGTTCTTAGAAGGTTCCTTTTGATTTGGGTGTACTCCTAAGAGAAGCAGAGCCCTCTTCCCCAAGGTGAAGATAGTTCAGAACAATCACATAAAGCCAGGATGCAGCATGGATATGCCCAAAACAAAGGAGCTAATTTTCCTGAAGGCAGCACCTATTCCAGATCGCTTCCTTGCAAGGTCTTGTGCCATGATGGCAAAAGGCACCAGAGCCTACTATTTTTTCTTCCCAAATGGAGTCCTTTCCTCTCTGACATCTGAGCTGGGAAATATTAAAATAATACTGATATACTGTTTTCTAACCGGTGACATTCACAGTGTTGTATCTGGTCAAATCCCAGTTACCCAGTGAACACACAATAGCTAACTTCAGTTTGGGACCATGGGAAACGTTGCCTCAGCCGTTTTGTTCGCTTTAACTTCTTTGATCATAATCACTATAAAAATATAGAAACATGGAAATAAAACTTTTTTTTTCCACTCCATATTGTAAGTTAGAAATTATCCGGTTTGGAAACAAAACTGACAGCTGAAGGGAAAGCAAGTTTGAAAATCTTCAGAAACAGCTGTGGAAGCCACCTTCTGGTGATGTTCAGTACAAGACGGCTGTCACATCCATTAAAAGCTGCAGAAATGCCACATAAAGAATGTACAAAACGTGAAAGATACTGGACTAGATGGTCCATTGGTCTAATAAAACAGTTTGGCAATTCCTATGTCCCCATATGAAGCTTCCATTCCTAGCTCTTTATTTTCATTAGGGATAGAACTAAATATGCTTGTCATGGTCATTGGACCACTATAGTGTTTTGTGGGGGTGGATAATATCTGGAGATGAAGAGGAACCATTTTTGTAGTGGGTGACTTATTTGAAATTTGAGAAGAAGCACACAGGGAGGTAGTTTACAGCTTGATCCTGTCTCCATTCAAGTCAATGAAAAGCTCCCATTGATCTCAATGAGGCAGTGACCTTAAAGTTTATGAGTCAAAGTCTTAAGCAAGCAAAGTCACATGAGGTGACCAAGAGTGCATATTAAATGAACCATGTCATTCGTATGGCTCTGCTGGTTTATTACATGACTGAAATTATCACATGGATATATAGCATTACCAAGCGGGTCTATGTTTTATCCCAGGATGGATGCAATTGCTCACTTTTGTATTCTTTCCTGTGGCTCTCTATATCTTTAATCTGTTTCCTACATTCCTCCTATACCAACTCTATTTACTCTTTCACTTCGTTTCTCTACCCATTCCAGCGGAAGCTGTAGCCTGGAGCTTGTTCTTTCTTGCTTGCTTTGCTTTGCAATGCGCTGCTCTTTGCAGCTATTTTCCCAGGCCTCATTTCTTCCATTCTCCATCATCTCTTGCAGTACTGGTCATGAATATACCCCACACAGTTCTTGCTCTTATAGATCCCTTGTAACTCTGATCCTCGCTTGAGCCTTTTGTCCATCATCTTCTGTCGTCTTTACCTTTTTTTCTCTGTCCATTCTCTGTTTTTGCCCTGTGTACAGTTCAACATCAAAAATAATGCAGCTAGTCACTTGCCACCTCTGATTAATTTGCATACTTCATTCCTTTTAGTTGAAGTGAAATAAGTCTGGAGGAGAAGTGATACACAGACACAGAAATACTTAGACAAAAAGACATTTTCAAGGTCAATAGTACACTACAAAAATCACTTAATCAAAAAGCCAAGACCTTATTGTACAGCTACAATGCTCTTCAGCGACACCATCCACGTCAAAACTCGTAGGGAAACAGCAGTGTCTTTCACTGGGGACTCGTTCATTAATTCATACATTCAGAAAGATTCCAGAAATTACAGTATATATAACATATAATTTAATATCACAAAAGCCCAACTTACAACTAGCAGAAGAGTTGTATTTCATGTATTTGATGTCATGAGAGGGCTATAGTTCAGTGACATTCTAGCCTTGAAAAAGGAGTATTTTTTTAAAAATTATTAAAAATACAGGGCAATTTATGCAGCATTTTAACTAACAACTGCAATGTTCAAGGAGCTGTGAAACACTTTATTGTTTGGTAGCTATGTGTGAGAATGTGTATCTGTGGAAACATGTATGTATATAGCCACAGAATAAGGCTTCCAGATAAACATATGATATCAAGATGTAATTCCATTTTTGTGACTTATCCCCAAAAGCCTCAAGATGTATCTTCGTTATACTATATTGCTACCTAGTTTTTATTTATTTTAATAATGCACAAGTTCTTTTTCTCTTTGGCATAGCTCTGTTTACATTCCATATTACAAAAGCTCTCTGTGTTCTGTCGTGGTAAGAAAGGAGGTGAGGTATTCCAAGTTGCCTACGGGATTCCATCTTTAATGGAAGATATGCGTCGAAGTCTCTTTGAAACAGCTTAATCTCAGTCATTGCTACTGATGTAATCTTTGGTATTAGCAGTTAATCAATGTAGATTTTCTAGAGATTTCCATGTAATATTTTCTCCATTCAACACAGGCCGACTTGTTTTATGTTACTTGCAACAAAACAATGCCCATTTTGTCTGGATGGTAGCTCAAAGGTTAGTCCGAGAGGCAATTATTACCCAACAGGAAGTATTTTTGAGATGTCGTTATTATACGAAATGTGCTTTCATGTCGATCGAAATGTGTCGATCGCTTTTCCTCTTTACCCCTCTTACTCAGACACTTCCACTCATCAATGCTCAGCCCTTTGTTTCTACAATTGGCCATATTTCTCTGCATGACAGCATATTTATTTTTAAAACTCTTCCCCATTTATCCATCTTTCCCTCATCTCAACAGCAGCAATCTGAGTTTACAAAGCTCCCCTCGCAGCTTCAATACATGGAATAAAACATGGATCACACTGTATACAAAAACAAATATGAAAGACAGTGATTAAGAACAATTGAGAGGTGTGAGAGACACGTGTTTCTGTAGCCAGCTTTTCAGGTCTATCGCTGACTGTCAATAGGGGATAACAACTGGAGGTGAGAGGTGCCCAGGCACCTCACATGTCAAGGTTGAAATCAGGGCAAGTCGAGGATGAACCCAATCTCTTTAGAATGTGAGGAAGTCATAAAGCAATAAACCAGCAGTAGGTGTGTTAGGGCCATTCCCCTAAGAACCTTAAAAGCTAAAAGAATGTTAAAATCAATGCAGATCTTTACAAGGAGCCAGTGTAAATGTTACTGTGGCTCCTGCATTCTGGATGATTTCCATCCTGTGCATTGGTGACCTACATAGCTTCATAGATTCCAAGCCCAGAAGGGACCATTTTGATCATCTAGTCTGACCTCATGTATATCACAGGCAATAGAACTTCCCCCAGAGACTTCCTAGAGCGTACCTTTTAGACAAATATCCAATCTTGATTTAAAAATTGCCAGTGATGGAGAATCTACCACAACCCTTGATGAATTGTTCCAATGGTAATTATCCTCATTTCATGACTTATTTTGAGTCTAAATTAATCCAGCTTGGATTGTCAGCCTTTGGATCATGTTATACCTTTCTCTGCTGACTGAAGAGCCCATTATCAAATATTTGTTCCCTGTGTAGGTACCTTGATCACGATCAAGGCACCCCTTAACCGTTTCTTTGTTAAACTAAGTAGTTTGAGCTTCTGGAGTCTATAACTATAAGGCAGGACTCAACATAATTGCAGCCCAGCTAGGCATCCATCTTCAAACTAAGGCACTTAGCTGGGATGACCCCTACCACCAAAACGCTGCTGAATCTGCTGAGTGCTGCTGCAGGTGCTGGTGGCTCTATTTTTAGGCGCCAGGGGCTGCTCTGTCACCGCAGTTCCACGGCAGAGCTCGGCACCACACTACAAACCCCGGGTTCCATGGTGACCTGGAGCCAGGGGTTTGTTGAGCCCTACTATAAGTATGTTTTCTAATGCTTTAGTCATTTTCTTGGCTCTTCTCATCCCTTTCCAGTTTATCAACATTCTTCCTCACTTGTGGACCCCAGAACTGGACACAGTATTCTGGGAATGGTCACTCTAGAGGTAAGGACAAAGGTAAAATGACCTCCTTCCTCCTACTCGAGATGCCCCTGTTTAAACATCTAAGGATTGCACCAGCCTTTTTGGCCACAGTGTCCAACTGGGAGCTTATGGTCAGTTGATTATCCACTGTCACCCCCAAATCTTTTTCAGCATAATATAATAAAATATGAGCTGCGCAATATGTGCCTTGCATGCACAACTTGTGAATTGCATAACAGGAAAATGGGAAATGACAATAACCTCAGCCCCTTCCTTTTTTCTCATTTTCTTCCCCATCTTCCCTTCCCTCCCATCTTCCCACTTCTTTTTACCTCAGTTCCACCTTCTCCAGGGGTCAAATATTGAGCTCCTGTTACTCATTGAAGGCTTGCTGAGTAACTTACAAGTAAAGTCTGAGTTAGCCCAATAGCAATATATTCATTTGCAGGTAAAGTGATTAAATACTGAATGTTTTGGTCAGGGCTGAATTAAGGGGCCTTGGACTGCCCCACCATTGTGGCTCCCCCCAGCCTCGGGCCCCAGCCCCCTACCACCGTGATGCCAGCGCCCCCACCATGGCGGCCTAGGGGCATGCCAGCACTGGATCGGGGGGGGCGGGTCTGGGGCCAGAGGCTGCTCTCTGTGGCCCTCCCGCCCCAGCCCAGCTGGTCTGCCCTGGGCAGGGCCTGCTGGTATGTGGTGCAGTCTCCAATGCAGCCCCCCAGGGACACAGGCCTTGGAGGGCTGTGCCAGAGGCCGCAGTGCACACCAGTGGCCCCATACCCTGAGCAGAGAGAATACATACTGGTTTGCCCCATCCTCTGGGGTGGACCAGCCGGCCCAGGGGAAGGAGCGCAGAGCCCAGCAGAAGCCCTCCCAGCACCCTCCAAGCCCCGCTGGCACTGAGCGGGGAGGTAGAGGGTGTGGGACAGATCAAGCAGGGGCCTTAGGGGCTGGAGCCCGGGGCTTTAGCCCCTATAGCCTCTGCGGTAATCCAGCTGTGGTTGGGCATTGTTGGTTGGTCCATGAGATACACAGATGTGGGAATAGGAGGCCTGGGCAGCCTGTGTGTGAAGCATCATTCGGCCAAGTGGATCAAAGGGGAAACAGGCCTTTAAAAAACAGCAGCCCGGATGGATTCCTTAGAGCTACCGCTGAGCATTTGACACATGGCCCTTCCCCATCCCACTGCCCTGCTTTAGATCACCAGAGCTGATGAGGATCCCATTTTAATCACTTCCTACATCAGTAAGGGGGGACTGACTGAGTAATGATCTTGGGATTTGAGCCACTGAGAGGGTTGTGTTGGGGAGAGAGAACCCCCTGCTGCTGGCAAGTGATGGGAGAGCAGGAGGAAAAGAAAAATTTTGAAAGAAGTAGCTGGCTATAGAACTTACTATTAGTGCGGGTAGACGGGTTAAGCTTTCCTTATGAGCAAGGCGGGGCAAAGGAAGTTAAGTGGACCTAATGTCACATAGGGGTAACAGAGCAGAATTTGGCCTGGGATGAATGCACTGTACTGACTTTTGTGCAGTGAGGCCCAGATTTTTGAAAGTGCTCAATATCCAGCAGCTGCAACTGTGTGACTAACAGTCAGATCTCCAATAGAGCTCAACACCCAACCTGGTGAGTGAGCTGTTTTAAAATCGGGCCTCAATTGTATATTATGGCACTAAAAAATCTTGTGAATATTTGGTCCTAAACTTTGTAATCTTTAATATTTCTTTTCTTTCTTTCAAAAAAGTGGAGTGGTGGTGGGAGAGAGAATCTTAAACGGCCTCTGTTTAATGGTTATCTTTTAAGTCATCCAGTTCAACTCTGAAATTCAAACTTCCTTGGGGTGAACACCGTAGGGCAGGATGAGTTCCTTCATGGACTGCTACTATTATGTGACTGAAGTCAGTTTTTTGCAAGGTCAATTTAAAAGAGCAGCAGGCTACAGCACATCAGCTTACCTTGTGACAGTTCTGTCTTTGAACCTGCTGAACAGTTTTTTCCAAAAATTGCAGAATCCAGAGAGATCTGAAATAAGGGGAATCCTCATTTTATTTCTCATGCCCTTTTCTTCTCTCTCTAATTGCAAGGCCATAGATATAATGAATGATATGTAGGAGTGGGAGGTCAGTGAGAGATCTATAGTTTTCTTCAGATTAATTGTCCATGCTGATTACCTTTGAAGGCCTTGGTCCAAAAATAAAAATAGTTCAATGACCTGAACTCAGTTATAGTCCTAAAGGGCTTTAGAAACACAACGTGCAACTTAAAATGGTACCATTGTCAGGCTTTGCTCATGGGGGGCTTAGCACAGGGCCAAAAGCAGTGTTGCAAGTCCTGGTTTAAGAGCATTTGCAAAAGGTGTAGGAAGTTTATAGAGTATAGAACAAATTTTACCCTCATTTAAACCTGGGAAATTCCAGCGTCGCCCCAAGTGTCCACAGAATGCTTATCTCAAGCCAGCACTGCTATCTCCAGCATGCTTTCTTAAGCATTATTCTTCATCTAATTCACCCAGATGTTTGAGACAAATTATCTCATTTGTGAATTGAAAATATCAATTAACATCAATATAATGGTAGAAAATGGCGGGGGACCCTCTTGTTCATTCTTTTCAGAGGGATTTCTTCGCTCTTTGATCTGGAATTTTGAAAATCTGTGTGGTATTTTATCAGTTTATCAGGGGGTGCTTCCATAAACCCTGGGCTTTCCTTTGTCTCTTTCTCTGTTTTCCTTAGAGTATGGTCTTGTTTGTTTCCTATATTGAAGGTTCATACGTAGGGAAAAACATAACTTTTGTCATACGACAGTCATTAGATCAGATGGCACTTTTTCAATATGGCTGACTTCAGTTTAAATTTTTGTTATCAATGTCACTTAAAGGGACCAAAATAAAATGAAGAAGGGGCCTTCAAAGGTTTTCTCGAGGGATTAAATATGCTATGCTAAGAATAAACATACTTTTTTTTTTTATTTTGCTTTTTGGGGAGGGCTCTAGAGCTTAAGGGCAGAGATGGCTCTTGTATAGACGGCATTGGGACACAGCTCCTTCAAACTGCACATGCTTGTGCACGTGTATGTGTGTAAGTAACCAATATAAATCCCAAACACAGCAAATCTATAGTAGGGCATTCTTCTCCACTGCTCCTATGGCACATGTGCTGCTATGATTTCCAAAGTCTGACAGGAGGTGAAACCACAGTAATTTTCTCTGGGGATTTAGGGCGCTGGATTGACCATCCAAGTCATAAACTGTGGTGGCTGTAGGAAAAGTATTGTACTATAACTGTCCCGGGTAGGCTGTACAAGCACTGTCTAAATATACCTCCTTCATGTTGGGTTCCATTTCAAACCAGGCAATGTTAAAGCACCATAAGTATCTTTTGGTCCACCAGCAAGGTCTGCATGGGGCAGTTAGAGTACAATGCATTACAGTTGCTATAATTTACACCCCTCCAGTCCAGGTCCAGGATGCAGGGACCAGCTTTCACATGTTCCAGCTGCCCCAAAGCTCACCAGCTACCGCTGTCAAAATGTACCAGAAATCCACAGCAACCCTAGAAGAGGAATGCAACAAAAACACAATTTTTTTCAGTCAGAAGGGGCATTTAAAGAGATTTAGTTGGCAAATTGGCATATCGTACCCTTCCTTCTTTTTTGATTTGGGTCTAGATTAATGAATAATGATCCTCAATAGATAATCAGTGTTTTACTCTAGATGCATTCCACATGCTACTGTATGTAGATGAAATACCTAGTCACTCATGAATGTGATAAGACATTAGAGTGCTGAGAATGCTGATGTTTGATTAGTGAAGGCTGGCAGAGAACCACCTTCAAGAACTCAAAGAGAACATCCCACTTCCACCATCTCCCAGGATCCCCCTTCCTACTATCACAGAAGAGGGTCTCTTCTTGTCTCTCTGAGAAACCATTGGCTGCTGCCCTCACAAAGAAGATAGAAAATGAGGGGCGTGGCAATCCTGACAAAAGATACAATGAAGAAGCCACTGGGCTTCCATGAAGATCACAGTAATTGGGCGGGGGGGGGAGGGGAGGTATATTTACAGAAAGATGCAGACTGTTTGGGACAAAGAAGATGTTCAAGCATGGTTCTTGATTTTTCCTGCTTCATAACCATCTTCTACGGTAGTTCACAAAATGCATCAAACTTCCAGCCCAGGCTCATCTTGAGCATCTTCAGAGTTTGATATGAGTGTTTTGCTTAACACTAATATAAGTTTGTGTATGTCTCTTAGGAAGCAAAGATGTTGGAAGGTTGCAAGGTTTAATGACTGAAGGCTGGAAGACAGAAGCTCTGAGTTCAATTACTGGCTCTAGCATATATTTCCTAGGCAAATCATTTAACTTTCCCATGCCTCAATTTCACTATCTATAGAACAAAGACATCACTTCCTTGTCTCACAGTGGTAGTGTGAAGAACAACTCATAAATATTGTTCAAGTCCTTTGGGATGCTAGGTATATGGAATCAAGATAAATGTCTGCAAACTATTACTTTTACACACACACACACACACACACACACACACACACACACACACACACTCTCTCTCTCTCTCTCTCTCTCTCTCTCTCTCTCTCTCTCTCTCTCTCTGCAGATTAGATTTTAAACATGTAAAACACTTCATTGTGGCAATGTTATTAGTTGCTTATTGTACTATTATAGTGCCTATGAGCTCCAGTCCTGGACCAGGACCCTATTGTACTAAGCGCTGCACAAACCAAATATTTGTGTATGTGTGTGCAGAGATTCATGTATATGCATACACTGCTCAAATACATCTTTGTAGGCATCCATATATATGTGCTATGTTTGTTACTGGTAAAATATTTTAAATCGATATAGCAGAGTTAGTAATTGGCAATACTGTGGTTCAAAATGTGTGTGTGTGTGTGTGTAGTATATAGTGGATATACACGGACTTGTAATACATATGTACATATACACAGACTCCTCTTTTCTGCCAATGCTGTAGCTGCTGCTGCTGCTGCTGTTTCAGACTCTGCTGCTGTTAGCCTGAGAGGGAATGAGAGAGGATGCAGAGCCAAGTAGCTGTCGTCCATTAGACCAGTGGGGCTAACCAAGGATGTTGTGTGGTGTCTACTGGCCACATCGGGGATGGGCAACTCCCACTACAAGCCCCAGCGCTACCCAAGAAGAAAATACAAAGGTATGAGAAATAGGGATGTCTGCGTCCTTAGTAACAAACAGGCAGGCTGAGCAGCAGGCCCTGCTTTGTGGCCGGCCTGCTTTGCTGCTGAGTTTATGGCTGTAGTCAGGGAGCTGCAGATCTGAGTCAGAGGTGAAATTATTTTTAGAAGGTTCCCTTTAGTGATGTTTAGGCTGAAGATCTTCAGAGTGCAGAGGCGTGTTGGGAGTGCTTATCCTGTGAGCCAGCATGCTGGCTTCTTTGCACCAGTCTTGTCTGCCAGCTGAGTTTTGCTGTAGCAGTTAGGAAAGGGATGTAAATGTCGTTACAAGGTGAATTATCTGGGTGTTCTGGATGTATCTATGCGCTGTCCATCCCGGGTGCTTATGGTATGTAGAGCCTATTGTGATGGAAATAAACCTGATTTCAGAACAGCAGTTATGTATCCTGATCTACAGCAAATACAGGGTTAATAAATTCAGATGACAGTTTTTATAAGAAGCAACATGGGGCTCAGGCTTCTGCATCACTTTGGTCCTCTAGATGACCTCATCCCAGGTAGCTCCTATTCAGAATTCTTTTTTCTACAGTAGTAGAGTTGGAGTCAGGCTCTGATGATGTCACATGGGAGGCGGAGGGAGAGAGATAGATTGCAGTCCTAATGCAACATGGATACAGAAAATCACCGGAGAGGGCCCTCTGCTTTCTGAAAGAGGAGGAAAAAGGCAGAACCCTAAAGAGATTCTCTCTCACTATTGCTTCAAACATGAAGACTGTTTGTCTGCTTGAAATCTGCCTTTAAATGGAGCTGGTTCTGTAGAGCATTATACCTAATGTGGTTAGAATTATTATGATTTCTGAAGGGAGAGGCAATTTTATTTTTAAAGTAGGGTCTACTGGGAATACTGTACAAGACTTTGAAGAAATGCATCCACTGTTCTGGACTGACACAAATTGGCATGGTCAGCTGCAGAACCCAGAACTCAGGTGGGACAGGTTCAGTAGCCAATGCAGGGGTGAAATGAGCAGCTTGAACTGCTTTAGCAAGTGAATTTGAAGGGGTGGGTGGGGGTAGAATCAGCAGTGATGTCATTTTTAACTAATTCCTCACACAGCTGGTGAATGAAGTTAGAGGAAAAACCTGCAGTCCCAGAATGATTCTCAGCATTGACTGGAGATTCTAAATGACTGAGAGTTCCCACAATGGTAATTTATTTTCACTCCTTTTGTGCTAAGCAAAGGCCATATATTTTTTTTCCTCTCTGTACTATGAGGTTTTGATTTCAGTATTTGTGGTTTTTTAAATGCCTTGCAGTCTGTTTGAAGTTTTGCCTTAATACTAGTGGATTTTTATCTGTTGTGTGAATCTTTGTCATTGCATGAAAGAGTTTCGAATGCAGCATTTCTGCAAGTAGCCAGGAATGGAGATGCAGAGGTTGCCAGGCACAGAGCTCTCTGCAAAGGAAATTGTGTACTTTTCAAATCACTGGGAGAAGGGAAAGGGATCAGGTATTTTGTGGCATTTAAGGCTGATGTAAAAGGAAGGAAGATTTTTATTTATCTATGCAGACAGTATTTGAATCTTCTTTTGGTGACTTCTGTTTTTCTCTTTCGAGAGCCAGTTTTTATTGGGTGGAATTTTATTGTAATGGAACTAGATGCAAAATGTGAACATAAAATGGGCTTTTCTAATTGTGTGAGAGAAGAATTTTTAATACCCTTTCATTGCTGGTCCCTCCACTATGCCTGCCCTGTTGCTGTCTTTCAGAAAAATCAATGGAATGGCTGTTCCTTGGACAGGCAATAGTGCAGCTGGCTTGTTCTGCTTGCTTGTACCTGGAATTTTCAACAGCAATCTGGCTTTGGGTTTTTTATTTTTATAAAAGCCATTGAAAAAATTCCATAAAGGATCAAATAAGTGGGCCAAAAGGGTGGACAATTATTAAAAGGTGCTATTTCCAAATATTTTGCTACTTGTGTAATTTTGCAGTGTATCTTGGGTTAATGCTTTATTATGTGTTCTGAAGGCAGAGATAATCATGCATAAAGTCATCTTGGCTATGGTAATTACAGAGGTTTCTTCTCCCACACTTCCACTTGCCAATGGCTAAGACTTGTCTGCTTTCTATTCGAGAAAGGCGCTGATGTAACTAATCAAACAAGGCCTGTTTTTTGCTTAATAGGAACTAGTGTCATATCTGTAACAGGTTATATATATATATAGTGCCATTCAGGTTATGATGGCAACAATGATATTAGTTCAGAGATTTTGGTTCAAGAATGCAGGAGGCAGAAAGAAAAATTGAGAGCAGAGTGATGAATGATGCTGGTTCAGAAATATGACACTTGACTCACAGAAAATACTAATGGCTGTAATGAATTGGGAAGCAAGCTTGCAGTGAAGAATGTCAGGGAGGCATAAATTCTTTTTATAATCTATTAAGAAGTGGCCAATGACTGGGGGTCATTTTGAACTCCTCTTTCTGTCATTGTGTATTGGGAAAGCTAATTCCCTATCTTCTCTCTTCTCCCACCCCAACCCCACCTTCCTATGGAATGTTCAGATCTTGGAAGCAAAAGCGATGTTTTAAAAGTGGCACTTAAATCTGTCTAGTTTTCAAATTACAGGAACTCTGTCTTATCTGGATAGATCTCTCTGTGTCACTGGTATCAGAAAATGCGTATGAGGGTTATGTTGGGGGCACGGGGGAGAAGTGTGCCCAGGGTTGGTGGTGAAATGGATGACTCACTGTGCTGAGATAATGGGCATGGCATATGGAGACTTCCACCTCTGTGCTGCTAGACTGAATGTGCTGCTTGTGTTGGCTTGTGGACGGAGAGCTTCATTCTCCAGTGATTTCAGTCTGAGATCCTACACTAGCAATAAATTAATTCATTTAGAACTATGGGTCTGGGGTGAGCACTGCTTCATCCTGCCTATCTGAGGACTCCTGTTAAGACCAATGTTGTTCTCCTGTTTTTGTAGTATTTGGCAAGAGGGAGATGTTACATTGATTCATTTTAGGTGAAAGAACCCCAACTAACTTTAAATTGAGACTTTCAACAGTGCCCAGGTCCTCTCACTGGTCCCACCAACATGCCTCAACCTTGTTCAGAGGGCTCCGCCACAGGGATAGAACAATTCAGCTTCCATGCCCATGCCTTGACCAGAGGTGTCAAGTAACATCACTGATGGTGATGGTTTTCATGAAAAGGAGACCACTCCATGTAGCTGATTGAAAAGCAATCAGGGCCTGATTCAAGCTCCATTGAAGTTTGGTAGCAGTATCTCTTTGGACTTGGACTCAGTGTACTGTGGATCTGGCCCCATAGTTGGGTACCTTATTTGCTTACTCCAGACCTAGGCCACAAAATATTTTTTGAAGATGAAGAAGGCAGACTTAACTTGAACAATACAATTGATGGCTAAACAGGACTGACACACACAGGAACTCTTACCTTCCTCATTGTTAACTCTGACATGCTCTTTCTTCCTAAAATGGACCTCCTATGCTTGTTTGATGACATTTACTTACTGTTGCAGATAGTCCTGATTTGCATGATTCCTCCCAAAAGGGAGGGTTTGCTTTGTCTGTTGTTTATATATGATTCAAATGGTGTAGGGATACAGGTGAGGGGGAAGTAAAAATAAATGTGAATTAAAGAGGGTGATTTATGGCACGCTTAGGAAATGACAGAAACATAGAAAATAGATGACGGGGCAGACTGAGGTTCATCCCTAGGCCTCTTTAGGAAATGCAGTTGCAAGGGATATGCCCATGGGTTCCAACAAGATAAACCTTGCCTGATGCTGCATAGGAAACTAAAAAATAATTCAAGGTTCCTGTGACTATGTCCTTGGGAAAATTCCTTCCCAACTGCAGATTTAGCAATGAGTTCAAGCTTGTGCATGTGACCAAGAACCACTAAGGTCAAACATCTAATTGCATTATACTTTGAGTTACCATTGCTATCCAAATAATTATCTTTTTCCTTCCTTTGACTTCAGTAGGATGGAACTGAAGTGGTTTTAGAAGAAGAATCAGATACTTGCTAATTCAGAAACTAGGTAGTTTGTTCCAGGGGGGTAGCCGTGTTAGTCTGTAGATAGCAAAAACAATGAAAGTCCTGTGGCATCTTAAAGATTAACACATTTCTTCAGGCATAAGCAGATGCATCTGACGAAGTGGGTTGCAGCCCACGAAAGCTTATGCCTGAAGAAATTTGTTAGTCTTTAAGGTGCTACAGGACTTTAGTTGTTTTTAGGTAGTTTGTGTTGTTTTCAACCCCTCTGCCTACTGTTTATTTTTTTAAGCTATTTGCTTGAATTTTGGAGAAATCCTTTTAACCCGCGTGACTATTTCCATTCTTGGAAATATCTGGAGTAACCTTTCTCTTCCAAATGTATGTCCCTGAGGGCACTTTTTTTGACCAGAGGGATAGGATTTTTTATACCAATTCCCACATGTTGTGTGAATACTGTGTGAATGGGAGCAGGATCAGACCAAACTTATCTTCATAAAGACACACAGTTTAGCCAAATAGATGATTTTTGTGTATATAATTTATATGGCTTTCCCTGTCTTCAGATATCTGGTGAAAAACATCTTAGCCCCTTAAGTAGATTAACAATTTATGCATCCTATAAGGCAGCAGGTAATTGGATGGTCATGTGTCTTGATATTGGGTTTCATCCTCATTAAAGGAAAACACCCCCATTTTGCCCAGTCGTGAAACAGCAAGGTCCTTATGGCCAAAAGACCTTATTTAAATTAAGAAACTGTGAAATGTATTTTTGAATGTGTTTTAATTAGCATTTGGTCTTCTTGCTGAATATGAAAAACACTTATGGCCCTAATACTTTGAGATCCCTTTGAAAGTGACTGTAGAACAACTTCCAGGGGGTAACTGTATTAGTCTGTGTACAGCAAAAATGAGAGTCCTGTGGCACCTTAAAGACTAAAAATTTCTTTGGGCATAAGCTTTCGTGGGCTCCAAGCCACTTTGTCAGATGCATGAAATGGAAACTCCAGTTGAGAGAGATATACACATGCCAGGATGAAGGAGGGCAAGTGTTAGCAAAGTCAGTTCAGTTAGGGCAGATGAGGCCCATTCACACCAGTTGATTAGAAGGTGAGAATGGGACAATTACTTTTTGTAATGTACTAAACATTCTAAGCCCCTATTCAGATCCAGTCGGATTGTGTCAAGTTTGCAAATTGGTCCCAGCTCTGCAGTTTCACGCTGAAGTCTGTTTTTGAGGATTTTCTGTTGGAGTTTGGCAACTTTCAAGTCTGCTACTGAGTGTCCAGGGAGATTGAAGTGTTCTCCTACTGGTTTATGGATGTTACCACTTTTTATGTCGGATTTGTGTCCATTTATTCTTTTGCATAAGCACAGTCCTGTTTTGTCAATGTACATGACAGAGGGGCTTTGCTGGTACATGATGTCATATATCACATTACTAGTGCAGGTGAATGAGCTCCAGATGGGGTGTGATGATATCACTGGAATCGATGTATGTAAAATAACCTGCTGATTTTACTCAACTGTGAGAGGGAAAACAGAATTGTCACATTTTCTACATTCTCCACTTTCCTAAGATAGTATCAGACTCAAAAAGTACCATATTGTGACCTTAGAAACATCTGTGCCAGAGGACAAGGGGTGCACAGGTATCAGGTAATGAGTTTCACGTGGTGTGACCAATTTAGTGTACACCAACTCACTATGGTCATAATCTGTGTCTAATAGGTGTAATCTAAGATGTCACTGGTAAACTAATAGCTTATTGATAATTTAAAATCTTATGTAATGTAGGTACACAGTTTGTATTAAAAGTTTTCATATATGCTGGAATTATGACTAAAGTATATTTAAATCATGCACGTCTTAAACAGGTCTTCCCTAGACATAAATGTATTTGCTTTTTTTACCAACTCGGTCATCAGGCAGAGACAATGAAGATCCAATTACATATTGGGGAAATATAGCTGTCAAGCTAAGAAGCGGGAAAGGAGGCAGGCTGGTGAATATACTCCAGCAGGGAAGAAACATTTTGCCTGGGCCATTAAGACAAGAATTCCGAACCTTAAGGGATCAGGAATTGAATCAACTGATGAATTGTATGCAATAGTACTGCATTTATAAAAGTATAACAGTTGAGGTGTTCTATCAAAGCCTATGATATCCTGGTGATTAATATCATTATGAATTAATACTATATAAGGAATTATAGATACTCATTAATATGCTTTATGGTCTGCAGGACCAAAGAAGAAGGAGAAACAGGTGTCTCTGAGATAGAAGGGAACATCACAGCTATCTACTTGTCTCCAATGAAATTTAAGCAAGGTGTACCCAAATACAGTGCTTTCAAATTAATAGTGGAGTGAGAAGCCCCCAGGAAGCGGGAAAACAGCAGGAAGTCCTCCTGCCTCTTGAAATGAAATCATTGTACTTCGAGAGATAAGCAGAGACAGAAAGCCATGTTGGCATCCATCACTAGACAGCCACAAGGGCTATGTCTACACTGGCAAGTTAGTTCGAATTAAGGAAGCTTAATTCGAACTAACTTAAGCCATGGCTACACTAGGCTTTCATAAGTTCGAATTAAGGGCTTCCTTAATTTGAACTAATAAATTCGAATATGCTATTCAAACTAAGGGTTAATTCAAACTAGTTAGTTCGAATTAACCAAAGTGGCCATGTTAGTTCGAACTAATTGCTTAGTTTGAACTAACCGGCCCATTGAACTCAATACAATTCGCTAATTGGAACTAAGCAAGTGCCATGAATGGCACTTGCTTAGTTCAAACTAAATTTTTCTAGTTCGAATTAAGTTAATTTGAACTAACTAAAATTAGTTCGAATTAACTAATTCGAACTAACTTTAGTAAGTGTAGACATAGCCAAGGAGTATAGGCAGCAGGTATAATAGGTTGGGGGAGAAGGTGAAGAGGCACAAGCAGCAGATGAAGCAGAGAGCTGAGTGGGAATGGGTCCTGCCTGGACCTCCTTGCCCCTGCTGCAACTGGGCTCCACATCACTAGGCAAGGAGGGGCACAACCCATGCTCTATGCTGCATTCCCTGCAGTGCTGGAGGGTGGCAACTGTGATATTGGGTCTGTCCCAGGCTGAGTCTGCCACATGCAGTTTAGAAACAAGCACTGGGCGTGGGTCAGGCCAGCTCCTCCTGTGGTGGCATGTGGAAGGTAGGGGTAGAATGTGGGCAGGCCTTGGAGGAGAGGGTGAGGCCACAGGGGGGAGGCTGAAGCACCCTGCAGCCTTCCGTAAAACAGATGGCATGTGCTACCTATGACAAGATGTCCGAGCCCTTGGAAGCTGAGAAAGATGGGTTCTTCAACCCAGAAGGGGCTGAAGTCACTGGAAACTAAATATAGGTAAGAAATGTACCTGGGCAAAGATATTTCTAGTATAAAGGTAGCCAGCACCTGTACTTTTGGGGAAGTCCTGACTGAGGGAAAGTCAGCCATGGCTGGGAAGAAGAATGACTGATGAGAAAAACCATCTTGAACAAAGACTGTACCCTAGATGAAGTTTTAGACTTTTAGATGCCCATTTCACTTTCATTTGCTTGTAGCCAACTCTGCTTTTACTTGGTAAAATAAATGTCGTTAATGTTTTATTTTTCCTATAAGCCATCTTAGTCCTGTGTTTGAAGGAAGGAGTGTATTCATGCCAGTTAAAGCTGTAATCTGCTTTTTCTCACTGTAAAGGAGAAAACAAGACTTTATTATTCACCTGAACATGGCAGGAAGGAGCTAGTCATTTCAGAGCAAATGGGCTTGGGAAAGATTGGGGTTGGAGTCTTGGGGTCTCCTGCTAACATTAACTAAGGCCTTGTATACACGATCACTTTATCGTGCATTAAGAATCATTACCGCACGATGCCAACAACAGCGTACACAAGTGCAATAGGGCTGTTGCGTGTTAACTGCCTTGTTGTAGCGCAATACAAAAGCCACCTCGACGAGGGTGGTAGCAGTTATCGCGGAACAGCTGTTGCGCCTTTCCACTCGTGTGTATGCTTACCACGCAATGATTGGCCTCCGGAAGTGTCCCAGCATTCCAAAGTTGTCCTCTCTGGTCTTCCCCCCACCCGCTCTGTGGCTGTGACGAAACAGTCCCCGCCCTGATCAGATTCCCGGGATTTTCGAATTTCTCGTTTGTTTCACTTCCTGTTCTCTTCCTCGTGGAGTGGAGTGCAGCTCCGATCTTCAGTAGCAATGGCGGCCCGTCGTGGAAGACGCGCACCCCTTTGGAGCACGGAAGAGGTGCTGGACCTGATCAGCATCTGGGAAGAGTCCACTGTGCAGGCGCAGCTACGTGGCAGCAGGTGAAATTATGATACATTTGGCATAATTTCTCGGGCCATGTCAGGGAGAGGTTATGATAGAGACACTGTGCAGTGCAGATCAAAGGTGAAGGAGCTAAGAATAACCTATCACCGAGCGAAGGAGGCAAACCGCCGTTCTGGATCAGCACCTGCTACATGCAGGTACTATAAGGAGATCGAAGCCATCTTCAGTGGGGACCCCACAACCACTGCAAAGAGTCCCGTGGACACATCAGCCCCCCCCCCCATCCAGTGAATGCCAGACCCGAGCAGGATGAGGACGTGATCGATGAGGAGGAGGAGATGGAAGATGACTTGGAGGAAAGCGCAACAGCGTGTAGCCAGGAGCTCTTCTGCACCCCCGCTGAGACGTCCACCCAAGACATGAATTGCAGTATGTCCTCTGAGGTGGCAGAGGGGGGTTCTGGTAAGTTTCTCTTTCGTGCAGCTATGGTTCCTGCTAAAATATCATTGTCCGGGGTGGGGGTGCTTGTTGTCTCAGTCCCCGCTGTACACGCTCTTTACTCTGCATTCATTAGAAGTGCATCAACACAAGCAGTGACTGTCAAAAAATCATCTGTATTTAGGTCAGATGTACCTCCAGAGCCTACTACTCAGGTTAGATGGGAGAGCATTTGTGTCTACGCTCCCAAAGACGGATACTCTGCCTCGCCAGTTGCAAAGCACAGCCCTTGGAACCATGGCAGCATGCAGTGCAGCAGCATACGGTCCTGGCTTGCAACCGGTGGCATGTAGGATATGTATTCTAGCTGGCAGGGGCACTCTGAGGAGAGAGAGATCAGGTTCCATCTGTGTGCCCTGTGCAGAATGTTAGCCCCCAGTAAGCTTTCTATTAGGACGTACCTTGTCCACTTCAGCGAAGCATAGGATGTTGACTGCCCTGCACTTTCCAGTGGAATGTGCTACTGGAGGGTTACATTGCTTATCTAGGCTGTGTGTTAACAGCTTTATTCTTTTTATTTTTTTTTAGATTCGACCTTCACAAGGCTGGTGTCTACCCCAGCTGACCGCATGAGAAACATTCGGCGGCGTGCTCGAAGAAACAGGGAGGATATGATTCAGGACCTGCTGAAAACAGCACAGGAATCCGCGAGGGAGAATCGAGCCTGGAGAGAGGAATTCCAACAGAGGAGGCAGAAACACAGGGATGAACTGATAAGCATGATGAAGGAGCAAACAGAACTGCTTAAGAGCATGATTGCTTTGCAGACCCAGGCGATTAATGTATGGGCTTCACTCCATACAGTTCAGCCATGTCTGCCTCCCACAGCCCGTAGTCCTTCAAAAGAATTTCTTTGAAGGCCACCTGTCCCCCTGGTACACTGCAACATCCAGTCCCCCCCAGAGCTACTTTTTAGAGACCCGCAGCTACACCCACCTGTAACCCCCCCTTTAGGTTTTAATAAAAACAGTGACAAATAATTTGCAGAGTGGCTTTATTTGTACACATTGAAAATCTCATAAGGTGCACCTGATGCGTCCTGGAAGTTAACTAGGGGAGGGCATCATTGAAATGGTCCCTGAGTGCCTCCCTTATGTGAGCAGCTTCTCCTTGGGCCCCCCAAATACTCCTAGTGGCTGGCTGTTCGTATGCTGCCTCGAGGCACTGTGCCTCCATAGCCCACCCCGGGGAAAACTTTTCTCCCCTACTTTCACAAATGTTATGAAGGACACAGCACGACGCAATCACAGCAGGGATGTTGTCCTCCGCCAAGTCCAGCCTCCCATACAAACAGCGCCAGCTCCCTTTTAAACGGCCGAAGGCACACTCCACAGTCATTCTGCAGCGGCTCAATCTGTAATTGAACCGCTCCTTGCTGCGATCTAGGTTACCAGTGTACGGCTTCATGAGCCACGGCATCAGTGGGTATGGGTCTCCGAGGATGACTATGGGCATCTCCACATCCCCCACTGTAATTTTTTGATCAGGGAAGAAGGTACCCCCTTGCAGCTTCCGGTACAGACCAGTGTTCCTGAAAATGAGGGCATCATGCACCTTTCCCGACCACCCAGCATTGATGTCTGTAAAACGCCCCTTGTGATCCACGAGTGCTTGCAGCACCATGGAGAAGTAGCCCTTCCTGTTTATATACTCGGTCGCGAGATGGTCTGGAGCCAAAATAGGGATATGTGTGCCGTCTATCGCTCCCCCGCAGTTAGGGAATCCCATGGCAGCAAAGCCGTCCACAATCTCACGAACATTGCCCAACGTCACCGTCCTCCGTAGCAGAATGCGATTGATGGCTCGGCAGGCTTGTGAGAGGGCTAATCCGACGGTGGACGTCCCGACTCCAAACTGGTTTGCAACTGACCGGTAGCAGTCAGGAGTCGCCATCTTCCAGACAGCTATCGCAACACGCTTCTCCACGGTTAGGAATGACCTCATGTTGGTGTCTTTACGTCTCAGGGCAGGGGCCAACTCTGAACACAGTTCCAGAAAGGTTGCTTTCCGCATTCGAAAGTTCTGTACCCACTGCTCGTCATCCCACAGCTGCATAACAATGCCATCCCACCACTCGGTGCTCGTCTCTCGTGACCAGAAACGGCGTTGCACCGTGTGCAGATGATCGGTGAAGGAGCTGAGCAACGCGGTGCTGTTGCTGTGCATGGCATCGATCAGCCCCTGCTCCTCAGCGTCCTCGTCTGACTCGGAGCTCATTGCGTACTGAGCAACCAGCCGAGATGTATTTAGAATGCTGAAGGCGACAGTGGAGATCAGAGCAGGATCCATGCTGTCGCTGTTGTGATTGCTCGCAAGTGGTGTGGTGCATCACTGCACTGTTGAAAATAGGCGCGAGTTGCTATTGGCAACGAGGAAGATGCAAGGGGAACACAGTGCACCACAGGAAACTGAGAGTTTACCTATGGCGCTTTGCGTTCCTTTCCTTCATCCCATGATTCCAAGCACCGATTGAGGGAACATTGAACTGTGGAATAGGTGCCCAGAATTCATTGCGCTACACCGCGATATTGCAAAGAATTCTGTTGCGTTGCAAGGAGCGACGTGTGTACGCGCTATCCCGCAATAAAGGTCACGTGTTCTTTATAGCGCGATTGCCATGTTGCGCTTTAATCTGATCGTGTGTACATAGCCTAAGTCTGCGAAGACCACAGTGTGTCTCTGGTAACTGCGGGCAGGCTGTTGGAGTCAGTGGTTAAATCACAGCTGTACAGCATGCAGCACAGAAAAGTGCATGCTGGCTGTGTGGATGTCCCAGGCAGAGTCACCAGAGCAGAAGCATTTTGGGGTACTAACGTTCTAATATAAGTGCTGACACAGCCTCTCACTGGTTTGGATTATACCCTGTGACACTGGCAGTTATTTTAGCTTCAGAATAGCATGTCTGTACCCTCTATGCAACTGCAGGCTTCTAACTTAAAACATCTTCACTGTTTTTTTGGTTTCAAACTTAATTTGAAGTCTTACTTGCGTTTTCTTGCACACTCTCCCTCTTCCACCCATAATTTATAGAACATTCTGTCCTAGCACACCTTCCCCAATAACAGGGGAAAGGGAACTGCAGCAATGTCTGGATATAGAAATACACATTTAAGAATTGTACCTTAGCTGTGTCGTACCTGATTTTTTTTTTCTTTTGGGAAGGCACAGGCAATCAAAATTTATCTTCCAAATTAAGACTGTAATTATATTTTGATAAAGATCTGGCAATTCAGTGAGAATGAAATTTTAAGGGTTGCTGGGATACAGATGACTCTGGGTTATGAGAAAGTGTTTGCATGTGGAATACAAATAGGCTAAGGTCGTTCAGCATCCTTATCTAGACTTTTCCAATAGTGTCTGATAACACAGGCAATCAAGTGCTTGTTTCTCTGCTATTATTCTGGCACAGTGATTAAAGATACAGACTGTCTTTTATGAATGAAAAGGTGACACACTCAACATGAGCAGCACAGATATGTCCCTCTATTTGATGCACAGTGAAAATAGAGGGATAGGGTGCTAATCATGCCGACAGCATTGAGCCTGAAAATAAGCCTCCTTATTTCTTTGAGGCCAGTTTTTATGTAAGTAAAAGCAAGGAGCCCAAACATGGGTGGATTTTGGAGCTTCCCTTGGGGAAGGCAACTCCATGGCACCCCACCCCTGGCCCTGCACCATGACCCCAGCCATGCCCCTTTCCCGCACGACCTCTTGCATTCCCCCACTCAGCACTTACTATCCATCACTGTGGTAAGTGTATGTACTTCTTTCTTCACTCCCTCCCCCCTCTCCCTCTGCTCGTTGACTCGGCCTCTCCTTTCCAGGGAAGGGGAGCTTAATTTCCATCGTGTTTGTTATGCACTTCTCCACTGCCTGCAGGAAGGAAGACAGCTCTGTTTGTCTGTCCCTATATGAACTATATGACCTACATGGGGACAATGTATACCCACACAATCACTGATATACTATTCAGTTTCTACTGAGACTGTAAATCACAATTATTTCTGAACAAAAATAAATGCTGTAAACCAGATTCATTCCCTCCAACTTTTTAGGCATATATAGCCTTTTCTATATTGTACTACATGTATCTACAAGCTTATACCAACCAGTTTACACTAATTCAAAATAATTGTCTGGATTGCTTCCTATCCTATGTGTACTTGATGAGGGGACGACTTGGAGGCATTATATCAAAGAAATAGCAAATTCTCAGAAGGGAAAAAGCAGGTCCTAGAAAAGTGCAACCCCGTATTTGGTAAAAAACCCATTAACAGTATTTGTGATAGCCTGTGTAGACCTAACTGGTAACCTGAAACTTACAAAGCTGGGTTGGGCTGTCTGAAGATTCTTATCCCCTAATTTAGACCTATGGGCTGCTATTGTTTTGTGTCTGTTAGTGACACAGATAGCTTGCTCCTGTCTTTCAAAAATGTCAGTGATTTAGCACAGATTCTTAGGAACAGAGTCCTGTTGCATTTTTAAAGACTAACAGATTTATTTATCGCATGAGCTTTCTAAGGAGTTTGCCTTGTTGCGTCCACCTATTTACTGAATGCTTGGTTTTTTTCAAGATCTCAAGTACTGTGAGGCTCGCAGCCTTGCTATTGCCTCTGCAGCAAGCTGCAGGCACAGAGGGAGCAAGGAAAGATGCTTTCGTTGGGCCATGCCCAATACTTTCCCAGGAGGCAGGGAAAGATTTTGGGGAGGCATAGCCCCCAAGCCTACAATAAAATCCACCCATGAGCCCAAAGGTTTTACATGGCTTCTGTTTCTGGAAAATGGAAGAAAGAGATCATTCCCCATCCCATAGGGAGCCTATCCTACTCTGACTGAAGTCAGTGGGAGGAGAATTGGGCCCGCTCAGCACTTTACTTTAACTTTGTTTCTTTCGCCCCTCTTCCTCTGTACATACTGACGTTGGTGACTACTGATGTACTTCCCAGTGTGTATTGTATATCAATATTGACGGGACCCTCACTAAAAAAGCTGGGATCTTGGATGGATGAAGTGGGCTGCAACAAATTACTTAGCAGTTTGAAATAACAGGAAAAGGGATCTAGGATTGTAGTGAAAGACTAAAAGTGGGATTCAGCATTGTGACAACATTGCAAAAAGGAAAAATGCTATCTAACATGTTAAATGCTGATAAGTCAAGGCAGCTACTCACCTGAGTAAGGCCATCATAATTTGGCTCTAACATTTTAGTCCTGTTGAGGAAAATGAGGATGGTTTTGACATCTGATGATTCCATAGCAAGAAACTGCATCTCGTAATAGATGGATGCTAGAGCAAACGGCGGGAATGGTGTTTTTCAGCTGTAGGTCATTGGTCTGAATGTGACCTACTGATTACCAGGAAGTTATTGCTGTCTGTGAACATTTCAGTGACCTGTTGGAAATTTGTTGTTGTTGTTTAATATTTATAATGTGCCAGTACCTAAAGACCTTAGCAAAGTTGAGCCCCGTATGCTAGGCCCTGTACAAATATTACATAGTGAATGACAACCCCTGCCTCAAACGAGAGCTTCTCCCACCAATATAGCTACCATCTCTCACGGAGGTGGGTTTATGATGCCAACAGGAAAGCTGTCTCCCATTGGCGTAGAGCGTCTTCACCAGACACGCTACAGAGGGGCAGTGCTTGTAGTATAGACTAGCCCTAAATCCACTCCCTAGGGCTTCCGTGTCCACATTATAAACAGGAATTCAGTTGTGTGATTTGTCTTATCTTTCTCGGGAGACCAGGAACCAACGGGCATGCAGAATGAGCTGCCTTTTAGCTCTGAAAAGCGGTCCTTCTGAATCAGGATTGATACATAACTGCTGCAGTGCTTTTTTTTTTTTTAAAGTGCCAGTACTCGGCCAGGGACCTCGGGCCGCCAGCAGCGGCGGCAGGAGCTGGGACCGCATCGCTGTGGAAGAAAGGCGCTGGTACTCAGTACCATCACAAAAAAAGCCCCGCCCACAAGCATTACATTTGCTAAACAAAATACAGCAGATGTCAGCGAGAGTTCAAACGAAGGGCTGGAACTCCTATAGAGTACGGTTTGTCCTGCAGACAGTGGCGCTCTGTACGCATAATATGATCCATGATTGGGACCTGAGTTTCAGAAGACCAGGGCGACGTAACTAGAGTATCTAAATACCAGGAACATAACAAGGCGGAACCTGGCTTGCTGGGAATACAGAACTAACTTCAGTTTTGTATCAAGGATATGATTTATCATTTTAATTATCACCCTAAAACTTTTTAATGTTTAGAGGAAGAACTCAATAGCTGCTTAAAGCAAAATGAGCAAAGTTCTTCCTCAGGGTTGAGCAGGCGTCCCCAGATCCCGAATCTTATTTTTATATTTGTTAATTAGAAGAGGCACCTTTTAATTCTGATTATCAGAAATTCTTCCTTTTTTTTTATTGGCTTAGCATTGGTGCAAAGAGAATTGAAGCAACAGAATAACTGAAAACTTTAAAAATAACTCTTCCCACCTCTAGTTTTATCTAGAAATATATTGATTTATTGATAAGAGACCAGATTTGCAATTTTGGTTCAATTTTGGATGCAGCACTTGTGTGCTACATGAACATGGTTATTGCTTAGGGAAATATGGTAAGCAGGTACAAGTAGCTATCAATACAAACATTGAACCACAGCATACAAAAACGGAAGGAGTCGGACAAATGAAAGCAAAAATGGAGCAAGTAGTTTTCAGTTGTATCCATGCATCAAGATAACAAGTTATAGTTGAGAAGGCACTTCCACTGTGCGGCTTCATCACCAGCACTAAAGTCCACCTCTGTTTTTGCTGTTCAACAGCTCAGTATTCTTTGTGTCTAGAATGGCTTATTAACGCAAAGCATTTGAACAGCTGTCAAGTGACCAGGAAGATTATTCTGGAGACTACAACCTGTCCTGGTGATCAGCAAAAACGATCTTCTTCTCCCTTTCCCAGCTTGAGTGTCACCAATCCAAACTGATTTTGAGGATGTCTCCTAAAAAGCTGAGGTAGACCTCACTTGTCATTGGTGGTATTGATAGCTGTGGACAGGTTAGCGTCATGTTCAGTAAAAGATGTGCTTTACCTGGTCCCATAAATTGACGGTGTTTAGCTTGTAGCATGATGTGGAGGGTGTGGAAAGAAGCATATGGGACCCAGTAGCAAGGACATTAGCAGCAATCTCTCCACTGTCACTACTTTAGGAGGGCACATTAAAGTTAGATTAAAACATAATCAGTGGGATTACTTGCCAAGTAAGTGCAAGCTAAACTGAATCCGAGTTGTTCGCTGAGCTCTAACTGGGTGAAAACTGAATAAATACATAGGAAAGTGTTCAGGATTTTGTCCTATGTTTCTACTGTAGTATATCAGTCATCATAAGAAGGCCAAGATGATGGGAGAGGGCAAAATGGACAAGGGAGGAATGGAAAATGAGGAAGTGGGAAGGAGAAGATAAAGGGTGAATGATGTGGGGGGGAGGAGATGGTGTGGACAGTTGGAAGGAAAGAGGAAAAGAGAGAGAACAAGGGAGACTTACCTACACTGCAGCTGTGAATGTGCTTCCCGACATGGGCAAACAGACACACACTAGCATTGCTTGAGCTAGCATGCTAAAAATAACAGGCACTCACAGTGGCCTGGCCACTCAGGCTAGCCATCCAATTACTGTCCGGAGGGGATCGGTAAGCATGTGTCTGCCTACCTGCTCTAGGAAGTGCATCTATCGCTCTAGGAAGCATACTACCCGCTGCAGTGTGAACCTATCTACTGAAAGAGGGAGGAGCAAAAAGAGGAGAGAGACGCAGGAAAATCTTTCCTTTCTATAAGCAACAGCTCTTGTCAGCCACTGCCTGGAAGTGCTGTTTCTGGATGATCTGATATGCATGGTGGAGAGTATTGAGGGAAGCCAAAACCACCCCCCTGAGACAGAAACATGAAGTCTGGGACATAGTGGTTGGAAGGAAAAATGCCTGTGTCAGTATCCCTCATAACATATTCTGTCTAAAACTGGATAACCTAAAACACTCCGCCAAGGCCACTAGAACTATTGTATATTTCTGTACTATCAAAATGCTGTGCTCTGAGGCCCTTATTATAGTATATTGTAGTGCTTTCATTAGGGATCTGAGTTTTTTAAAAAACATTCTATGTTCGTTTCAAATTAATTGTGAAGCAGTGAGCATTCCCTGACGTGGTCAGAAAGAGAGCTCTAAGCCTGGAGCTCAGCTCAGTTAAAAATGAGAGATTTTGCCTTTCTGTTAGTTTGAATTTCCCACATGAGAATAGTGACTGAAAGTTGTTCCCATCGGGGGGCTGTTTGGTGGCCTATTAGTAACTTGGACATCTGCTAGGAAACTAAAGCACACCCACATTTGGCACCCCTGCTGAGAACCTCAACAGAAAGGCCAATGATTTAATGGAGATTAAATGATCCTCTGACCTCTGCTGATGATCCCTACGTGTCAACGCTGAGATATTGGAGTGCAGGAGCACCGTAAGAGCGCTAATGATACCGCTTCTTAAGTTTTACTTATTCTGTGGATAAGTAGAGTGTTTGTCAAGGGGTGGCTGCTAGGCACTTTCTGAAAACCAGAACTCTTTATGGTGTCTCAAATCAAGCATACAGAATCACTAGCCACTTTTGAAAATGATACAAATGGTTGCCCCTTTTTGAAGCAAATAGCTAATCAAATTTCAAGGTGATGATGTTCCAGGTGGGGAAGTAGACATTGATAAAATCTTTTATTTTATCGATGCTATCTTGTTTATTTACAAATTCCTCATTGTCCAAATGCAGGAGGAACTGAAAACAAAAGGAACGGCTTCTTAGTTTACAGCTCCCGACCCTCTTTAATCAACAACCACTCTCAAAATTTCTCTCTAACTTTCTCCCGGGTCATAATGGCTATGTCTACACTTACTAAAGTTAGTTCGAATTAGTTAATTAGAACTAACTAATTCAAACTAATTTTAGTTAGTTCGAATTAACTTAATTCGAACTAGAATTAGCGAATTGTATTGAGTTCAATGGGCCGCCAGTTAGTTCGAACTAAGCAATTAGTTTGAACTAACTTGGCCACATTGGTTAATTCGAGCTAACTAGTTCGAATTAACCCTGAGTTCGAATAGCATGTTCGAATTAAGGAAGCCCTTAATTCGAACTAATTTAAGCCTACTGCAAGTTTGAATTAAGCTTCCTTAATTCGAACCAATTTGCCAGTGTAGACATAGCCAATGTGCTTATAGGCTCCTGCTTGGCTTTCTTGCTGTTTGCCTCTGCCTACCTTTCTCTGTCCTTATCTGTTCCTAGTTTCTGAGTGTTTTGCCTCCACCCAACGTACCCAAAAAAATGTTCAGCCAAAAGCTCCTGGGTGGGTTCACACACACCTCTTGCCTGGAGGGGGGCTTCTATTTACAGTTATGTTAATTGGAGAGTGAATTGACACCTATCAATCTGTAAAGGGTTTGAACTCAATTCATAGCAAGGCTGCACCCATCTCATAACTACATCATGAGTAACAGGTAATTTAAAAAAAATTGAATTGAGGGTATGTCGATCTTGGCAAAGAATGGTGGAGTGGTTGGAGCTGTGAAGTAGGTCCAATTTTTTGGCCCAGCCACAGACTTTCTGTATTACCTTTGGTAGGTTCCTTAGTCTATCTACCGTTCCTCTTCTGTAAAATGGGAATAATAGTGCCTCCTTACCTCACAAGGAAATTGAGAAGATAAAATCTATTCGTGTCTGTGAGGAGTTCAGATGCTACAGTGATGAGAGCCATATAAGTAGACAGACAAGTGGACTCTGTCTGAAATATGGTGAAATGCTTCTGGGACACAGTGCTACAATTTTTGTAGACAGCAAAACCCTTGAATGCAACCCTTACAGCTTTGCTCTTTCTTTCTGTATTAATTTGGTAGATCTGGAAGTGCAAGAAAAAATAAAAGAATTTTGTTGACTTATTTCCTCATCTGATGGCTGACAGATGTGATGCTTTATTGTTTTTTGCTTTTTTTTTTTTTTTAAAGTAATGCCAGCTATGTTCTTTGGACTCCTGGTTGGTGTTGCTGCTCACCACTTGGACCTTGTGTTTTTCCACACCAAGACAGCATTCAGTTCCACAGCAAGACAGCATTCGACAAACATCATTTGTTTTTCTTCTTTGTGCTCTTTTGCATCTTTTACAGCTGCTAAATCTGGCGATTGCTTTTCACTGAAGTGTATATAAGAATGGCCATGCTGGGTCAGACCAGTGGTCCCTCTAGCTCAGTATTCTCTGCTGACAGTGGCCAATGCCAGGTGTTTCAGAGGGAATGAACAGAACAGGTAATCGTCAAGTGATCCATCCTGTCGCCCATTTCCAGCTTCTGGCAAAGAGCAATCACTGCCTATCCTGGTTAATAGCCATTGATGGAACTGACCTCCATGAACTAGCTAGTTCTTTTTTTAATCCTGTTATAGTCTTGGCCTTCACAACATCCTCTGGCAAGAAGTTCCACAGCTTCTCTGTACATTGTGTGAAGAAATACTTCCTTGTGTTCATTTAAAACCTGATACTTATTAATTTCACTAGGTGACCCCTAGATCTTCTGTTATGAGAAGGAGTAAATAGCGCTCTTATTAGTTTCTCCACACCAGTCATGATTTCATAGATCTCTATCATATTCCCCCTTAGTCTTTTTCCAAGCTGAAAAGTCTGTTTTATTAATCCCTCTTCATAAGAGAGATTTTCCAAATCCCTAATCATATTAGTTGCCTTTTTCTGTACCTTTTCCAATTCCAATATATCTTTTTTGAGATGGGTGTGACTAGATCTGTACGCAGTATTCAAGATATGGAAATACCATGGATTTATAAAGAGGTGAGATGATATATTTTGTCTTATCTGTCCCTTTCCTAATGATTCCCAACATTCTGTTAGCTTTTTTGACTGCCTCTGCACATTGAGTAGATGTTTTCAGAGAACTATCCACGAGTCCAAGATTTCTGTTCTTGAGCGTTAACAGCTAATTTAGACCCTCATCATTTTATATATATAGTTGGGATTATGTTTTCAATGTGTATTTGCATTTATCAACATTGAATTTTATCTGCCATTTTCTTGCCCAGTCACCCAGTTTTGTGAGATCCCTTTGTAATTCTTCACAGTCTGTTTTGGACTTAACTATCTTGAGTAGTTTTATATCCTCTGCCACCTCACTGTTTACCCCTTTTTTTCCCAAATCACTTATGAATATATTGAACAGTAATGGTCCCGGTACAGATCCTTGGGGGACACCACTCTTTACCTCTCTCCATTCTGAAAACTGACACTTTATTCCTGCCTTTGTTTCCTGTCTTTTAACCAGTTACCGATCCAAGAGAGGACCTTCACTCTTATCTCGTGACTGCTTATTTTGTTTGAGAGTCTTTGGTGAGGGACCTTTCTGAAAATCTAAGTACACTATATCTACTGGATTACCCTTGTCCACATGCTTGTTAACCCTCTCAAAAATTTTAGCAGATTAGTGAGGCATGATTTCCCTTTACAAAAACCATGTGGACTCTTTCCCAACAAATTGGGTTAATCTATGTGTCTGATAATTCTGTTTTTTACTATGGTTTCAACCAATTTGCCTGGTACTGAAGTTTGGCTTACAAACCTGTAATTGCCAGGATCACCTCTGGAGCCTTTTAAAAAAATGGGAATCGGATTAGTTATCCTCTGGTCATTTGATACAGAAACTGATTTGAAAGATAGGTTTTATAACATAATTAATAGCTCTGCAATTTTCGTATTTGAATTCCTTCTGAACTCTTGGGTGGACACCATTTGGTCCTGGTCATTTATTCCTGTTTAATAATCAATTTGTTCCAATTATGTATATGTCTATAAACTACACTATTCCCTTCTGATCTTTTCTCAAAGTATTCTGCATAAAAACTGGAAAAAACTTCAGATTATAGCTCTCCAAAGAGGAAAATAAATCTGGAGATACACGGCAGGTTGATTGCAAGACTCAGCTTCCTGGCAGCTCATCATGTCAACATCGGAACAGCTCTCCAAGCAAGGAAGTGACAAAAAGGCAGCAGTTGTTCTTTTCCCATTAACAGGAAGAGCATTTGCTGAGAAAAACGTCTTTGCTGCTAGCTGCCCGAAGCATTTGCTATAGAAAATCAAGTTGGGAGTGACAGGGGAATCAAGCTGCTTGTAACAATCTTGGCAGGGATAGCTTAATGAGAAGGAGAAGCTACTGATATATGGAATAGTGTTGTGGCCTTGATATATTATCTACTATGGTTCAGTAGACATAACCAGATCAGTGGAAACTGGAGAACAATAACTTTTGTTTTTTTTCACAGATTTATTTCTGCTTCAGGTAGCTAAGTGATAACCTCTTTACTGAAACTATGAAGGAAGAGAATGTAGTTTAGTCATTGGCCTGGCCAGCTAAGTTTGTACATCCCAGATCACTTCTAGTCCCACCACAGTGACACAATCCCTTCTGATTCTAGGGAATAACTTTGGTTGGAAAGTGAGAGAGTCCAAATACAGGGTTCCTCTTTTGACAACCACGATTTAGGAACAGAGATGGTACAGCTTGTTATACTCTGAACAGATGCAGTAAAATGTTGTTGTTCCTGATATTTTGGGTCATGGCCCGAAGTCCACAATCAGAATTGGGGTCTGTTGAGTAAGTGCCATGCAAGGAAAGAGGTAAACGTGTTCCTTGCCCAGAAGAACTTACAGGAAAAGATTTTCTAATTCATTGAATGGAAATTTGTACTTCTGGTCCTACAACAGATGGGCCTGTGTGTCTATGCATGTGGTAAGTACTTTAATGTATCTGTCTCTCAATGACCATAATAGTGATCTATGGAAAGTCTTTAAATGTATAAGAACAACAAAGTAAAAGTCTGCACGGCCACTCCTCTGAATTATAAGACTGAACTATTGATCTTAGCAATAACCATAAGATCCTATGAGTCAAGGTCACAGAGGCTGGCAATGAAGATCACAGATTGGCATGTTCCCAAACTTTTATACCTCTTATACATACTTCTATATAATTTAAAATATTTTTAACAAGTGGAACAAGCATGTTAAAATGTTTTTGTGGACAGATAATAATTCTCTTGTCACATTAAAACACGTACAAAAAACTTCCAACTACCCAATATGTATAGGTGTATAGAACTCCCAAAGCTGAAAAACTACGCGTGGGTCTCTCAAATGGAATAGATAGCCAGGTGCAATGTACAGGTTTTGCTATCTTATGTGCTAAAATACTCCCTTTGTTATGCTCAGAAGTCATTTTTTTCAGATCGGGCAGTCCCATACGCCTATACTTATTGGATAGTGGCATGAGGTTTAGGAGCTTTAGTTATCCAAAGTTATATCTTAAAATTATTGAACTGTTCAGCAAAATGTGACCAAGAAATAGCCTTCTTTCCCATGATAATGGAGGACCTCAGAAATGAAGCCTGGAAAATTGCTGGTACAGTGCTCAGAGTGAAATTCTCATTTAACTTGAATATGTCTATCAAGTCTTGTATCACAACTAGCAATACCTGGACACATTGCTCTCTGCTAGCTACAGCCAAGAAATGTATTCTGGTAGATGGTGACATTTATGTTTAACTGGTTTAATCATGTTACAGAGAACAAATTACCATGCACCACTTGCAGAATATGTATTAGACTGATTTAAAGAAAAGTGAGCAGCAGCAAGTGGCTCTGTTATAAAGAATAGACTTTCATCTCCTACCTACTTACTGGTATATACGAGTGTCCGAATAGTCACATACTAACCAACAATCTCTTTTCTTATTGTTAAAGATGTATTGATTTATTTTATAATATATCCTTTATTTAATACATTTCTGCAATTCCTTCTTTAGTTAACTTATTTATATAAGAGCTAACTTCTTTATATAAGAAAGTTAATGAAATAGGATATAGGATATGTAGGGCAAATGGCTTAAGATGGACTTATTGGGCAAACTTGTGTGTCTTATCCAATGGCAGCTGTAAAAGGATGAACATGTACGAAGGAGTCTGGTGTAATGAGAGGGGAAGCAGAGGGTGAATATTAAATTTAATGGAAGAGCAGAGAGCAAAACTTACAAGGAAGGTGGAGGCAGAATTAAATGATAAGAGGAACAAGTGGGGAAGGAGAGATGAAGTATTGCAGTCCCAGTCCTGAAGGGAGCAAAGAAATAAGAAGGTTCAGGAAAATATAGAACTTGTGTATTATTGGGGGTGAGGGGGGAACCCATGACGACTAGATTTTTCCAGTCTGCCAAATTCACTTTGGCTTTTACATAGTGCAAAGTGAACTTAAATGGATGGTTAGAGAGAGACCCTGGCAAATTCCCCTCACTAGAGAGGATCTCCACAGACGTAAAGCTGGCAGAGTGACATAACCACTTTCCAAGCCAGTTGTTCATCCCATCCCTTGAGTAAGGAAGAGGAAGAGCATGTAAGGGTAGAGCTTATGCCAGCAGTAGAAGTTAGAGTATGCCCCCCCCCTCCGTGGATCTATTTCTGCCAGTGCCAGTTGGCTGGGGATCAGAGAGCCAAAACTGTTTCCCTGCAGCTGCCATTCTCCACTATGTTGGAGCACAGCTGAGACATAATGATAAATCAGGGCTCCTATTTTCTGTGTGGCATGAGCATGTGCCTAATCGGTATAGGAACTCAGTTCGATTTGGGAAAGTAGTGTAATGCAACATACTTCAATACCCTATAATGCAGGCCCAGAGGAGAGGATGGACCTATGCCTTCAGTTTAAGGGTTTAAACTCTGGAATGCCTTCCCTCTGAGACCAATCTCTTAATCCAGCACAGTACAGAATTGGTGACTTCCTTGCACTTTTCCAAGCCTCTCTGGGTATATCTATACTGTACACTAGACACAGGCTCTGACCTCCTTTGAGCCCAAGACCCACTTCCATCCACACACAAGTCAGTCTGACTTGGATCAATCAGCAAGTACTCAGGACATTGGTCCTAGGACCTTGGTAGGCAGGTGGGTTAGAGTCCATGGCCTTATCTACACTGAGAAAATTGCATTGATCCTCAAGGATCAACATAGTGGGATTGATTGAGCTGGCAGTGTAGACCCACTCAATCAATCCTGGAAGTGCTCTCTGTTTGATGCAGTTACTCCACCCTCCCAAGTGAAGTAACGCTGCGTCAATGGAAGAGCCTTGCCAGTCAACACAGCCCAGTCAAGATAGCGTGGTAAGTAGGAGTAAGTAAGTCGACGGGAGATATGCCATCTGTGTGCTGCAGATTGCATATCTCCTATTGACTTACCCCCACAATATAGACTAGGCTCAAGTCACGCTATGACGTATGTCCCATCCCCTGTCATTTTGTGGTGTGGATGCAGGTCAAGCTGCAGACTTGAGTCAGAAGGTCTGCATAGTGTAATGGATGTGTTAGAATGGCTATGAAACCCAACCCAGGCTTACAATTCAATGTGGACACTCATGCACAGGCTTGTAAACATTGAGTCGGCTAGCCCAGATCCCATGAACCCAGGTTTATACTGCAGCGTTGTTCCAGAGGAGTAGCCATCTTAGTCTATGTACAGCAAAAACAATGAGAGTCCCGTGGCACCTTAAAGACTAACAATTTTCTTCCGGCATAAGCTTTTGTGGAAGCCAGCCCACTTCAAGCTTATGGCCAAAGAAATGTTATCCTTTAAGGGGCCACAGGGCTCTCGTTGTTTTTGCAGTGCAGGGTAGATGTACGCTCTCAGGCTTTCTGAGGGTGAGTGGGTTGAACTGAGTAAATCAGTAGAAGGAGGAGATGTATTTTATGTATACTGGCTTGCAGGAATCTTGTTGTATGGTGTAAAAACGTATGCGTGTCTAGAAGTTTCAATAGGTTCTTATAAGTAAATCTGAAAAAAGTAGCAACAATACCCCAGAATGCCTGCAGCATCATGAGTTAACTAGGGATGTGTTGAGTAGATTCCGTCTTGTGCAAACAACCAAGTTCAGTAATTTATGGATCTGCTGAATATGTTTCCTATCTGATCTTCCTAGCCTGGAGTTGGCATATTGACATCATTTCAGTCAGCATTGTGCAGTGCCTTAAAGTACCTTTTTCTAGACGTATTGTTTTTGGGAATGACTTGTTCTTGTGCTTGTTGAGAGTCCCCAGGAAAGCAGGGCACAGTGGAGGGAGAGCTGCGGACACACATTTGAGTATCCTGTGCCCACTGAAGTCAGCAGAAATGATGCCATGGGCTTCAGTCAGTGGAAGTAGGATCAGGGCCTTAGAAGCTTGAATGCTGTTCTGTTGTGAGAGACTTAGTAAGAATATCTCTCTCTGTTCTATGGGTGGGATTGCTAAAGCAGAGACAAATTCCTGAAGGCTGACCCATGGTAGTATTTTTCCATCCCAAAGGTGTGTATGAAGTTGTTTGCAGAGAAGGTAGAGTTATGTTCACAATTGACATAGTCGAAGTGCAAGACATTTCCTGTCATTTCCAGTAGAAATTGTCTGTTCTCTTGAGGAAACGCTTTAAAGACAGAAGAAATTAGAGGAATGATAACAGGGAGAAAGAAAGGGGTAGATTAATCCCAGGTTTCAGATTCAGGTGAAGTTACTGTCTGCACTAAAATAAGTGGTTGGAATTTCTCAAAAATTCCACTTAATTCTGTGTTGCTGCAATTGTGTAATTCTAAAAAGAAAGTAAAAGTACTGGTTACAAATCAGGCCTCTAGCCACTGGACACCTGCACTTCCTGTTCGTTGTGGAGAGGTTAATTTGATTTTTGTGAAAACGAATTCACCTGAACGTTGGCTTCTTTGTGTATTGAACATGGCAGCTCTCATTTGTAGGAAATATGCCCAGAGGCGGATTTTGGGGTAGGCGAAGCAGGCGCACGCCTGGGGCCCCATCACTATCCCAAAAGCCACATCTGCCTTGGTCTGCAGCAGAAGGAGAAGCTGGCCCAGGGGGCCGGGGCCGTGTGGGGGGAGCTAGGGCTGGGGTGGTGGGGGAGGCAGGGTCATAGAGGGGGCCTCACAATGGGCCTTTGCCTAGGGCCCCCAATAGCCAAAGGCCGCCTCTGAATATGCTATCCATTATTCATTCAGTCCAGTGACTTAAAGCAATTTGTAATTGGCAGAGGCACTTTGGTTCGTTATGCTGCTGGGATTTAACCATTGAAAATGCCACCGTCACAGAGATGGCTCAGGTAATATGAACCAGGGCCTTTCCAGAAGGTTTCAACTCCAGTCAAGTTTGGGAGTAACCAAACTTCACTGTGGCCTGACAGAATATATTTTCAATAAGCCAAAATACTAACCTTTGTATTGTAATGGCAACTAGAGGCCTGCCTGAGATTGGGGGCTCCACTGCACCAGTCACTGTATAAACACAAAGCCAGAGACAGTCTCTGGCCTGGAGAATTTAGAATTTAACTAGACAGGCAGAAGTTGACAGCAGAAACTGTAGCACAGAGAAAAGTGATTTGCCCAAAGTCACGGAGCAGGTCACTGGCGGAGCTAGGAACAGAACCTCAGCCCTGTCTACACCGCGGCCCGATTTCGGCAGCCATCAAAGGGAGATACGCAAAGTACTTAAAATACCTTGCGTATCTCCCTCCAATTGCCTACTGCCTACTTACCCCAGTGTTTTCAATAGGCTGAGATGGAGGGAAACCCCTTCCCTGCTCAGCAAATTTGCCGTCGTCAGTAAAGACTCTCTTGAGTCCAAATCCAGTGCCCTATTTGCGGGACCTGCTGCCATGCCTGAGCCATGCTGCATCTTGTACAGAACATATCTGAACAAAAACGATAGAACAAACGGCCTGCATCAAACAGCATCCTCTCAATCCCGTTGCTTCTGAGTGCATCCCAACTCCAGTGCTATGAATTCTTTTCAGATTTTAAGAGCTACCATAGGAACTTTTCATATTTTCTGTAACTCTCCTAAACCACTTTTGGTACTATGTAGATAATAGACAGATGCCTGTGAAATGATCTGTGTTTGTATGAAAATACTTGGTGGTCCTCATCGTAATGAACAATGTTCTTACTATAAAAATCTGTTGGCACTAATTGCCCCCTATATAGGCAGATGTGATCAAATTTGAATAGACATCGAGATTGACTGTTCTACACCCCTAAAGGAGTTGGAGCGTATTGGTGGGTGGTGTCTGCACATTTGCTATTCAGCAGACAAAGGATTTGAGCAGTCTGGCATCTCTCATAGCACTTTGCCCCCTCTCCCCCGCAAATGCTACTTTTAAAATATCCATAAAATAAACAGTGGCATAACAGGGAATGCAGTAATGTGCAGGGCCAAATCCCAAAGTCTTGCAAAGTTTCCACTGAAGTCAACTAGAGCTGATCCTCAGTAAGGACAGAGCAAGGCCTTCAAAGATTCAACCTGTGGCCTTGTTTCTTCTTTTTGGAGCTTGTTTCATCTCCTGTTTATCAAAAGAAGTATTTGTACAGCATCTAAGACCACGTGTCACCTTTCAAGTTAAACATCACCTCTTCTTGGCTGTCTTACTTAGCCTTAGTCTTTGTACCATAATAACAACATAAAGTTCTCTGTGAAGACTATTGCCTCATTATCCTTTGGTGGTCCAATAAAGCTGACGAGTCTTCACACAGCAGTGACCTTTCTGGGTTTCTTTCACAGCTCTGATTCAGGGAAGATTATTTTGTTCCCCGGTTCCTTGTTTATGCCAACATTTGTATTTGATCTCTCACTGTTTGGCACAAGTGAGGTAGGACCTGAAAGAAATTATTTTCAATCCTTTGAGAGATCAAAGGCGCTCCGCAGTTATGTATGGTTCTTGGCTCAGTCATGTAAGAAAGCAAATTCAGCCACATAAAGTGTCAGCTGCAACTATCTTAAGAAAAGAATGGGGGAGGGGGATCACTCGAAAATACTGAACATTGCAGTGATTAAAAGGTATGGGGGAGGTAATGGAGTAGTTACTCTGTTGATTGGGTGAGTATGGTGTGTTTAAAAAATACCATTCCAATGGTAAACTAAGACTGGAAGGATCAGGAGAATTGAGAGTAAACAGGGCCTGGATCCCTCAGAAGATAGAGAAACATTTAGATCAGTGGTTCTGAACCTGTTTACCATTGCGGGTCACATATGCAGCTTTCTGTATTTATGTGGGCTGCATCCACACAATATATATACTACCTGTATGGCCTGAAAGTCTCACCTGGGCTATAGCTGTGAACTGCTTGGGCTGCAAATGGGCCATGTGTTGAGAACCACTGATTGAGATAATACCTAGTCCTGCCACAAGTGCAGGGGATTAAACTAGATTACTTCTTGAGGTCCCTTTCAGTCCTACGATTCTATGACCCTGATACATTTTGCTTATTTTCTGTTAGATACATGCAGAAAATAAATGCAAACAACCAAGAGCAACTTGGGAAAAACAATAATTTTAAAGCATTTTGATTCCATTTCACCTACTAATGGAGGTTATCTCCATGCAAGGAAATACTGGTCTCCTATGCGTCTGCAGGGTAAAGTTCAAAGCTGTATTAAGTCAGTGTTGAGTGTAAACTTTTGAAAGAACAATCTTAGCTTTTGTTTCGGTATGAACATTTCAGAGTTGGGAACAACCTCCATTCCCAAAGTATTCGTAACTCTGAGGTTTTATTGTGGTTAAAATGTTGTGTGGGGTGGGAATTACATTCTTTGTTTTGATCAGAACCATCTCATGTGGCACCTTCGATAATATTTGAGCACAAATCTGCCACCTGTAGGATTTTTTTTTTTTTTATAGCTACGGATTTAGGTCCCAATGGTGTCAAGACTATAAAAAAAATTATAGACAACTCTTTCAACTGTCCTAATATTTAAAATATATGAAAAGGCCATCTATGTATTAAATCAGTGTTCAGTGTAAAATTTTGAAAGAACAACCTTCACTTTTGTTCAGGTATGAATATTTCAGACTTACGAACAAACTCCATTCCCAAGGTATTCGTAACTCTGAGGTTCTATTGTAGTTAAAAAGTTGTTATATGTAGTTACTGAGACATACAGGATCATATTTTAAGTCATCAAGGATACAGAGAAGCTCTAACCTTAGGGTGACCACCATTTCTAATTGCTCAGGACAGTCCCAAAATGTACATTTCAAGCCCCAGTCCTGATTTGAATGACTCTAGGACAATATTTGCCTTGGATTCCCTGTGGCATCACTCTGTCTGTCTGAGGCACCAGCCTCTTCTTGTGGGGAGGCTTAGCCCTTCCTCACTGCAAGGCCCTGACCTGTGCTCCTCCTTTTCCTCCCCTCAGGATCCCACCCCTGGCCAGGCCAGAGAAGCCACAGCTAGGCAATAGTAAGAGCTACCCAAGGAGCCCAGACTGTTGTGTGGTGTCCTCGACTCTCCATGTGGCCTGGGCAGCAGGCCCATAGGGTCAGGGACATGGGTTGGGGGCATGGGCTGGGGGCACCCCATCCATTGACAGGTGGAGAGTCTGGGGTTCCACACAGCAGCTCAGGCTCCCTGCGTGGCTCTTACCACTGGCCAACTCTGGCTTCAGGCCTGACCAGGGAGGGGGGCTTCAAGGGCAGCAGTTGGGGCCACGGAGGGGCTCATGCACATGCCCATTTTTGCATTTCGAAAAGGTGGTCACCCTGTCTGAACCAGTGATAGGTCCCAGAGGTGTTAAGACTGACTCAGGCAAAATGGTTCTGGGTACGAGTGGACGCATACCTGACTGGGATCTGTGATACCTTTTGATGTTGTGCAGCACATACTCCCCATATCAGCACAAACTCCCCATATCAGCACAGTTCTTCAAGTGCAGAACAATCTTGCCTTTACCTTGATGCCTTTGAGGCATCTAATGCTGCTTCTCTTGGACTTTGGAAGAACAAGAACTGTATGGTAGATGTGATGATGTGCTCTCAGATACAGTAGCATGCTGTGGGAGTGGGAAGGGTCTGTGGACCCATGTCCCACTCCCCTCACCCCACCCCCCCACTCATCAGCAACAGCACCACCTCACAAGGTCAAGGAGAGTCTGTGGGGCCTTATACTGCTCTGTCCCTCTCTGCTGTGGGGGCGATGAGGTTGTCGTGACAGGCTTTCTGTGGGTCCCTTCTTAGGCCCAGGTCAGGGTTGGAGGATATCCTGACTGTCTCTGAACTGCGACACTTACATCTGCCTCTGCTCAAGCTTCCTTCCCCCAGCCCTTACCTTCCCTGTCCCCTGACAAAGTGGGATTTTCTCCCATGAAAGCTCATGCAATAAATAAACTTGTGAGTCTTTAAAAATGCCACAGGACTCCTTGTTTGTTTCCATGTCCCCTGATCCCCCTGCATCCACCCTTCAGCCACCCACTGCTCTCTGCCCCCCTCCCATCCTGCCCTGTCCCCTTCACCTCCTCCAGCCTCTCACACCCTGTTCTCCCCTCTAGCCCAGTCCCATTCCAGTCCCCTTGCAGCTCTTGGTCCTAGGAGTTAAGCCTGGAACAAGTTACAACCTCCACCCTCGGGAGGCTATGCTTCCTGGAGTGGGGGGGGGGGGGGGGGGGGCGAGAAGGTGTCTCCTACCTTCCCTCCAAGCAGTGTCTGTCTGGGAGCAGGAATAGTCAGCCAAGGCTGGATTTTTTTGCTTCAGTCCCTAAAGCCCGTGCGTTAATACGGGCCTGCATGCAAGCTCACTGAAAGCAATTGGGATTACACTAGTGCAAATGAGGAAAATATTTGGCCTATCATTTGTATAATTTTCATTCTACAGAGGGGATCCCTCTAATCTTTCCCTCCCTCCCACCATCTCATTCTCCCACATTTGCTCCTCTTCCTCTCCCCTCAGGCTTCAAGCCAAGTAAACCTTCTCTCTGAGTAGAGCCTTGGACATAGTCCTCTTCTGGAGTCTGTCAATGCCACTCTGACTGCCAGCCCAAGGGTCCTTGCTTAAGAGAAAGGCAAGGCTCTCTCGTTTCCCTCCCCCCAGAAGCAACGTGTATGCTGCTGCTGCAGCACCTTCCAGCCCATGGACTGAGGGACCAAATTCTTCTACCAAATCCTAATTGCTCTTGAAGTTTTGCCCGTATTGTGAAGTTTCATCATAGAATTAAGGGTAGTTGTTGTAATCCTTGAGGTCAAACAACGAATGTTCTTTCTCTCTAATGGAGCTCACATATGATAAATGAGATGTCAGGAGTAATTAAGAATAGCGATGTGGAAAACATAAGGAGAGAGGCCTCCCTCATGTCCTTCTTCTAGGGCAAGAGTCGGCAATCTTTGCCGGCCTCTGTGCCAGCCCCCCTTCCCATCAGCAGGGATAGTGGGGGACAGGTGGTGGCTCCTTTTCCCTGCTAGCCCTGCCCCCCAGCAGGGTGTGGCAGCCCCTTTACCCTACTGGCCCCAGACCCCAGCTCTTGTGGTCCCAGGCCCTGCAGCTTGGAGTCTTGCGTGCCACTGTGAAGGGGTGTGTGTGCCATCTTTGGCACGAGTGCCGCGGGGTTGCAGACCTCTGTTCTAGGGACTACATGGGGCCTAGCCCTCGGTTCTTTATTTTTATTATTCAGATCCTGCTCTACGTCTTTCATTGCTAGCATTGTTGGCATCACCATTAATCAAGTGTGTCAGATGTGAGGCTTTGGGGATCGCCCAGACCAGTACGTTTTTTCTCACCACCTGCCCTGTAACATTGGGGTGCCTCAATGCTATGCCAGCCCACAAGCATAAAGATCTTCCATCAGCTTAATTACTCCTTGTAGGGTGACACCAACGGCCCTTCCAGTCCTGAGTCTCCTCAAATCCATCTTTCACAAGTTCTTAACTATCCAACGTTCAGACTTTTCCTCTCTGCTTTGTCACTCCCGCAGGTGTGAAAACAGCCCCTGGTCATCTGTTCACTTTGGCACACTACAGTGGTTAAAGTATAATTTGATGGGCCCTGGAACCCTCCTAATCTCCGGGCCCCCTTCCCGTATTGTCTGGGCCCCCTTCATGCATGTGCGGGCCCCAGTCCAGATAGGCATTTGCAACCACTTCTCAGTACCACATGCATATAAAATATTTATAATTTTATATGGCATTTATGTCTATATCAATTATTGTCACAAACTAGCAAACACTGCATAATACAAGACCATCAGATCACCCCCTCCCCGCCTCATTAACTCAAGTATGATGATGAAAGCTCATGCAGTAAATACATTTGTTAGTCTTTAAAAGTGCCACAGGACTCCTTCTTTGTTTTGCTGAACTAGACTAACATGGCTACCCCTTTGAAACTTATCTACCATATGGTTTCCACTGGTCTTATCCCTGGTGGGAACTTTCCTAAAAAATGCTAACATACAGAAGGCTGTAATGAAGACTTCACCAGTATATGACTTCTGTAGCATTGCCAGTAGCTTAGGTGCTGGTTGAAGTACCTGGAAATATGTTACTTAAACACAGATAGAAAAGGGAAGATGGCATTAAAATCACCATGACTTGTGATTGATAAAATCAGGCCTCACTTTTCCATAGCACCTTCTATCTGACAAGCTGAAGTCACTTTACAAGGGATAATGAACCAAGCTTTGTATCACCTCCTAAAGCAGTGGTTCTCAAACTTTTCGCACTGGCGATCCCTTTCACACAGCCAGCCTCCAAGTGTGGACCCTGCCAAATTAAAAATACATTTTTTTCTAGGCAACACTATTTTAAACATTAAATTTATAACCAAACCTTCTGCCTAAAATAAATGTATCTTTTCTCACCACTTTGAACTTAAAACTAAACCACATTTTTATGGAATTATTTTTAGATGCAGAGAAGTTATTTTTAAATTGTTATTGTTTAATATTGGTGGGTGCAAAGAATTTGTATCAGTACAGCTTTTCAGAGCAAACTTAGTGCCTCATTGCCTCCCTTGCTTCTGTACAGCTATTGGCAGCTCTGGGTGGCTCACAACCCGCACATAATGACTCCCTAAGGGGTTGCGACTCCCATTTTAGAGCCCTTGTCTTAAAGGGACACACTAACCTCATTTTACAGATTGGGAAACAGACACAGAGCCACTTCGCCCAAAGTCCCACAGCAGTTTCATGGCAGAGCTAGGACTAAGACCCAGAACTCAAGGCTCTCATGCTTTAACCACTGAACAATATTAGCCCATAATATAACCCACACCTGGGAAACCATCTTTGCACAGAGATGAATGCATTTTTCATTAGGATCTTAAGGAGTACTAAACCATTCACTAGTAAAGACTATTTAGACCTTAACCCCGTAGACAATTTCCCTTTGACCACTGTAACACCACACGTGCAGCCTGTCAGAACGTTTTTAGCAAACACACCATGGATGCCACCAATGTTGCCTCTAAGCTGATGATGCAGCTGAGCAAGTTATGGTATTTGCTGAGCAGCAATTTGTGAGGCATGGTGCCGCATGGGCAACAGTTTTTTGGCACCGGAAGCATCAGCATGCCTACGTACCTCAATTCAAAACAAATGCATACATGTGTTTTCATTCAAACTTTAATAAAAACGTTAAACTGAAATACTGAAGTTTTATTAATTTACTAAACCAATGTGAGACGATGACACTTGCTGTCACGCCTATCTAGCCTCTACCATCATCTACAACTCACAGTTTTTGTCGCCTGTCTTTGTCACATTTCCAACCTACATATACAGAGTCACGGTCAACCTCATGATAGAAGGTTCAGAAATTCTATTCGCAAACATCCATAAAGCTCTAAATACACAAATGGTGATTTTCAAAGGCTTATAACTTGACCAAATCTGGGTGTGTTTTCATGGGGACCTTTCTGTCCCCAGAACTATCACTCTATCAGTTTTACCATGGAGGCACTAGAGTTCTTCAAGGAAAAGACATTTAACATTAGCAAAATTAGCTCTTTTTCACAAAGCGCGCTCTTGGAAAGGGCTGAGCCACTTTTATTGAAACTTAAAAATTGAGCTTGACGCAGAGAGTGAGCAGCCCACATGAGAATTTTAATTCTTATAAACAACTAAGAATAATGGGCTTCTAAAATATTAGGCAATCAGGTGTTATTCTTCCTATAGAGAATACATGATATAGTAGTATAAGTATTCTACCATCTTGAGTCTGAGGAGGCAGTTCATAAGTGACAAAAGGAGTTATGCAGGTCATTCTCAACTTATGCCAACTACAATCCATCATATACTCTGCATATGATACTTACATTACATGAAAAAAAGTTATTGTAGGAATGCTTCAGAGAGTTAAAAAACATTTATTGCAAATATTTTTCAAACTCTCACTATAACAGTAGGGGTATTAGTTACCATGCGTTCAGTGTTTTTTGGGTCAGAGGAAGACACAAACCCCCCTCAAAGTTGCATGAGACAGCTTGTCTATGCATATAAAAGTCAGATCCATTGTTCTGGGCCCCTCCAAGGGTAGAAGTGAGCATTGTATCCCACAGAAAGGTGGAAAACTCTGCCAGGCTACATTGTGGATCATGAATGTGTTATGTTCGTTCCTCTGCTCCAGGACTGAACATAGCTTGAGGGGGGAAACAAGTAAATATTTTTTTCAAGTTGATTTTTATATTACATATTACAATTCAGTGGGGAAAGAGTTGGGTTGCCTGGGGCCTCATGTTTGATTAAGGGGAAGGAGAAGGGAAGGAAACTGAGGAGGATTTCCACTGGGATGTACTTCACTGAATTACTTTTTGGCCGTGTCTACATTACAAACAGATATGAGTGGAAAACAAACTGCTTGAGCCCCACCAGCTCTTTCCTCACAAATGAAGCACAGCCTCAAATCCACATCACCCCAACCTTGTCCACTAGTGCCCACATCAGACCCCTCTTTCCCCATGTCCTACTCAGCCCCCATCCGCATTCCCTAAGCTCCCTGTCCCCAAACCCCCACTCCAACCCGCCTAACCCCCCAGCTTCCCCCATCTTCACTTCACCCCCTTCAGCCCTCCAACCTCCTCCACACCTCCCCAGGCCCCTCCATCCCTAGCCCCACCCCAGTCCCCCAACCTCCTCCATCCCTCCCCAGCCCCATCACCCAGTCCCCACTCCAGTCATCCATAGTCCCCTCCACCACTACCCAGCCCCCTCCCAGTCTCCTTGTCCCCATGCCCCCTTCACCCCTCCCCAGGTCTCTAACTCCATCCATAGCCCCCACCAGCCCCCCATCCTGACCCCTTGCTCCAGCCGTCCATAGTCCCCTCCACTGCTCCCCACCAGCCCTTCCCCAACCCCCCCCCCATCCTGACCCCTGGCTCCAGCAACTCACGAGTCTGGACCCCTCCATTCCCACCCCCAGTCTCCGCATTCCCCTTTACCTTAACCCCTGACTACAAGGGTCCAGGACCGGCCTGCAGCGGTGGAGCACAGCAGCTGGCAACGTGGCCGGCTCAGGCCACACTGCTGGCTGCTGCCCTCTGCTCCTGTTCCCGCCGCTGCCACACTCCAGCTCCTCGGGCTTGATCCAGCCACTCTGCTGCCGCCGCGTGCCACCACCACAGGCAGGCAGCATGGCTGGATCAGGCCTGGGGCCCCTTCCCAGCTCCTCTACTCCCCCGTGGCCCCTTCCTGGCTCCTCTGCCCCTTTCCCGGCTCCACTGCCCGCCGCCTTCCCCCAACCCCTTCCCAACCCCCTTACCTGGCCAGGGGCTCGGAGCTTGCAGGGGTGGCTGGCAGAGCCGCTCCTGGGCCAGGCCGGTCCTGGCCTGAGCAGCTCTGTCTGAGCATGCTCCGGACGGAAGATTTGAACCTCCCCAGTCTGGCCACAGCAGGAGTCTGCGTCTTTGCTGGGGGCCCTGAGCGGAACGCAGCATTCCGCCTGGGTTTTCTATTTTTAGGGGCCCCGGAACGCTGGCCCCTAAAAATTGTGGGCCCCGGAACGGTGTTCCAGTGCGTTCCCCCTTCCTTTAACCCCTGGGCGCACACACTCCAGGCACAGACCTACTGAGGGTAAAAGTAAACAAAAAATGTTCTTAATAGAAAAATCAAGATTAAAAAATGAAATAGTAAGGAAAGGCAAATTCATAAAAGCTACACAGAAAATAAGTAAAGATGCAACTTCAGGCTTTTCACTTCTATCTTAGCTACATTCCCTTCTCTAATACAAGTTACCTGTTGCCTTTGAACAGTTTCCCAGAGTGTCCCTTATTCCAGGAGGATCCAGCATTCACAGACAGCCCTCCACTTTTGAATGGTTTCTCAGTTCTGTGTGAGAGCTGCAGTTTCAAGCCTTCCTTTAAGGGTTTTTTCCTCCCATTTTTTTCCATTTCTGGTATAGTGACTCATGGTTATTTAAGATGAGGACATTCTAACCATTGTGTCTCAAAGCTTTCCCATTAATCCTCATGGCCCATTTTTTGTCTTTTCCAGGATTGTACAGTGCTATTTGGGTGGGAAAGCAGAAGCAGATGCTCCCGGCCCCACTGACCACCATCTCACTGTGAGGTGGAGCTGAATATTGCAGTATTAATTATGAGCATAGTTTTATATATCACAGGCTGTGTATATCTCTCATAATGACCATCCAGTTCAAAGTATTACAAGCTGTCATAAAGCACCTTCCTTGATGTATTTTTTTCTAGTACAAAAATATTGTATGTAACCAGTAAATTCAGCTGCTTATTCTGTGGGGTTCAGACCTACTGATCTCCTGTTGGAGTGTGTGAACCCTGATGGTCACAAAAAGCAAATTAGGGGACGGAATGGCTAACAAGATTAATAATGGATATAGGGACTTTCTTCTCTCAGTCATCAGTTTTAATCTAGCCCAGATCAGAGGTGAACAATCTTACCATCTGGGGGTTGCTCAATATACTGTATGAAATGAATAGGTAGTCTGTCTGGTTTCCAATAGTTCACAGTACAAGCAGCATAAGTAGTAAGTGGTGCTTTCAGTGGTGATGTCCGCAGAGCAGGCCAGGCCTCAATGAACATGGAGACTGAACTATCCACTTGCTCCTAGATGGTGATTTCAAGAAGAGACTGAACTATCCATTTGCTCCTAGATGGTGATTTCAAGAAGTTGTGGGGACTTCAAATGGAATGAGATTATATTTGGTGTACAAAGAATGTTGAACAGGTTCTTATCTCCAAATGTGCCAAGATAGCAGAGTTCTAGGTCAGGTGGCATCCTCCCAATGTTTATTGGCAATGATCAGATGGCCCCAGGTTAAGGTCAGATGCTTTGAAATGGGATTTTCTCCCACGAAAGCTCATGTGATAAATAAATCTGTTAGTCTTTAGAAGTGCCACAGGACTCTGTTGTTTTTCTGCAATAGACTCACACGGCTACCCCTTTGGAACTTGACCTTCCTTAAGTTGATCTAAGGCTCCAGTGTAGATGTACCCAAGGATGGGGCCTCCCCACGTGGGGGGCCCCATCCTTGACTTTTGCCCAGGGGCCCATATTCACTAAGACTGCCCCTGGAGATAGCAGTTGCAGTGTAAAGGGTAGCTGGGTGAAGAGGGGGAGAATAAGGTGAAGAAATCAATTTCAGTGTGTATTGGAAGTACTTCAGGTTGAGAAACTGATTTGAACTAAATGTGTCTGGATACTCTGAAGAGTACACAGATGCCTTCTTTTTTGGTGAGATTACCATACTTTGGGTTCCAAAAAGAAGACATTTTCAAGGGAGGAAACTGGGAGGGAGGAGGCCCCAGGGGAGGGTACAGTTAGGGGTGTTGGAGGGGATACCTGTTGCAGGGGGTACTCACTGGACATGAGGAGCAGTGTATAATAACCTTTCTGTAGGACAGTGGTAGCCACAGATGATATGTTTAATTTTATGCATCCACAACTGAGAAAACTTTGCCTAGTCACATGCTTTCAGCTGCCCTGAGAATAAAGCTGGAGCACTTCTGTAGTTTTGGATTTTGCTTACTATGCTGCTTGCCCTGATGGATCTTCTTCTGTCTGTAACAGAACCAGCATGGCTGCACATATGTTATTGAATATTTCAGACATTTATTAATAGATAAGTATGTTGCAGTTCTCCTCAGTGCTTTCTGTCCTAGTGCTTTAGAATGGATGGGTTGCAGAAGCATTTGTCCTTTGCAGATCTTGGAGTGTTTGTAAAATGGAGAATACATAGTTGGGGGGGGGGGGGTGTATGTATAAAGATATGTATAACATATGTATACACATGCATATGCAACATACCGGTATGTCATTTTTATTCCTAGCCTTGCTCAAAGGTTAGAAGGGCAAATCTGTGAGTGAAACACTCAAACGCGAGCCTTTTGTCTTTAGATACACTCTTTGCTACTCATCCTCAGCAGAGTGCATCAAGCCATTGCTGTTCCAGCTGCAGCCATCTCCTGTTTGAAACAATCTAGCACTGACTACAGAATAAGAATGGGAGAGAGAGAAAAAGAAACCATTGAGCAGGGGCGCTTTCCAGGAACGAAGACTTAAAAATAAACGATGTGAACTTCTGGGAGGCTATTGCGCTTCCTTAACGAAGTTTTAAAACACTCAGGCTTCTGACAAACCATGTTATAAATTATTTGATACTGGGAGGGAAAAGCATTTAAAACTGAATTCATATTTGGTCAGTGGTGACTAAATGTGTCCGAGTCAGGGAATGCGATACTCTCCACATAAATGCATGTTGCTTAAAGGCATAATGTTACATGCATAAGAATCACACGCTCCTGATCTGATGCGCCTCTTGCAGTGCACGTGGTGTTCCTCTAGTTAAATGAATATCTGGTAAAGACATAATTCAGATATCTATACACCCAAAAATATGGCCAAATAATGCTTTCCAATGTTTGTCTTTCCAGATAACTGAACACTAAATACTGATGAATTTTTGTCTGCCCACTGGTCTTTTCCCCCCCACAAACAACTACTATTACTATTCATGCTGTACACTGTGACGGAGAAAAAGGTCAGCGGGACCATAAAAAGCGTCACTGTAGTGGCAGGAAGCTATTCATGTATCGCACTTGCCTGATAATGGATGAAGCACTGAATTTAGACTCTGGATCTCTGTTCACCATCTGTTGAATGGGAATCATACAACTTACCCATCTCACCACAGGTGTTTTGAAGATAGACAATAATTGTGAGGCATTTGGGTAATGTGGTGATGAAACTACATTCAAGTACCTATGTAGAAATTATGGCTCCCCTTACACGAGTATGTTGTAGAGGGAGATCGCACTTGGACCTCTCTCTGTCCTGCTGGGGACGGGCATAAGCTGCCTGACTCCCTGACAGAAAGACTTCTAGCATAAGTCGTATAGCAAGGCATGGTTTTGCAGCTCTGCCTTTGCCCTCCCTGGACTGGGAGGCTTTAGTATTTCCAACCCAGGCCACAACATTAAAAAAATCATGATTCAGACCTCCCAGAATCATGAGATTTGGCTTAAAGAAATCACGAGCCTCACCATTAATAAATTGTGGCTTCTTTTGCCTTCTGTTTTCTGAGCCTTTCGGGTTCACATTTTCGATGAGGGCTAGAAACGTACTTTCTTTTTATATGAAAGCTGATTTCTCACCTAATCACATGACTCGGGGAGCTGAGGCTATAAGCAAAACACCATACATCACATGATTGGTGATAAAATCATGGATTTGGCAACCTGGAAAATGTTACCAAAATTCCCTCTCCCAATTTTTTCAGCAGAATTTCAAAAACATTCTGAAAAGCTCTATTTGGTACTTTAAAACTGGTCTCTCTTAATTTTGGGAGGTATGTGATCAGTAAATGCTAGTGAATATTTCTATCACATCCAGGAAACTATTTAGTTATGACCAGAGCTGGTTGGTTTATTTGTTGTGAATACATTCTTGAAATGTACTGACTCTGATTTCTTTAAATAGATTTGTTTATTTGCAAGAATCTGCTGAATAGATTTGGCCAGCCAGGTTTCAGCCTAAAGGGTTTTCATGAACTGTTGACTTCAACTATTTAGTTTACTATTCATTATTCTTGGAACATGAGTAGTCATTTAAGTCACATGGTATCATTTGTGCTTTTCTCAGTTGGCTGAATGAAACAGCTCAACAGTGCTGAAGAAAGAGTAACCTTAAGAGAACAGCCATTCCTCACATGCAAATTAAAAAAAATCCTTTACACAAATGTTTGTGAATCAAGAATAAAAAGGAGCAGAAACATGGTCAGTCCAAATGGCTCTCTGCTATGCCAATGAACTGTTTTTGCCCCATCAGCCCTAATGAGGACTGATGTCTTAGAAAATATTGATGTACACATAAGTGAGAACTAGCAAACACGAGAAAATCACTGCAAGATTTTCACAGCTATATCATCATGGCAAATCTCAAAAGGATATAGCCTCTTTCCAGATTGAGTGCCACCTGGATCAGTCTTTGGACAGGTCCTTAGGACTGGCTGGCTGTTCAGTATTTGTGCATCAGTGGTGATCTTATTGTACCACCCGAGCTTTGGATGTCCACATAATTGCCCACCCTCCATAAGCAGCATTCCTTATTTCATGACTCCCAACAACTCTTCTGTATCATGGGTGCTTCTTTCTCTGGATCTCTATCATGTATTGGATCAGGCAGAGCAGCTGTCGGTGTGCCAGAAGTAAGGAGAGCAGCCACTGCAGAAAAGGCTGAAATGAAGGATCAGAAATTGCTGATACGTTGCACAAATGTGGGGCATGTACAGCAGACAAGATTGTACGTTTTGCAGTATTGTAGTCTTCGCCCCCTGGATGTGACAGCAGACACAAATACTTAAGGGGGGGAAAAAATCATTTGAGACATTCAGGGCTATAAATAAAATTCACGTCAGAGTGAGCACTTGCCTCAATGAAACATTTATGCACTAATATGCATGATGAAGTTGGATGTGTTCCCAGATTATCTTGTATTTGAGATGAACTAGCCCTTCTCAGAATTAATTTTCTGCAATTCTTAAACTATTCTGCATATAAACTTTGCAGACAGTAACTTACCATTGACCCATGCAGTAGGCGTGGAAGAGTTTGATCACACCAAAGCTGCTGCTAATGATTCTGGATAGCTGCAGACAGATGTATGCTAAATTGGGTCAGTATATAGCCTTGTGGTTATAGTGAACTGAACAGGAAATATTCTGCCTTTATATGAACTGAAAAGGACTTGAAAAAATACACTTGCTAACATGAAATGGCAGCTTCTCTTGAATACAGGGCAGCAGCAATGACCTCCCACCACAATCCCACACATTTGATTATGGTGGACCTCCGGAGCATTTGGCCACCACCACAAACAATACTATAGTGAAAAGCAGTTTTTGGTCTGGGGCTTTTTATGCAGTCCCTACTCTCTCCATTTTTTCTGGCTTCTTAAAAATGGCTGGCAGCTTTGAGAGTCATTATTATTAGAGTCTCTCTGAAGAGGAGCTCTGCCCCAGACTCTAGAACAGGCTTACTCATTAGTCTGATCCTTTTTTTCCTTTTCCCTTTGGCATGTGTATATTTCAACAAGGATTCAGAAGACTGCTTGGTTTTGTTTCTGTGGTGCAGTGATTCACTGTGCTACAGCTCTGAACCTTCTAATCCTTCGCATATTGGCTTCTTGCTCTCACTCTGCAAAAGTCCCCTCCTGACTCTGCCCTTTTTCACACCTTGCAACGAATAATGCCTTCTCTCTGAACCAGACAGCATGGGAAATTGTTTTTCCTAATATCCCAGTGAGGGTGATGGTAACCCTCACCACCACACAAAAAACAAAACCAGAAACTAGAAAGTTAAATGAAGGAGCTGAGTGAGGGGAGGGAGAAGGCAAACAAGAGTTGGGGAACCCCCTGGATCTATCAAAATAAATAGAGCAGAAATCTTTCTTGCTTGGCCTTTGTGTTGTTATTATTAGAACAAACATGCTTGAGTGCACTAAGCTGTACTACCTTCAAGCATCCATACGCAGCTCAGCCACATTATGATTCTGAAAACCAAAAAGAGGAAGGAAGATAGAAGAGAGGGAAGATGGGGAAAGAAGGGCCTATGAACGCTAAAGGTCATCAAATTTTGTTACACCTCCTCTTAGAAAACTGCAAAATCTGCTCAGGAGAATAGTCATTATTAGTGTGTGTCTGTTTGACTCAGATTGTCATGAAACCATACAAAGTTACATGACCAGTATACAGGCCTGTATCTTGATTTTTTTCATCCCACAACAGGTAAAACAATTAGTGATTCATGGGTGAAATGAACATGATTGTTTGTATGATCCTGTTATATCCTCAAACTGGCCAAGACCAAAAAAAAAAATTCTGTGTGTAGTGACAGAAATTGTATACTTCATTCATCTATATTGGATCTTTTTCAGCCTACATTGATGGTCAGAAGTCAGTAATTAAAGGGCTATGATTTTATAGCTGATGTATAATTATTTATTTATTATTTATAATACAGTAGTGCCTAGATCGGGCTAATGCTCAGTATTGCACAAGCACAGTTCCTGCCTGGAAGAGTTCGCACTCTAAAGCAACCAGCCAAAAAGAGTGAGGGAAAGAAATAATTATTACCTCCATTTTACAGATGGAGAATTGAGGCACAGGGAGAATGACTGACTAACACAAGCTTCTATGTCAAGTATGGGGCAGAGATGAGAATGGAATCAAGGTCTCAAGTCCCAGCCCAGGAGTTTCTATCCACAAAAACATTACCCCCTCTCTTTATTTGCTTATTTTATGCCGACAATAAGTTCGGCACTGGGTACAAAATGAGACAGTTGCTTCCTCAGAGAGCTTACCACAAAGGCCCCGATTCTGCAGTTTCACCCACTAGTTCTGACTTGCAGCCTTTGTACACAGCTCCCAATCAATGGGTTGACCGTTGGACACAAGTGTCTGTGATGTGATTGCAAGGCCGGAGCCTAAAAAACAAAACAGGCCTAAGAGAGGAGTACGGCTCTACAGATGAAGCCAGGAACTTTTAAATAATATTCAGTCCTTTCTGTGGACATCATGCAAAAATCTACATTGAATTGGACCTGATAGGCTCGATCCTCAGCTGGTATAGATCAAAATTGCGCTAGTGGAACGAGTGAAGAGACATTGATTTACACTAGCTGAGGCTATGGACAGTATGTTTTAAGTTTCTTAGCATCACATCCTTCGAGAAGGTGTTTATTTGTTATGTAGTACTATACTTAGCTCCAGTAGATTTATCTGATAGGGAATAATAATTGTTGATGAAGTAGCAGGGAGATAGTGCAGCCAGTTTACATGTAAAGTACCATGAATGCCTGTTGCAATGTATAGTAAATACGTAACACAACTGTGCTATATATATTTTTATTGTAAAAACCTTCATTAAACCAAACCTTGCTTATCTTACTGTTGTCAGACTGTCCCTGAAGCCAGTGGGAGTTCTGCATGAGTGAAAACTTGCAGGATCTGTCCCTTTGCCATGAAATAGACACATACATTTCAGTAGCAGTAAAACTCCCCACCCATTTATTTAGGACCAACGCACACAGTTATGTGACCTGGAGTCAGGTCTCTCTTCTGGGGGGATGGGACGGGTGGCTTTTGCCTGCCATTTTGTCAGTGTACACTCTGTGATGATGTCCCATATCTCTGATACTATAAAGAGTGTTTGTCATAATCACCATAGTTGCCAGCATGTATGCATTTTTTCCCCATGGATAATTCCTCAAATAAGCCTGGAGGCTTACTATGCTCCAAGCCTAGTGGATAGGGCAGTGGACTCGGTTTCAAGAGACCTAAGTTCAGTTCCCAGGTTAGCCACAGACTTTGTGTGACCTTGGGGAAGATGCTTAATCTTCCCCGTGTCTCAGTTTCCTGGCAGTAAAATGGGGGTAAGTCTTCCCTACCTCAAAGGCATCAAATCCATTAATCATCGTGAGCTGTTCAGATACCTCTATAATGAGAGACATGCAAGTAGACAGATAGACAAGCTACCAAGGGTTGCACATGCATTCTAGTGATATTGGTTATTTTAATATTATTTATATTTATATTATATTGTTTATATTTAATTTACTTTCATTTTAATATTCAGAATGCAATAACTATGGCTTCAAAACTAATAAAGGTAACTCGCTACCCCCTGCCCCCAATCCATCACTAGCACGTTCATTCATTCATGTAATATATTGTGTTGGGGTGTTGCAGTACAGAGGGGCAGTTTGTCACAAGGATGCAACTTGGCAAAAAACACTGAAAGCCATGGGAAGCTTTGCTCTGCAAAAACTTAAACCAGTGACGGGAACCACACAATGCTCAGATTTGGGGATTAGTTCAGATAAGTATCTTAAAGCTTGGGCATTTGCCTGGACCTCAGGAGGCCTCCCTCCATGCCCTGCAGCCTTCCTGCTCACTAACCCCCCTATTCAAATAAATACATACATTAAATAAATAAAGATAAATAAATCTGTTAGTCTTTATAAGTGCCACAGGACTCTGTTGTTTTTCTACAATAGACTAACATGGCTACCCCTTTGGAATTCGACCCATATTCAAAGGCTTTGAGTGACCTGTGGTCATCACTGGAGCATTTAGATAGCCTGCCAACTTCTTCCATTATGTTTGGCTCCTAGGTGCTTGCAGCTTCTTTTCCTTTTCTCTCTCGCTCCTGTGGTCCCCCTTTTCCAATCCCGCCCTTAGGGATTTGCCCTTCCTCTCTCCAGACTTTCAATCTGAGGCTGTGTCTGTATTGACGATAGCACTGTAGGCGCGCTACATCAATTCTGCAGAATCAATTGAGTGGCAGTGGAGACCCACTCAATTGATCGGGAAGTCGACCCCATTAGTCCATCCCACAAAACGAGTAACGTGTGAATGGGAGTGCATTTCCCATCAGTGCAGCATGGTGCAGACACCATGGTAAATAGAAGTTAGGAAGTCGTCAAGAGCTATGCAAACAACTCCACGTAGCTTGTGTATCTCCCATTAACTGCTGCTGATCTTGGCCAGCAGTGTAGACCTAGCCTAAATTATTATTATTTTTAGAGTAAGAGAAACAAGGCAACAAAAATAAAGTCTCTATGACAGAGTACATTTTGTGCCGGCTTTGTAACATGCTACTGTATCCAGTGCTTTTTTTCTAAAAAAAAAAGGTACCGGAACTCCTATTGATGTCCGTCGTGTCATAAAGAAATAACACTGAAAATAGTGCAGTAAACAGTAAATTTTTGAATATATCAAAGAAATAAAAATACAAGGTAAAAACTGTTAAGTTTTATTAACTATGCAGGCCGCTAATATACTGAAAGACAACCTGTGAGGTCTTAAGGAAAAAAAGGTGCCGGAACGCCGTTCCGGTGCGTTCCGCCAGAAAAAAAGCACTGACTGTATCTCTCCCTCACAAAATGGCAACTGCCCTCACAAGTAACAGATTCTTAAAACATGGAAAGTTGCAGTGTGTGGGAAAACTAAAATATACTACTAATATAGCTATATACAACAAGCTTTTTCCAACGTCTCACTTCCCATACTTCATGTTGTACTCCCTTCCACTGCTGTTTCATGGTGTCTTTCTCTTAGTATTGCAGCATGTCTATTCTCTTCATTATTATTTGTATTATAAAAGTGACTAAGGGACCAACTGAGTACAGGACTTCATTGTGTAAGGCTTGTGGTTAGAGATGGCGCCTCCCAAAGAGCTAACAATCTAAATAGATAAGACAACGGGGAGGGAAAAAGACCGAATATACAAGCTGAGTCAAGCACGTGGTGATTTGCAAATGTCATGATAGTTCCCTCATTCCTTGAGGGAGGATTTTAGTTGCTGCTTTTGAGGACTGGGCTGGGAGTGAGGCAGCCTGTGGTAATATCTGTCTTCTGTTCCCTGCTCATCCAGTTTGTCTCCACAATGGTAGGAGCTAGGAAATGGAACAATGGCACGGATGAATTGAAAGCAAGCAAAGGGACAGATGCTGGATGCCCATAAGCAATATCCTTGAAAAACTGGAAGGAGAAAATCACGGCCAAATTGGCAGATATCTGGGACACCCAGTGGAATCCAAGAATGTCTTGGAAAATTCATAACCATTAGCCAAATCCTGAAGCTCTTATTCAGACAAATTATGCTGGCTATATCTTTCCACTATTACCTGCAGGGTAAGCAGAGGTAAACAGTCTAGCTTTTACTGTCTGGAGACATCAGTGCACTATATGTATTCATTATTACCAAAGGGGAGGAACATCACTTGGTATTGAACTGCAACCTTTTCAACAGTTTGGGTGGAAGAATCAGATATCTGAGGAAGCCAGGCCTCTGTTCCTGTCAGCATGTCAGACATGTATTCTGAGGTCTCCCTAACTTTGAGTAGGAGGATCTTAAAAAACTTCAGACATTTCACTAGCTGATCAGTCTACACTGAATGCTATCAATGAATGAATGACTGAATTTCTTTCCTACATCTGCCATTTTTGGTAATGGCTTCCCTTTCAAGAAATGTTGGGAGATAACCTGGCCCCCTGTGAAACTGAAAATGATGGGGTCACTGAACTAGACCATTTGCCAGAAGTTACTAAGTGTACTGTTTATGACCATTCTTTTTGAAAAAGACAGGGAAAGGAGGAAAAGGTTTTGATGTGTTTATGGGTTTGTCTAGACTGATGGAGGGAAATTTGCCACTGTCAAATCAAGTATCCCAGTTCAACTGAGGGGTCTGTGAAGATCCTCTCAATCAATCAGGGAGTTGATCCATTAACTCCAGTTCCTCAACTGGAGTAGCATGAGTCAAAGGGAGGGCATTTCCCTTTGACTCAGCAGAATGGACACACCGTACATTAGGAAGTCTAAGGGAAATATGCAAGTTATTTAAGCAATTTGTGTATCTCGTTTCAACTGCTGCCGAAAACATCAAGAAGTGTAGAATAGGGCTATGATTAGAGGTACTTTCTTGATCTGCCCTGACTCTGAGATACAGTGCTAGAAGGAATTCATAGCTCCATATTTATGAAGTGAGAACCACTCCCCAATACGCCCACAAACACTGGATAGTGTTGCGAGTTCTGTGACCTTTACCCTTTGACCTGAGTCATTATTGCAACTTCTTAGTTTTATGGGAGAAACAAAAGGTCACTGAGTAACTGCCAAAGAGTGAAATAACAGAAAGTCTGCATCTTATGCAGACAATTAACTATATGAGTTAATAAAAAGAGCAGTAAAGAGATAGGGGTATAAAAATATTGTTTACTTTTTAAATGAGCTATTCAATGTATTGACATAAATCTGCTCTGTTTGGCCACCATAGAACTGCACAGTTCATGTTTCCATGTTTATTTATTTTGTCCCTTGTAAAGCTAATTACTGAATACATTAAAGTTCAACTTTTCTCCTCTGGGCCCACATGTTGTTTCTTTAATGGGTAGTGGGTTCATGCAACTTTCAGAGAAAGTCCTTTGAGATTTCTGGACAGGGGAATTGAAGTTTTTTAATTCCTCAAAAGTCAATTTCTATTACAAAAGTACCTTTTCTAAAAGATAGCATTTTAATTCGCTTAGCAGGCTCATCTGTTTGTCTCAGCCTTCACACACCGAAATGCAGTGGGCTAACAGCCAGTGCTGTGAGATAGGATACGGCATATTACAGTGGACATGTTACGTAGAAGGAGGCTGGAAGAATAATGGTGCCTATCACTGGGTGGGAGGAGAGATGATGTGACTCCTTCAGAACTCGCCCGTTATGGCAGCAATTTACCTTCCAAGTATGATGCCCATCTTTCTATTTCAGATAAACTGCATGTAAGAGTGGCTAAATGTCCAATTCTTTTGTTTTTGTTTCTACAGCTGTCTCTAACCTGGATGTAGAGAGTAAACTGAGTGTATACTACCGAGCACCTTGGCATCAGCAAAGAAATATTTTCCTTCCTTCAACCAGACCACCCTGTGTGGAGGAGCTGCATTGCCACGCCAAACAGAACCTGCAAGCCTTGCGTAGAGGTAACCACTTCCAGAGTCCTCTCTCACTTTACCTACACTAGAGGCCTGATCCTAAACCCCAATCACTAGGCTTTGGACGGGGCTCTTCAAAACAAAATGCGAGCAGTGCTAAACAGGCTTTGTACTTTGTTTTGCATCCTTATTTTCTTTTTTTTTAAAAAATCACAAACGCTTTTTAAAAAAAATTTTCTTTCTGCTTTTTTAAAAAAATTTGAAATGTTAGGATTGTCACATCTGTCTTTCCTGTTTTTTTTCTGGAGGATTTATTAGGCACGTCAAAGCGATCTACTTTGGGTTCTCACACTTCTCACACTTAAGCAACCAGAGGGAAATGCTGAATTTTAATAATGGCATCTTTTCTCCCAAGTGTTAAATGTTCACAAAATAGATATAACGGTCTTTATAAACAGCCAGATTAAAAATTCCTTTCATTCTCAATTGTTCAGCATTAGGTGTCTTCTTGGTTTTTATTACATAGTTTCACTGGTTGCCATGAAGTCTTCCCAGGGCAGATAAAACTCGAAGGCCATTGCAGAGAAGCAAAATGTATTATTTGCATCAGTCTTCATTGCAGAGGATATGAGAGAGATTCCCACACCTGAACCATTCTTTTTAGGAGACAAATCTGAGGAACTTTCCCAGACTGAAATATCAGTAGAGGAGGTTTTGGAACAAATGGATAAATTAAATAAATAAGTCACCAGTCCCAGATGGTATTCACCCAGGAGTTGTGAAGGGATTCAAATACGAAATTGCAGAACTACTTGCTATTGTATACAACCTATTGCTTAAATCAGCCTCTGTACCAGATGACTGGCAGATAGCTAATAGCTAATTCTGATTTTATAAATGCTCCAGAGACAAGCCTTGCAATTCCAGGTTGGTAAGCCTAATTTTGGTAACAAGAAAATTTGTTGAAACTATAGTAAACAATAGAATTATTAGGTACATAAACAAACATGATATATTGGCAAAGAGTCACCACAGCTTTTGTAAGGTAAATCATGCTGCATGAGTCTATTAGAATTCTTTGCCAGTGTCAATAAACATGTGGACAAGGGTAGTCCAATGATATAGTTTCTTGGACTTTCAAAAAGCCTTTGACAAGGTCCCATACCAAAAGCTCTTAAAAAGAGAAAGCAGTCAAGGGACAAGAAAGAAGAGCCTCTTGTGGTCCAGTAACTGGTTAAAAGATAAGAAACAAAGGTTAGGAATAAATGGTCAGTTTCCACAATGGAAAGAGGTATAGCAGAGTCCCCCAGATATCTGTACTGGATCAGTGCTGTTCAACATAATCATAAAAGGAGGTAAAACAGTGAGGTGGCAACATTTGGGGATGTTAAGTTACTCAAGATAGTTAAGCCCAAAGCTGACTGTGAAGAGTTACAAATGGATCTCACAAAACTGGATGGCTAGGCAACAAAATGGCAGATGAAATTCAATGTTGATAAATACAAAGTAATGCTTGTAGGAAAACATAAGCCAAACTATACATGCAAAGTGATGGAGTCTAATTTAGCTGTCACTACTGAAGAAAGAGATCTTTGCGTCATCTCAACTAATTCTCTGAAAACAGCTGCTCAGTTTGCAGCAGTAGTCAAGATAGCTAACAAAATGTTAGAAACCATTAGGAAAAGGATAGAAAGAAAATATTGTAATGCCACTGTGTAAATCCATGGGACACGCACATCATGCAGTTCTAATTACCCCCATCTCAAAAGGACGTATTAGAATTAGACAAGGTAGAGAGACTGGCAATCAAATGACCTCTTTTTGTTTGTGCTTCATAAAAAAGAAAACAAAACACAAGCAGGTCATCTTTCAAGTATTCAGCAGCAGCTGCCTTTAGCTGAAGTAGTCTTGCATCAATATTAATAATTCTTAGTCTGTTGTTGTTAATGATAATAATTGATTGACCAGATTTGTGAAGTTTATATTAACTGGATAAAATGTTACAGTTAATTACCACATTTTAATCTCTGCAACTTTTAACTCAGCAACAAACTGCAGATGCAATATATCTCAATAGCACTGCAAAGAGTCATAAAAAGAAATAACAATCGTAGTAGCATTAAAATTAGAACATCCTTTGTTGGGGCAGGGAGGGGGAGGGTGGTTAGCAATCAGCATAGGGACTGTCCTAGCTTCAGAATAATGTGCTTCTGCCACCTTGTGGACAGGAGAAATCCTGACTACCAAAGAGAAAATGGGTAATGGGGTGTTAAATAACAAATAGTGTTTTGACAACATACCATCCTCAGTATTTAATATTAACTCTGCAGCATTAGTGGATAGTTTGTCATACAGTGTTCTTCTTCGAGTGCTGCTCATGTCCATTCCCACTGTAGGTGTACGTGTCCCCACGTGCACAGCCACCGGAAAAATCTTCCCTAGCTATCCCAGTCTGGTGTCCAGCACCCCCTAGAGTGCCCTGCCTCTCCTGGGTATATCAGGGGACGCTGGGACCCAGCCCCCCAGTCTTCTTCTTTCCGCCTCGTGGCAGCCACATGGACTCCTGCTTGCTCCGGCAAGCTTCTTCCCTCTCAGTTAGTTAGTTTTTAGTTAGAGTAGTTAGCAATTCCCTGGTTTTTCTTTGTACAAGGACAGCTCTTTTCTCTGGGACCTTCTGCATTTATGCCGAGGTCCCCAGGATTTAAGCCCTGCTTGGGCTGCGGTAAGGCGTTTCCCCTGAGTGATCCCCACGACAACTGTCTGAAGTGTCTGGGGGAAACGCACCGCAGGGACAAATGTCCCATTTGCAGGGGATTTAAACCCCGAACCCTGAAGGACAGGGGAACAGGCTGAAAGCCCTGCTGCTGGAGGCGGCTCTGCTGCCGGCTCCAGCCACCAGCTCGTCCCCAGCTCCGGCGGTGGCAACTCCCCGGACTGCACCCTCCCCCGGACGGAAAAGCCTGCCCCGGGAAGAACGGTGTAGCAGCTCCCCCGGGGCCACGGTGGCACCGGGGTCGAGCTCCACCCAGCAGCTCCAGGAGGAGCAAAGTTTAAAGGGCCAGCCTCGCCTGCCTATGGCTCAAGGCTCGCCCAGGGAAGCAAGGAGCTCCCTCCCGCGGCAAGTACCCTCCACGCCAGAGGCATACTTGGCTGCCAGGTCCCTAATGGACCTTCCGACACCCCCAAGGGACCGGGGGGTCGGCACCCAGCCCGCCGCAGGGTCGGAGACTGCGGCGCCGGCTGCACCGCGGGACGCAGGACACCGGCACACCACCAGCCGGGCGTCCTCCCAGGGACCCCTCCGGCCCCGGAGCGGCCCCCTCCACTCCACCCGGTGCCGGGGAGAGAGCCCCTCCCCTGCAGGACCTTCGCGGCAGAAGCGCCGCCGGCACCGAGGCCGCCGCCTCCGCAGCCTGCACGGAGTCCAGCTCCTCCCGGGCGCGGAGCACCTCTCGGCGCCGCAACCCCGGGGCCGATCTCTCCCCGCCCCCGCAGAAGCGGCACCGGGGCTCCGGACGCGTTCGGGGGGCTGGAGCCCCTGGCACGGCAGGGGGCCCGGGCCAGCTACCTACAGCCCAGCCCCCACGGAACTCCCCCCTCCCCCCGGCACCGATGAGTTCGCCCCCACCAAGGGGTCGCAGAACCCGGTCACCACATCGGAGGAGAACACGGGGGGACACCCCTTGTTCCCCCCCTTCGGGGTCTGGGGATCGGACACTTTCCTCCTCCTCGTCCTCCTCTTCTTCTCCTTCCGAGGAAGACGATTCGACTCGGGACTGCTACCCCTCACGTGGGCGTAGGGACAGGTGCCAAAGGCTTTATGGTGGACGGAAGGGGTCCTCATCCCGGAGGAGAACTGCCCGCAGGAGAAGGGAACGCTCCTGATCTTCCTCCTCGGGGCCGCACCACTCTAAAAGACCCAAAAAATCCCGGGACCCAACTTGGGACCGGCAGGGGCCCTGGATGGTGGCTCAGGCCCCGTGGCCATACAACGCGCCATACGCGGCTACTGTGGATACCGCTGTTGCGGAACGCCGGCTCCCGCCCCCCGCCTCGGAGTATTCAGACTCCTTGAAGGCCGGGTCCCTCACACAACATCGTGGGGCACCATACTCCCCGCGCGCCACGCCTGAGCCTAAAGCGGAAGCCTCAACTCAGGGGACCTCTCAGGCTCCTGATGACTTTAAGGCGTACCAGGAGTTGTTGAGGAGAGTGGCCTCAAACTTAAATATGCAGGCTCAGGAACTCACCGAGACGGCTGACGGTCTCTTCGACGTGCTACAGCCAGGGGCACCGCCCAGAGTGGCACTACCCGTTCACAAAGGTGTCCTGAAAATTATCAAAGCACTGTGGCAAACGCCGGCCTCCGTGCCCCCAACATCCAGGTCAGCGGAGAAAAGGTACTTCGTGCCTGCCAAGGGGTTCGACTTCCTCTTTGGACACCCAAACCCAAACTCCTTGGTCGTCGACGCAGTAAACCAAAAAGACAGACAGGGCCAGCCGGGCTCGGCGCCCAAAAACAAAGACCACAGGAGACTGGATAACCTCGGGAAAAGGTTTTATTCCACTGCAACGCTACACCTCCGTATCGCCAATCACCACGCCCTCCTGGGCAGGTACAATTATAACCTGTGGGCATCACTGCATCGCTTCAGCAATTTCCTGTCTCAGGACCAGCTGCAGGACTTCCTTACTATTCAGGACGAGGGCTGGGCGGTGGCTAAGGCCCTCCTCCAGACCTCATACGACTCGGCTGACACTGCAGGGAGATCCATCGCCTCAGCAGTCTGCATGAGGCGCGCGGCCTGGCTACTCTCCTCAGGCCTGTCTCAGGAGGTTCACCAAAACATTCAGGACCTCCCATTCGAGGGCTCCGACCTGTTCTCTGAAAAGACAGATGACAAGCTACATGGCCTAAAGGACTCAAGAGCTACCCTGAGATCCCTGGGCCTACATAATTCGGCCTCCTCCAGACGCCCCTTTAGGGGCCCGACCGGGGGGCCTCAACAACCATATAGGGCCCAGTTCCAGAGATTCACGCCCTATAGGCAACGGGACAGGAGTAGGAATTCTGGGCGGCGTAGACAAAACAATAACTCAGCGCCCACGCCTTTCCAGCAAACCCGCCCGAGACGCCCGCCGGCGGGTAGGAGACCGTTTTGAGGGTTTCCCCGAGGGCAACCAACCAGTCTCACCTTCATCCTCGCCCCTCCCGTTCCGCAACCGCCTACTTCCCTTTGCCCACGTATGGTCCAGGATAACTTAGGACAGATGGGTTTTAAAGACCATTGCCAGGGGTTATTCTATGCAGTTCTCATCGACCCCCCCCCCCCCACCATCCACCAGCCCCGTTCACCTCCCGGACTCCCGCACAGGAGGCGGCCCTCTGCAAGGAAGTGCAATCGCTCCTTTCGCTGGGGGCGGTCGCAAGGGTTCCATCTCAGGAATGGAACATGGGCTTCTACTCCAACTACTTCCTGGTCCCAAAACCAAACGGCACCTTCAGACCTATCCTGGACCTGCGAAAACTGAACAAATTCGTTGTCAAACAAAGGTTCAGGATGGTGTCTTTGACCGCCATCATCCCCACACTCGACGCCGGAGACTGGTTTGCCGCCCTCGATCTGAAAGACGCTTATTTTCATATATCCATCCTTCCGGCCCACAGACGGTTCCTCCGCTTCACCCTGGCAGGAGGGCATTTCGAATTCACCGCCCTACCTTTTGGCCTTTCATCGGCCCCCCCGTGTGTTCACTAAGTGCATGGCGGTGGTGGCGGCGTTTCTCCGCCGCAATCGGGTGGACATCTTCCCATACCTGGACGATTGGTTAATCAGAGGAAAATCCCAGAGGCAAGTCAGGCTGGCAGTAACGCTAGTACTGGACACGTGCCACAGACTGGGCCTCTGCGTGAACGAACAAAAGTCCACCCTGACTCCCGTGCAGGTCATAAACTTTATAGGGGCAAAGATCGATTCCCTCCAGGCCAGAGCCTTCCTGCCGGAGGAACGGTTCAAGTCGCTGGCGGCCCGGATAACAGCCCTAGAGCACTGTCCCACCACGACGTCCAGGTACTGCCTTCAGGTGCTGGGCCACATGTCTGCTTGTACCGCGGTAGTCCCCTTAGCGCGTCTGAGGCTCAGACCGCTCCAATCTTGGCTGGCGAGAGTGTACCGCCCAGCCCGACACTCCCTGGACAAGGTACTTACCGTTCCGCATACTGTGCTCTCTCAGCTCCGCTGGTGGAAGGATCCAAAGGAGATCCTGAAAGGGGTTCCATTCGTGGAGGAGCCACCCTCCATAACCATGATCTCGGACGCCTCGGACCTGGGCTGGGGAGCCCATATAAGCTCGGGCGCAAGAACTCAGGGGTTATGGTCACGACAGGAAAAGGACTTGCACATCAATGTCAAGGAGCTAAGGGCCATACACCTCGCGTGCAAGGTGTTTCGCCACCTTCTGGGCGGAAAAACGATCAGAATTCTAACAGACAACTCTGCTGCAATGCACTATGTGAACAAACAGGGCGGAGTCAAATCCCCAGCCCTATGCAGGGAGGCCACTACGCTCTGGGAACTCGCTATTGCTCACCATATGCGTCTTACAGCAGCACACCTACCCGGGATAAAGAACGCGGAGGCAGACCGCTTAAGCAGAGTATTCTTACCTCGCCACGAGTGGTCCCTTCACCCCGAGGTTGCATCCGCTATCTTCCAACGCTGGGGTTATCCCCAAGTGGACCTCTTTGCCACACAACAGAACAAGAAATGTGCGCAGTTCTGCTCCCTACAGAGCACAGACACAGGGACCACAGTGGATGCCTTCCTCACGAACTGGTCAGGCGGCCTCCTATACGCCTTTCCCCCGATTCCCTTGCTCGGCAAGGTGATCCTAAAAATCAAGAGAGACAAAGCGAACATCATCCTTATCGCCCCAGCCTGGCCTCGCCAGCACTGGTACACAACGCTCCTGGATCTCTCCATAGCAACCCCCTGGGAACTACCGGCGCTCCCAGACCTCCTCTCCCAGGAGGCGGGGCGGGTTCTCCACCCGGATGTCTCCAAACTTCACCTCACGGCCTGGAGACTGCATGGCTGAACCCGGAGGAGCAATCCTGCTCGGCGGCAGTCAAGCGGGTGCTCCTGGGTAGCAGGAAACCATCCACTCAAAGCTCCTACCGCTCCAAGTGGTCACGATTCTCTACATGGGCCCGCTCTATGCACCTCTCACCTGCCCAGGCCCCGGTTCAGAGGATCCTGGACTACCTACTAACCCTGAAGGATGCAGGACTCTCCCTATCCTCCATCAGGGTGCACCTTGCGGCCATCTCAGCTTTCCACACACCCTTTGAAAGCAGAACGGTGTTCTCCCACCCCATGGTTTCTCGGTTCCTAAAGGGGATGGAACGACTCTACTCCCAAGTACGGGCTCCAATCCCCCCCTGGGACCTCAACTTGGTCCTCCACCGACTCACAGGACCCCCCTTTGAGCCACTAGCCACCTGCCCCCTCCTGATCCTGTCCTACAAGGTGGTGTTCCTAGTGGCAATAACCTCTGCACGAAGGGTTTCCGAACTAAGGGCCTTAATTTCAGAACCCCCGTATACAGTCTTCTCTAAGGAAAGAGTCCAACTTAGACCACATCCTGCCTTCCTTCCCAAGGTCGTCTCGGACTTCCACTGTAACCAGGACATATTCTTACCGGTTTTCTGCCCCAAGCCACACCGCTCTGAGCAGGAACGCAGGTGGCACACGCTCGATGTCCGGAGAGCGCTGGCATTTTACATCGACCGTACAAAACCCTTCAGGAAGTCCACGCAACTCTTCGTCGCGGTTGCAGAGCGAATGAAAGGCCTCCCAATCTCCGCCCAGCGTATTTCGGCTTGGGTGAAAGACTGCATAAAACTGTGCTACACCCAGGCCAGGACCCCTCTGCCTGCTGTGGTAACAGCCCATTCCACGAGGGCACAGGCCTCGTCAGCAGCGTTCCTCGCTAACTTACCCGTTCCGGATATATGTAGAGCAGCGACCTGGTCCTCCGTCCACACCTTCGCCTCCCACTACGCGATTGTCCAGCGTGCCAGAGACGACGCTGCCTTCGGGAGAGCGGTGTTGCAGACGGTAACCAAGTAACTCCTCCCACCATCCAGGTACTGCTTGTGACTCACCTACAGTGGGAATGGACATGAGCAGCACTCGAAGAAGAAAGACGGTTGCTTACCTGTAACTGTCGTTCTTCGAGATGTGTGCTCATGTCCATTACATACCCGCCCGCCGTCCCCGCTTCGGAGTTAGCGGAAAGAAGGGACTGGGGGGCTGGGTCCCAGCGTCCCCTGATATACCCAGGAGAGGCGCTGGACACCAGACTGGGATAGCTAGGGAAGATTTTTCCGGTGGCTGTGCACGTGGGGACACGTACACCTACAGTGGGAATGGACATGAGCACACATCTCGAAGAACGACAGTTACAGGTAAGCAACCGTCTTTGTAGCTTATTTTCTATTTATTTTTCTATCGTAAAACACAATTATATTCTGAAAAATGCACCTAAAAGTGGCATTGTGATTCCATGATTCTCTCTCTTGCTTCCTGCGTCAAATTTATATTTTTTACAAGTAAAAAAGATATTTTTAACTGCCAGCGCTTTAAACTCAACGTTAGATCGGAAAATGAAATTACAGTCTCCTTGCCTCATTCATCAATGCTAGTAATGAAGACTGTGCTGTTGATACTTAGCTCACAGTGTTGTTGAGAATGCATTCAGTAAAAAATAATCCAGCTTGCATTTCCATTGGTTCTGCATTACAACCATAATGGAGCTACTTCTACCTTGGCCTCAGAAACAGAGGGAGAGAAAAGACGCCGCACCCATCTCACACAGACTCCTAGGTTTTGAAGATGCTTGAGTGTGGGCATGGACTGAGACTTGTGTACTGAGAGATTTCTAGGCAATGAAAGACTCTTCAGAGCTTGAAATTTTCTTGGAGCTGAGAGAGACTAGTATAGCTGGTACCTTGAAGTCAAACACCTCAGTTCTGGGACAAGTCTTTGCCTCTGCATTCATCTCCTTGAAGCCAATCAAGCACTCCGAACCTGATGCAACCAAGGAATGAAAGCCTAGCTAGGAATGTTCTTTTCTTCACTGCATCTGTTGATAGCTTCCATACTCCCTTATACCTCAAAATTCCTAGGGTAAGGATGCTTCCAGGTCCCATTGGAAGTCAAGCATTAGGTCCACGGCATTTCAGTATTGGCTTCACTACCATTTGGGATGTAATTTAAATCCTATTCTGGGAGATCTCAAGCTCATTAGTCTCTGATGTAGTGTCTTTTAGGAGGGTGAACCTTCCAGTGGCCCATGGGCCCAGTGGAACACCTTTCTTCTTGAACATTTGCACCTTGAGGGGGGTGGGGTCAATGAGGAATCCACCTTATCCTGACAGTGGATGCTTATGTAATGCTTAGCTTATGGAAGTCTTTCATAATTGCATTCAGTCTTCAAAGGGGACCATAGATGCAGCTTAGCCTCCATGGACTTGTCCACTGATCTTTTTCTTTTTTTGACTTTGGTTTTGGAGGGATTTCAGACAACAACAAATTACAGATAGGAAATTTTCAGATATTTGGGCGATGCCAATAAATCATGCCTGCCCCCTGAGTATTTAAAATTCATTTTTCAGCCTCCTGTTCTCACTTTTGCTCTATTTCTTTTTAACTTTGTGTAAGAGATGGAAATAAATCTGCATGTTTACAGGACATGTCTCTCTTAACCAGTCGAGAAATCATCTTCAACATCCATTATCTAAATGTTAATTGTTTCTAGGGGATCAGTCCCCTGCTGTGATCTACACTATTGGGAATGGATGTATGGGAGTGACCTAGAAGCATTTTCGTCACTGAATCATAGAAATGTAGGAGTGGAAGGGTCCTTGATAGGTCATCTAGTCAAGTCCTCCAGACTGAGACAGTACTAAAATCTAGACCATCCCTAGCAGGTGTTTGTCTAACCTGTTCTTAAAAACTTCCCATGATGGAGATTCCACAACCTCCTCTGGCAGTTAGTTCCAGCACATTACTACCCTTACAGTTTGGAAGTTTTCCCTAATATCTAACCTAAATCCCCCTTGCTGCAATTTAAACTCATTACTTCCTGTCCTGTGCTTAGTGGTTAAGGAGGGCTGTTATCTTCTTGTTTGTAACAACCTTCTGTGTACTTGAACACTGTTATCATGTCTCCGTTCAGTCTTTTCTTCAGACTAAACAAGTGCTGTCTTTTTAATCTGTCCTCATAGGTCATGTTCTCTAGACCTTAATCATTTTTGGTGTTCTCCACTGAACTTTCACCAATTTGTTCACATCTTTCCCAAAGTGTGGTGCCCAGAAGGGTATACAGTACTCCAACTGAGCCTTCTCAGTGCTGAATAGAGTGGAAGAATTAGTTCTCATCTCTTGCTTACAACACCCCTGATGATACATCCCAGAAAGATTTTCACTTTCTTTGCAACAGTATTCCTTCATTGACTTACATTTAGTTTGTGATCCACTACAGCCCCCAGATCCTTTTCTGCAGTACTTCTTCCTAGGAAGTCATTTTCCATTATATATTTGTGGAATTGATTATTCCTTCCTAAGTGTGGTATTTTGTATTTATCCTTATTGAATTTCATCCTCTTTACTTCAGACCATTTCTCCAGTTTGTCACGATCATTTTGAATTATGATCCTGTCCTCCAAAGTTCCTGCAACCTCATCCAGCTTGGTATGATCTACAAACTTTATAAATGCTCTCTCTATTCCATTATCCAAAAAATGTATGAAGATATTGAATAGAACTGGACCCAGGACAGATTTCTTTTAGTTGCCATTTGAGTTACTGATGTTCCAAACAGCATATGATCTATTTTGTTTAAAGATGAGAGGAGCTAATTCTGGATTTACATTTTGTAAAACCTCATCAGTCAAAAAGGTTTGGGGAAAGAGGTATTTTTGCATTGGAAGGGGATTTTAATGGGATATATGAGGAACTTTGTTCATATTTAATAATAATTACATTTATAGCGTAAAAAACAAAGTTACCTTGTATCCTTACTTTCTAAATCTTTGTCTACCAACTCTTCTGTTTCGTCCACTATTGCTATAGCTTTCACTTGCTGAACCATTAGTATGCAAGCTCCTTGGGATGCACACTTTGTCGTCCTCTATTTTTGGAAAGCACCATGCATGGTTTGGATGCTACTACAGAAGTAGTAATAAGGAAGAACAACCTGAATCTTTGCTAGAGGATTAAACGTCTTTATTTATATTGTTTAAATCTCAATAAAGAGATGTTCAATGCCTCAGTCAGAAAAATTGACTTCTGGTTTCTCCTTTTCCGAAACAGAACAACGAAACTGTGGTGATAACAGACAGCAAAAACTCCCAGGGCCCATCGCTGTGGTGGCTCCCCCGTTTCCCCACTTCCCTGTATTCTACAGTCAGAAGAGACAAGAGATTAAGGACCGGCACTTGCTAACAGTAAGCTTTCCCTGCACATTAAAGCTATAACTTCTTATTAGATTAAATAATGATGCTCTTCATTATGACATTTATCATCATGCTTAATAATTGCTCTGTGGATTTGTATGGTTACATTACAGTTGACATTGGTCTCTGCCTGATCAGTAACAAAACACAGGCTTGTTCCCAGTAAAGACATTGTGGGTTATATTTTGAAGATTCCAATAAGAGATAGATGGGCACCTGAGATTTTATTCCCCTACACAGGTGCCATAATACTTTCAGGAGTCATTCTTAACTGGTTCCTAAGCAAAGTATAATACTTCCAAGAGGGTTTAGTGTGGCAATTTGAGTCCTAGAAGTACCATTGCCAAGAATCAGGAATTCTAGCATTTTAAATAACTATGGGAAGTAGTGGTACTGCTTTACTAACCAAGGTACTTACAGGTACACACATGCCTACAGAGTAATCATTCATCACTCATCAGCAGCTGCTTTTATTGCTAATGGACTCTACTCTGCCACTGTACAGTACCATACAGTCAGATGCTTTTTTGTACCATTGACTTCTGTGAGTATTGTGAATAGCTCGGGAGCCAAACAGGTAAAATCAGTGCTCCGGTGCAGCAATGGAATTGCATTGATTAATACCAGCTGAAGATCTGGCCCAGTTTGTGTGTACTGACCAGCTCTGGTACACATCTGAAATTAAATTAGTGATCTCTACCACTATAAAAGGAATTGGTGGCGATCTCACAGTGATCTCTACCACTATAAAAGGAATTGGTAGTGATCTCACAGTGATCTCTACCACTATAAAAGGAATTGGT